>OX439006.1:51887868-52230368 GCA_949316495.1 Amphiduros pacificus | reverse complement strand
GCATTGCTCAAGTACCACGCTGACGTGGACTACTCCGGTTTGAATCCTCCCCCGCCAGTCTACATGTATGTCTTCAATCATCGTTCTGATTACGAGGTGCTTCCGTACTGGATGGGTGAGTCTCCATTATATGACGGCAGATACTATACACAAAAAGTGAAATCTGTACACAAAAAGTGAAATCTGTAAACCAAAAGTGAAATCTGTAAACCAAAAGTGAAATCTGTACATAAAAAGATGAAATCTGTACACAAAAAATGATAAAATTTATACTGGTAGCCAAGCTGTAAAGATAGAGTGGAGAAATGCCTCAAAATGTCTGTGTTAAGGGTCTAATATGTAATGGATGTTAAAGTGATAAAACATAGTCATTTATTTCAATTGCTTAAAACTATAGAGACATTCTCCACATAAGTAAATGGTTCAAGGCTGAAAGCTGCTGGCATGGCCTGGGCAAACGTATCCCAGGCCTCCCTTCCCACGGTTAAAGTTTTAATGTATTTTTCTTTTTTCCAGGGGTTCCGCATAGCAAAGATGTAGAGTACCTATTTGGTTATCCCTTCTTCAATGCTACCCTAGGCAACATAACTGGCATTGTCCCAGAACAATGGGATTATGATTATCTTGACAAAAACATTTCTGTATTTGTGCAGGACATGTGGACAAACTTTAGCAGATATGGGTAAGCATGTGGATATTGTCATGATTATGATGTAGAGTTATGAAACTCTGTGAAAGAGGCTCCTACAATTCATTACCCAAACCAATAACTTTAATTTTCTTTACCTTATGATATATGATCAATAAATTTCTTAAGGCCATGGTTTCTTTATGTTATTATTTGTAATATGCAAACATTAAATTAATTCTTTAATTCTATTTGAAAAAAATAAATAAAAAATAGATAAGTTAGATGAAGAGCTGTACATGATATCCATACAAAGCTAAGCTTTCAGTTACTTATATACCGTATTTACTCGTGTATAAGACAACCCCCCAAAATTGAGGTTATTTTGTTTGAAAAGACCAATTTCTGAATATAAGACCAGTTGGTTTTTCTTGAGATATGGGCTCTGCTACCATTCAAGCTTAAAAAAAGTCCTATATACGAGAATTTACGGTAGTTACCATATAAAGTTTAAAAAATGATCATACACTTAGAGCGTGTTACAGAAGCAGAACATGTAATATATTATCCCGAAAATATGATAAAAATGTTTTCTTTTATGTGTCAGAACCCCGACAATTGACTGGACGAGGAACATCTCTTGGTATCCGTACAGTCTGAAGAATCTGAGCTATTTGTTCATCTCCGAGTTCAGTTACATGGACATCAACTTTAGACAAAACCATTATGCATTCTGGAGAGAATATTACCCCCAGATATCTGTGCTCTGGCCAAGTTAGTATCTTTATTTATATTTGAGGTGCTGAAAATTTAACTTGATTTGTTATCACTGTGTTCATCAGTGAAATATTTCAGTATGTTTTAAAAAAAATATGGGTGAAATAATTTTTTTTTTTTTTCCTTTTTTTTTTTTTAAATGGGTGAAATTATAATAAGGTGTAGTATGAAGGATTCTTATTTCAAATCTCTGTCATGGGAGCTTTATGTAAGAAAGATTTCTTTTCTTTACTTTTTTCAATTACAAAAAAATATTTTGGGTGAGGGGGTTTTAGTTAAGGTAGCAAAGTGCAGATATTTCTTTTTTTAGCAGAAGAAGTATCAGAACATGACCATACAAAGCTTGTAAGCCAAAGGGAAGAGTGTTTTCACAAAAAAGCTTTGATTTTTATTAATATGACTATAAGCATCGCTCCTCTATCTCACAAAAGGACCTCCTAAAATGCATGAAAAAAGTTCATGATGAATGGCAAGAGTTAGATGGTAAAAATTGTCAAATATCTGATTTTTTTTTCAGTCACAACAACACCAGGTCCGACACCACGCCCCCTTGTGGAATATCAAATTGCAACATGGGCTATGATGTCTGCATCTCTCATCATTATATTTGTCATTGGAGCACTCGGAATTACCCTGTGGAGACGACGTAGGAGTCCGAAAATGGATTACTAAAATAACTCAGTGCAACATAACTTGAATGACATCAATTAATTTTCATCATCTTCAAGTCATTTACTCTCATCGTGTAATTATTTGCATCATGGATATCATAGAGCAATATTTTATAAAAAAAATGCTTTGTCACAGGACTTATAAGTAAAATTTGCAAAATGACTGTTAAAATCATAACAAACGGAAGATGCCAAATTTTAAAACTAACAATGTATTGAGTGAAAGTCTACACTTGTTGCTCATCTTGACAATGTGTCAACAATTTTTATTGTAATGTACATAAAATAAAATATATATTTTATACAAACATTTTCAAAGGTATTTTTTATCAAATATGAATTTAACAACAAAACAAATTGAATGGTCATAATAAAAATATATCAGACCACAAAAAATTAAATGATTATAAAGTGTTTATTTTGTGTCAGTAGCAGTTTGTTTGATCCAGTTATAAAGTACCAAATTTTTCATACAGGCCAACAGAACACTAAAAATTAGGGGAGTTGGACCCTCAATTTTGGATATTATGTATATAATGTATATGGCCCGAGTTACCAGCTTTCTACTGTCCCAGCCAAACACATGGGAAAATGGGTGCCATCTATTTTTGTTTGTTAGTGGGATATAGATGCCACATGACTACTTTGTTACATATTGTTAAGACAACTTGTTAACAACTCTCAGAGCAATAATAAACATGTCAGATAATATAGACTATATTGTAACAAATTGCATACATAGTGATCAGAGATGACGAGGGCTGGTGCGTATACATCAGATAATATAGACTATATTGTAACAAATTGCATACATACATGTAGTGATCAGAGATGACGAGGGCTGGTGTGTATACGTCAGATAATATAGACTATATTGTAACAAATTGCATACATAGTGATCAGAGACGACGAGGGCTGGTGTGTATACATCAGATAATATAGACTATATTGTAACAAATTGCATACATAGTGATCAGAGACGACGAGGGCTGGTGCGTATACATCAGATAATATAGACTATATTGTAACATATTGCATACATAGTGATCAGAGACGACGAGGGCTGGTGTGTATACATCAGAGATTTCTGTGTACGTCATTCTGTGATGCATTTGATTTGTACTTTCACGTAGATTTACATAAATGAAATGGTGGCGCTCCCAACCATGCACATTTCCTTTTAGCAGTTCGCAAATCTGCTCAGCAGACGACATTTGGCAAGATTTACAGCCAGGCCATTTGATATTTAGGGGATGGAGAAATATAAATATCATTTTTAAAAAGGAAATTGCATACAATTTTTTTTTTAAATGACTCAAAGTTGCTATTTATAGATCTATGCATTTATCATTAGTCTTAACATTTTAACTTATCTCACATACTTGCACAAATTAAACAATAATAACAAAATGCTGCTTTATATTTGAATATTTAGTTTATTTGATAACATCATTACAAGCTACAGACAGTGTTGCCAACTTGTGCGACGATCACTTTATGCTGATGATGAAGTATGGAAACTTGGTCGTTCTGCCATAAGAGTTTGTGTGCTATTATATATTATATGATATACAAAAGCTGTGCTCTTATGGTTTGTGCCTTTTTTGAGAGAATTCTGTCGTGAATAACTCATTTGAGGCCAGTGATGCAAAAACACGAAAAGACTGAAACAAGATGTTTATTTTTTTTCCTATCCTTATCTTTTTAACTTTCATGGCTTGTACATTATCACCAAACTCTACCAGAAAGCAAATCAACCAGCAGTGTGCAGTGTGTAGTAACGGAGAGCAATAATAAATTAGTCACATTGCTCTCAGGTAGTATTAACATAAGCTTCACAGTGAAGGAAAAATATACAGCTTGTTCTGTGACAAAAAATCTGATATATAATATCTTACATGGAAAAATAGAATTATCAATCATGATGTATTTATTTCTCTTGTAATTCTAGATATTTCACTTTAATTGTTGATTTCTTATTGTTGCCTTTATCACATATAATTCCATTTCTTCCAAATTGGTGCAAACCTGCATAATCTTCCCATTTCTAGTACATTGCCATTTATTTGATCCAAAAGTTAAAACAAAGGTATAATCTACTGACAAAAGTACAGTTAACAATTGTGGAATAACATCCTAATAGTGTGAAAATCCATAAATTGACCAAAAAACTTTAAGGATACAAATCCCCTTTATGAGGGCTTCTCTCCTCAATTTTATAAAGCTTAATGGAATGCAAAATTGTAAAAAATCATGACGACTCCATGAAATAGAGCGGTTATCATATCCTATAATGACATAATGGACAGGTTTGCTTGGTTGAGATTTCCGTCTCGTAGGCTCGGTGTTTACATTGCTGACACATCCAGAACTGGTAATCTAACAAAGGACGGCCCGTCACAATGCACGTCGGAAACTTGGTATCACAGCTTGGGCATACGTTTGACCTGGAACAAAATATTTTTTTAAAGCAAACTTTCTGATGATTTATAGTAAATAGTAAAAATCTACTGTGCCTGTGTTAAATTATTTTCATATGGTTCTTTCGTAAATGTGCCACTCTGTACAATGTAATCATTTTAGTAATAACTGATATATGTCATCACTATTTATTAATTTAAACATTTATTGAAGAGGTCCTCATCTAAACTCCTCATCTAAACAGTTATTGATGGAGGTCATCAAATGTCATTATTTTGACAAAGACCAATGTGAGACAATTTCAGATGATAGCATGTTTTAAAACTTACGAATCGGGGATCATGGACTCGCAGCTGGTGCATTCCAATTTGTTCACCCGCGTGTCCTTGGGAGTGTGCCTGAAAAACGGACAACATGTAGATCACCTGATAAAAATAGTCACACTGGTATTAATTTATCCCAAATGTTTCCATACGGAGCTTGCTCAACTCCTGAATCGTGACAACAATAAGCCCAGTCATTTATGCTGTTCAGTTTAAAAACAAGTCAAGGTCATGTTTAGGATTATGAGGACTGTCACTGAAAATGAAAATAGATAAAATAATCGTGTCACTCAGGAGCCCCATACAGCAGCACCAGTGCCTCATAAACTGTGTATTTACATGTTAAACCATGATGTGCTGGTACTTACTTTGTAAATATATCCAGGGCCAACTCTTCATACTGGCCTTTCTGCTCCTCACTTAAATTATCCAGTGATTCTAGTTTGATGAATGCTTTAGAGCAAGTTCCAAATGCCCTATTTGCACTTGCTGCCAAAGCTAAAAAACAAAAAACAAAAACAAAATTAGCTTTATGTAGAATTTTGTGCAGGCAAAAGCAAGGTTAAGTTTTTTTCTCTGGTGGTTGTATTGTCATAAAAATGCAATTAAGAATATTGTATAAGAGTAGACTTATTGACAAACACTTATGCTGAATGGGAGATATAATCCAGAACATTTTAGGTATCTAGACATGTGTGAAAAGCCTGCACAGTTGTAAACTGATTTTTACTGCAGTATGATTCAGAAATTGATCAAAACTATCAAAATATCCGAGACCGGAGACTCCACGGTTTATATGAACAGGAGAAGGAGTAGAAATTTACTGCTGTTTCTCATTCATGGTTTAAGTTTGGTAATGTTCTTTTAATTTATTGCCCTCTAATCACATTCACAAGATTTTCAAAATGACCTTGATTTTCACATGACCTTGAAATATAGGTCAAGGTCTCGGGTATGTACATTCTTTCAAGATCTTCATATGATGCACCCATGATTTATATTTCAAGAACCAAACATTATTTATACTCAAGATATTGCATTCACACAAAAATGACAGACACTTTAATGTCTGATGGAGCAGGCTCTGATGATCCCCCCTTTGGCAAAATTTGCTGAGGGGTAAAAACCTAAATAGGAAATCCTCATTGTTAAATGTTTGATGTGGAGTTACCTAATAATGAGTATGCATCACAGGGATCGATGATGTCCTCGTACTCGCGTAGATACAGAGCAGTCTTCATGGCCGCATCCACATATCCCTCAAACAGCTGTCTCTGTGCCAGGATGTAGAAGTGATACGCCTCTGCCCCGCGCCACGCATTATCAATCAGCTTAGTGTCGGAGATAGATGCCGAGTCTTCCTCCAGCAATCCTGCCAGGGCCGTGCTCGCCTGCAGAACAACAAACGTGCAATCCTTATAATCACTCTAACAAATTACCACTGTGAACTTCACACAAAATGCTATTATATAAGTTCCACTCATGTACTTGGCATTAATTTCCCCTTAATTCTCCCTTAATTCCCCATTAATTTCCCCTTAATTCCCCATTAATTTCCCCTTAATTCCCCATTAATTTCCCCTTAATTCCCCATTAATTTCCCCTTAATTCCTCATTAATTTCCCCTTAATTCCCCATTAATTTCCCCTTAATTCCCCATTAATTTCCCCTGTTACTGGTATGTTTACATGTAAATAGTCAGGACACCTAAACATGTGATCAGACTGTAATATTGGACCTTCATATGACAAGAGCAATAATTTATGTTAATATTATAAACTGCAATGAATCAACAAGAACTACCAATAGTTAAAAATAAATCAATAATAACACATCAATGAATAATATATCAACAAGAACTAAATAACTATAAGTGGTACAGCAAAGCTGCATAAACCCCACAGCCCATCAGCACTAAAGAATATAATCTGTGCTTATTCTTTGTACCAAATATGAACTACCTATTGTTTATGGTTGCTATGCAGCCAATGCTTTCTACCAAATACATTACCCCATTATCCTAAGGGCTGTGGGCTTATAAAATAGGTCAGTAATTTAATCGTAAATGCCCTATGAGAGGCTATGTGACCAAATGCATTGGACAGCTAGTTTGCAAACAATCATAGCTTTTCATATTGGACGAACAAAAATATCCCACTGAATTGATTAATAACAGGTTATGTGTCAATGAGGAATGGGACCTTGAGGTTGCACTTATATCTTCTTTCCGTGAGGTTTGCATGGTTGGTGCCCTCATTATAATCATAAGATGTAGGTGTTGTTGGGGGTACCGCATATGCCATGTCCAGATGATACAACACTTCATCTAATTCTTGTAACTCCTGCTCTTCCATGCTGTATAACTACACAACAATATAACATCTCTTGTATTGTTTTCATGGCACCATATGAAGACATTAATATGCGATAATATAAACTCCCCTGCCTTGGCTAACTCTTCCATGCTGTATAACTACACAACAATATAACATCTCTTGTATTATTTTCATGGCACCATATGAAGACATTGATATGCTGTAATATCAATTTCCTTGCCTTGGCTAACTCTTGTAAATTTGACTCCACCGTATCTATTACACAACATCTCTTGTATTCCTTTCATGTTACCAATAAATGCTTCTGCTACAATATCAATTTCCTTGCCATGGTGTGGCAAATTGAGATATCTTTTCCTGGTTCTAACTGCATACTAGGTGATGGTCCACTTCCTGGGTGACATGCATCAAACCCTGAAGATTTAGTTTTGCTTTCTTGTAATCACAGACATTATCAAATGAGTCTGGTCTACTTCACCAAGGGATACGACTGATCATTTGTCTCATATTATATACATGTATGTCAAAGGGGGTTATAGGGTCTACAGGGAAGTTATAAGGTCTACAGGGAAGTTATAATGTCTACAGGGAAGTTATAAGGTCTACAGGGAAGTTATAAGGTCTACAGGGAAGTTATAAGGTCTACAGGGAAGTTATAAGGTCTACAGGGAAGTTATAAGGTCTACAGGGAAGTTATAATGTCTACAGGGAAGTTATAAGGTCTACAGGGAAGTTATAATGTCTACAGGGAAGTCATAATGTCTACAGGGAAGTCATAATGTCTACAGAGAAGTTATAAGGTCTACAGGGAAGTTATAAGGTCTGCAGGGAAGTTATAATGTCTACAGGGAAGTTATAAGGTCTACAGGGAAGTTATAAGGTCTACAGGGAAGTTATAAGGTCTACAGGGAAGTCATAATGTCTACAGGGAAGTCATAATGTCTACAGAGAAGTTATAAGGTCTACAGGGAAGTTATAAGGTCTGCAGGGAAGTTATAATGTCTACAGGGAAGTTATAAGGTCTACAGGGAAGTTATAAGGTCTACAGGGAAGTTATAATGTCTACAGGGAAGTTATAAGGTCTACAGGGAAGTTATAATGTCTACAGGGAAGTTATAATGTCTACAGGAAAGTTATAAGGTCTACATAGAAGTTATAAGGTCTACAGGAAAGTTATAATGTCTACAGGGAAGTTATAATGTCTACAGGGAAGTTATAAGGTCTACAGGGAAATTATAAGGTCTACAGGGAAGTTATAATGTCTACAGGGAAGTTATAAGGTCTACAGGGAGGTTATAATGTTTACAGGGAAATTATAATGTCTACAGGGAAGTTATAATGTCTACAGGGATGTTATAATGTCTGCAGGGAAGTTATAAGGTCTACAGGGAAGTTATAAGGTCTACAGGGAAGTTATAAGGTCTACATAGAAGTTATAAGGTCTACAGGGAAGTTATAATGTCTACAGGGAAGTTATAAGGTCTACAGGGAAGTTATAAGGTCTACAGGGAAGTTATAAGGTCTACATAGAAGTTATAAGGTCTACAGGGAAGTTATAATGTCTACAGGGAAGTTATAAGGTCTACAGGGAAGTTATAATGTCTACAGGGAAGTTATAAGGTCTACAGGGAGGTTATAATGTTTACAGGGAAATTATAATGTCTACAGGGAAGTTATAATGTCTACAGGGAAATTATAAGGTCTACAGGGATGTTATAATGTCTACAGGGAAGTTATAAGGTCTACAGGGATGTTATAATGTCTGCAGGGATGTTATAATGTCTACAGGGAAATTATAAGGTCTACAGGGAAGTTACAATGTCTACAGGGAAGTTACAATGTCTACAGGGAAGTTACAATGTCTACGGGGAAGTTATAAGGTCTACAGGGATGTTATAAGGTCTACGGGGAAGTTATAATGTCTACAGGGAAGTTATAAGGTCTACAGGGAAGTTATAATGTCTACAGGGAAGTTATAATGTCTACAGGGAAGTTACAATGTCTACAGGGAAGTTACAATGTCTACGGGGAAGTTACAATGTCTACAGGGAAGTTATAATGTCTACAGGGAAGTTATAATGTCTACAGGGAAGTTACAATGTCTACAGGGAAGTTACAATGTCTACGGGGAAGTTATAAGGTCTACAGGGATGTTATAAGGTCTACGGGGAAGTTATAAGGTCTACAGGGAAGTTATAAGGTCTACAGGGAAGTTATAATGTCTACAGGGAAGTTATAAGGTCTACAGGGAGGTTATAATGTTTACAGGGAAATTATAATGTCTACAGGGAAGTTATAATGTCTACAGGGAAATTATAAGGTCTACAGGGATGTTATAATGTCTACAGGGAAGTTATAAGGTCTACAGGGATGTTATAATGTCTGCAGGGATGTTATAATGTCTACAGGGAAATTATAAGGTCTACAGGGAAGTTACAATGTCTACAGGGAAGTTACAATGTCTACGGGGAAGTTATAAGGTCTACAGGGAAGTTATAAGGTCTACAGGGAAGTTACAATGTCTACAGGGAAGTTATAATGTCTACGGGGAAGTTATAATGTCTACAGGGAAGTTATAAGGTCTACAGGGATGTTATAATGTCTGCAGGGAAGTTATAAGGTCTACAGGGAAGTTACAATGTCTACAGGGAAGTTACAATGTCTACGGGGAAGTTATAAGGTCTACAGGGAAGTTATAAGGTCTACAGGGAAGTTACAATGTCTACAGGGAAGTTATAATGTCTACGGGGAAGTTATAAGGTCTACAGGGAAGTTATAATGTCTACGGGGAAGATATCAGGTCTACAGGGAAGTTACAATGTCTACAGGGAAGTTATAAGGTCTACATAGAAGTTATAAGGTCTACAGGGAAGTTATGATGTCTACAGGGAAGTTATAATGTCTACAGGGAAGTTATAATGTCTACAGGGAAGTTATAAGGTCTACAGGGAGGTTATAATGTTTACAGGGAAATTATAAGGTCTACAGGGAAGTTATAAGGTCAACAGGGAAGTTATAAGGTCTACAGGGAAGTTATAAGGTCCACAGGGAAGTTATAAGGTCCACAGGGAAGTTATCAGTTATAATGTCTACAGGGAAGTTATAAGGTCTACAGGGAAGTTATAATGTCTACAGGGAAATTATAATGTCTACAGGGAAGTTATAATGTCTACAGGGAAGTTATAATGTCTACAGGGAAGTTATAAGGTCTACAGGGAAGTCATCAGGTCTACAGGGAAGTTATAATGTCTACAGGGAAGTTATAAGGTCTGAAGGGAAGTTATAATGTCTACAGGGAAGTTATAAGGTCCACAGGGAAGATATAAGGTCTACAGGGAAGTTATAAGGTCCACAGGGAAGTTATAAGGTCTACAGGGAAGTTATAAGGTCTACAGGGAAGTTATAATGTCTGCAGGGAAGTTATAATGTCTACAGGGAAGTCATAATGTCTACAGGGAAGGTATAAGGTCTACAGGGAAGTCATAAGGTCTACAGGGAAGTTATAATGTCTACAGGGAAGTTATAAGGTCTACAGGGAAGTTATAATGTCTGCAGGGAAGTTATAATGTCTACAGGGAAGTTATAAGGTCTACAGGGAAGTTATAATGTCTACAGGGAAGTTATAAGGTCTGCATGGAAGTTATAAGGTCCACAGGAAAGTTATAAGGTCTACAGGAAAGTTATAAGGTCTACAGGGAAGTTATAAGGTCTACAGGGAAGTTATAATGTCTGCAGGGAAGTTATAATGTCTACAGGAAAGTTATAAGGTCTACAGGGAAGTTATAAGGTCTACAGGGAAGTTATAATGTCTACAGGGAAGTTATAAGGTCTACAGGGAAGTTATAAGGTCTACAGGGAAGTTATAAGGTCTACGGGGAAGTTATAATGTCTACAGGGAAGTTATAAGGTCTACAGGGAAGTTATAAGGTCTACAGGGAAGTTATAATGTCTACAGGGAAGTTATAAGGTCTACAGGGAAGTTATAAGGTCTACAGGGAAGTTATAAGGTCTACGGGGAAGTTATAAGGTCTACAGGGAAGTTATAAAGTCTACAGGGAAGTTATAAGGTCTACGGGGAAGTTATAAGGTCTACGGGGAAGTTATAAGGTCTACAGGGAAGTTATAATGTCTACAGGGAAGTTATAAGGACTTCGGGGAAGTTATAAGGTCTACAGGAAAGTTATAAGGTCTACAGGAAAGTTATAAGGTCTACAGGGAAGTTATAAGGTCTACAGGGAAGTCATAAGGTCTACAGGGAAGTTATAATGTCTACAGGGAAGTTATAAGGTCTACAGGAAAGTTATAATGTCTACAGGGAAGTTATAAGGTCTACAGGGAAGTTATAAGGTCTACAGGGAAGATATAATGTCTACAGGGAAGTTATAAGGTCTACAGGGAAGTTATAATGTCTACAGGGAAGTTATAATGTCTACAGGGAAGTTACAATGTCTACAGGGAAGTTACAATGTCTACGGGGAAGTTACAATGTCTACAGGGAAGTTATAATGTCTACAGGGAAGTTATAATGTCTACAGGGAAGTTACAATGTCTACAGGGAAGTTACAATGTCTACGGGGAAGTTATAAGGTCTACAGGGATGTTATAAGGTCTACGGGGAAGTTATAAGGTCTACAGGGAAGTTATAAGGTCTACAGGGAAGTTATAATGTCTACAGGGAAGTTATAAGGTCTACAGGGAGGTTATAATGTTTACAGGGAAATTATAATGTCTACAGGGAAGTTATAATGTCTACAGGGAAATTATAAGGTCTACAGGGATGTTATAATGTCTACAGGGAAGTTATAAGGTCTACAGGGATGTTATAATGTCTGCAGGGATGTTATAATGTCTACAGGGAAATTATAAGGTCTACAGGGAAGTTATAAGGTCTACGGGGAAGTTATAAGGTCTACAGGGAAGTTATAAACTCTACAGGGAAGTTATAAGGTCTACGGGGAAGTTATAAGGTCTACGGGGAAGTTATAAGGTCTACAGGGAAGTTATAATGTCTACAGGGAAGTTATAAGGACTTCGGGGAAGTTATAAGGTCTACAGGAAAGTTATAAGGTCTACAGGAAAGTTATAAGGTCTACAGGGAAGTTATAAGGTCTACAGGGAAGTCATAAGGTCTACAGGGAAGTTATAATGTCTACAGGGAAGTTATAAGGTCTACAGGGAAGTTATAAGGTCTACAGGGAAGTTATAAGGTCTACAGGGAAGATATAATGTCTACAGGGAAGTTATAAGGTCTACAGGGAAGTTATAATGTCTACAGGGAAGTTATAATGTCTGCAGGGAAGTTATAAGGTCTACAGGGAAGTTATAAGGTCTACAGGGAAGTTATAAGGTCTGCAGGGAAGTTATAAGGTCTACAGGGATGTTATAAGGTCTACAGGGAGGTTATAAGGTCTACAGGGAAGTTATAAGGTCTGCAGGGAAGTTATAAGGTCTACAGGGAAGTTATAAGGTCTACAGGGAAGTTATAATGTCTACAGGGAAGTTATAATGTCTACAGGGAAGTTATAAGGTCTACAGGGAAGTTATAAGGTCTACAGGGAAGTTATAAGGTCTGCAGGGAAGTCATAATGTCTACAGGGAAGTCATAATGTCTACAGGGAAGTTATAAGGTCTACAGGGAAGTTATAATGTCTACTGGGAAGTTATAAGGTCTACAGGGAAGGTATAAGGTCTACAGGGAAGTTATAAGGTCTACAGGGAAGTTATAAGGTCTACAGGGTAGTTATAAGGTCTACAGGGAAGTTATAAGGTCTGCAATGCCCTAATCACACCATGCACCATTTGATATGTGTTATCGTGTATAAGAGAACATGTGACGCTTACATCTCCGGCCCTCTTTCCCTTTGCCTTGGCCCGTGACGTCATCATCATCTGCTCGTGATACTGCTCTACCAGCAAGGCAGCCAACACATACAACTTCTTCACTCTCAAAGGCTTGCTCTTCTTCTTGGCTTCCTCCTCGGAAATCTGTCAACAACAAAAAATCCAAATCTATATTCTATTATCATTTTCACAACAACCAATTCATGTATTACTAAAGACAGAATCGCTTTTATTTGTTATTTGCTCAAGGACCTTCACTGGTATAAACCCCCATTTTCCCTTGTATTTATATACAAATATAATTATATTTATATAAAAAATTATGTATCTAGCAACAAAAAGGATATAAGATGGGAGAAATCAGATTTCAGATGCCTTCTCATGATTGATAACGTGGCTACAGAGAATTGTGCTCGGTAACACATAAGATTTATACACACATTTGATGAATGACAAAACTTTGTCGAAAAAAACTAATTATAATTTTCTAATCCAACTACTTTCATTTTATGACAAAGTGTCGTGCTCCGTACCTTGAAGAGTAACTTGGCAGCATCCAGGAAGTGGTTGGCTTTCTTATAGAGCTCGATGGCATTGATCTTCTTGTCCTTCTCCAGCAGATGTGAAGCATACTTGGCCAACAGCGAGTCTATTTCCTTGATGTTGTGGGTCTTTGCTAGCTCGATGGCCATGTTCCACTGGTTGAGGTGCACACAACAATCAATGGCTTGCTTGATGCGGTTAGACTGTAAAATAGAAATGTGTCTTCTATCACAAATGTGTCTTCTATCAGAAATGCGTCTTCTTACGTGTCTTCACAAATGTGTCTTCATGAATGAATGTAGGTATGTATCTTGTATATTAATTGGAAATAGGTATTAAGGGGATGTACATGTGTGTATATATATATATATATATATATATATATATATATATATATATATATATATATATATATATATATATATATATATATATATATATATATATATATATATATATATATATATATATACATGTATATACAGCCTATCACCTGATTTTGCTTATAATTCAACATATTCCACAGAATATTGAACAAAGTTCTGATAAATGTGGCTTCATGATTTAAATTAAAGGAAAAGATATCTTGACATTTGGTCATGATTTCTTTGATTATCATTGATCCAGAAAGATGGGGGTGAAATGGAAAATCACTGACAGCAGGAACATAACATGTTGTAAACTTGTGCAGTGTAATACTGCTATGACACTCAGTATATAGACGGTGAGTGTACTAACCTTCGAATAAGATTCCACAGCCTGCTCACACATACCCACGGTCATGAACATCTGACCGATGTCCTGTCAACAAACAAAAACACAATTAATGGGCATATCACAATCATATAATCATGGGTGCTGGTGAGAAAAATTTTTTTGACGGAACATTTTCGGCGAAAAGCGAGCCTCGCAAACTTAACCGAAAAGCGATTGGTGTGGGTAGCCGAGTCGTCAAAATATTAGCCAATCAAAATCCGTCAAACTCTACCGAAGCAGCCCGCAACACCAAAACAAGGCGGCAGCCACAAGCGGTAAGCGAACGACTGAATTTTCGATGTTTTGGGTCGATTTGTGCAATTTTGATGACACAAAATTATTTTTTTTACGGAGGAATCGATTCGACGGATTTTCCGTTCACGGATTTTAAATTTTGACGGAAATCCGTCTGTAGACGAAGGACCAGCACCCATGTATAATTGTCAAAATTGACTAAAATGGCCAATGAAGAAAGGATGAGAATCTCATATAAAAATTCATTGTCTCTGTGCTTTGTACCATGTGGCTCTGGGTCTGGGGCCTCACGACAGATAAATCGAATATTACAGGTACAAAATGTATTATTGTTAATGATCGTGTTCCCGGAATATTTGGGGGAATATTTGGGGGAATATATTTGAGGTGCTTACCGGCAGAAGTTTGTGGTTTTCTGGTAGATTCTCCATCATCTTCTGAAGCCCGACGTAGTCCTCCAGCATATAGTAGCACTCCGCCAGCCTCTCCTGGTTCCGACCCTGCAGGTAGTAAGTCACTGCCTGCTGCCTGCAACGCAAACATCACATACCATATATATATATTCCTGGTTCCGACCCTGCAGGTAGTAAGTCACCGCCTGCTGCCTGCAACGCAAACATCATATACCATTTATATATACTCCTGGTTCCGACCCTGCAGGTAGTAAGTCACTGCCTGCTGCCTGCAACGCAAACATCACATACCATATATATATATTCCTGGTTCCGACCCTGCAGGTAGTAAGTCACTGCCTGCTGCCTGCAACGCAAACATCATATACCATATATATATATATTCCTGGTTCCGACCCTGCAGGTAGTAAGTCACCGCCTGCTGCCTGCAATCCAAACATCACATACCATATATATATATATTCCTGGTTCCGACCCTGCAGGTAGTAAGTCACCGCCTGCTGCCTGCAACGCAAACATCATATACCATATATATATATTCCTGGTTACAACCCTGCAGGTAGTAAGTCACCGCCTGCTGCCTGCAACGCAAACATCACATACCATATATATATACTCCTGGTTCCGACCCTGCAGGTAGTAAGTCACCGCCTGCTGCCTGCAATCCAAACACCACATACCATATATATATATTCCTGGTTCCGACCCTGCAGGTAGTAAGTCACCGCCTGCTGCCTGCAACGCAAACATCACATACCATATATATATATATACTCCTGGTTCCGACCCTGCAGGTAGTAAGTCACCGCCTGCTGCCTGCAACGCAAACATCACATACCATATATATATATATTCCTGGTTACGACCCTGCAGGTAGTAAGTCACCGCCTGCTGCCTGCAACGCAAACATCACATACCATATATATATATATACTCCTGGTTCCGACCCTGCAGGTAGTAAGTCACCGCCTGCTGCCTGCAACGCAAACATCACATACCATATATATATATATTCCTGGTTCCGACCCTGCAGGTAGTAAGTCACCGCCTGCTGCCTGCAACGCAAACACCACATACCATATATATATATATTCCTGGTTACGACCCTGCAGGTAGTAAGTCACCGCCTGCTGCCTGCAACGCAAACATCATATACCATATATATATATACTCCTGGTTACGACCCTGCAGGTAGTAAGTCACCGCCTGCTGCCTGCAACGCAAACATCATATACCATATATATATATACTCCTGGTTCCGACCCTGCAGGTAGTAAGTCACTGCCTGCTGCCTGCAATCCAAACATCACATACCATATATATATATATTCCTGGTTACGACCCTGCAGGTAGTAAGTCACCGCCTGCTGCCTGCAACGCAAACATCATATACCATATATATATATACTCCTGGTTCCGACCCTGCAGGTAGTAAGTCACTGCCTGCTGCCTGCAATCCAAACATCACATACCATATATATATATTCCTGGTTCCGACCCTGCAGGTAGTAAGTCACGGCCTGCTGCCTGCAACGCAAACATCACATACCATATATATATATATATTCCTGGTTACGACCCTGCAGGTAGTAAGTCACTGCCTGCTGCCTGCAACGCAAACACCATATACCATATATATATCTGCTTTGGTCTGTCTAATTGTCTTCTTGTTATATATGTTGTTTTAAACCTTCATTGACTATGCCTAGCTTTAGCCTAAGCTTTGATATCACATGTTATGATAATTAGTCTACATGTACATATATATCTGTCTGAACTAAGGCTAATCATATTTACTATAAGGCTTCTTGCACATTGTACCATACATACCTTATTTACTCGTGTATAAGACGAGGTTTTTGTACAAAAACCCTTAGTTAAATGTTTGGGGGGTCGACTTATATGCGAGTCGTCCTATACACGAGTAAATACGGTACCTTATGTCTTTGGTATATGTTAACCTATTATTTCATGAGATAGGCCGTTTATGCTATTACATGGACAGATAAATGATGTTCAAAATACTTCATATTACATGTTATGAATCAAGAGATGAAATGCTCAGCTATATATAGGACATGATCTTGTGAACGGTGATAGCATTGCAAAGTGGTGGGAGTAAATTCATTGAAATGTGGTCAAAGACAAAATACTGCTTATATCATGAAGCCCAGTGCTTATTACTTATCTCTGTAATTAAGTCTGTTTATTGGCACAGTTTAAAAAGTGGGAAAATTAAATCAGAACTAACATAACGCAAATATGTAGGCTATTCCATATTATAAAGACTGCCGATTACCAGTACATGTGAGTAGAAATGGAACAGAAGGAACCAACCATTTCTGCCTGTCGGCGTAGTAGTCTCCGATGGCATTCCAAGCTTCCTCCAGCTGCTGGTCATCTCCTCCTGCTCCGGTCTTCAGCAGCTGAACCACTCGGAACCAGTCGCCAAGCTTCTTGCGCAGGTTTACAGCCAGGTCCCTAAACAGTATAATGAGAAGAATGTTTATAATCAAAACTTAAAACAAGATCTATCACAACAAATGTGTCCATCAAGACTGCATCTAGAGGAATAGCAACCTGTTCATATTAATGATAAGAATATATCACCTTCTATCCATGTCCAGGTACATGCGCTCTGCTTCATCAAACTTGCGAAAATACGCTGACACTTCTGCCTGCTTCATTGTCTCACTCTGAAACATTAGAAATATGATATATGTATGTATGTGTCAGGCAGGGGTAAAAATCTACAGCTTCTCAATATCTATATCATTCACAGTGTGAGTACTTTGGATGACCGTAGAACTTTAAAAATAAAGTAAATATTTTGTCAATATGGACTTCATCTTGAATAGCGAGCTTGAACATCCCATAATTCATTTATCAGATGATTTAGAAGTGCCAAGGTGCAACCATTCAATAGTTAGAACAATAAATACAGGTAAATTCTGAAGATTTGACCTCCATCTTAAAGAGTCAGCTTAAACTCTGTCTCAGAGATATGTTGTTTATTTTTGAAAATCTGACTGAAAATGTTACGAGTTTTTAAGAAAGGTTTAATAAATTATGAATGTTCGGAAATAATATATGCACATTGCTTTCTATCTGGTGCTATCCTAATAATAATAATAGGACTGTCATACACACATCTGGTTTACTGACCAAACGTGGGAACCGAAGCAATGGTAAGGTTGAGGAGCGATTTTTTCAGACCAATCAGAGACAAGCTTACAAACAGTTACAAGTGTCCATAGTAACAATGGTGGCAGAAGGCAAACAAGATCTGTCTGTATTTCAACCTTGCAAAACTAATGTCACAATATGATCGAAATATTATTTTAATCCCAATTGCAAAATATATTGAATATTGATTAAGTGTACATCAGGATGAAATGCTTACCTGTAGATTTCCTAATCGTTTCACAAACTCGATACCCTGGTAGTCTTTACATCTGACGAACGCCTGATCTGCTATTTTAAGGTGCAGCTTCTCCAGGGCGCTCTCTGCCAGTAAACGCCTGCAATCATTCGCATCCATATGAAATAACAATCCCTTCAAGTTTCTATATCTAGAGCTATCTTTGCCTGCAATCATTCGCATCCATATGAAATAACAATTCCTTCAAGTTTCTATATCTAGATCTATCTTTGCCTGCAATCATTTGCATCCATATGAAATAACAATTCCTTCAAGTTTATATATCTAGATCTATCTTTGCCTGCAATCATTTGCATCCATATGAAATAACAATTCCTTCAAGTTTCTATATCTAGAGCTATCTTTGCCTATTAATTATCCATATTAATAATACCTTTGAGCAGGGGACAAAGACAAAGACAGCGCTGTGAACAGACTTGTCTGATATCAGCGCTATACAAATTTTATTATTATTATTATTTATTATTAATATGGTGAGTGATGATTGATTATACTGACCACAGTCTGGGATGAGGATTATCTTCAATAAACTGCTGAGCATCCTCGATTCCCACCTTCTCCAGCAGGTCTCGTGTGTCACGCAGAGACTGGAATAGTATCATCTCATTATATATCAACTTACATGCAATTAACCTACATGTACTTTCTTTACAAAGATGTTCATTTCATGAGATGTTCTACAGACTGTATGACTCTTGTGTCTGAAGCAAAGTTAAACTGATTCATGGCCAATGCATGGTGTATATTGGTACAGTTAGTTCATTCATGCCAGTTCAAAATGATAGTTTTCAAATGGCAAGACCACTTATCTAAAAGAAACTTTATGAGGTGAAAGTTTGGCTGTATGAAATTATGATTGGACTGAGAGTGGCTGGGTAAACATAAGGATGGGTGGAACTGCGGCCAAGGAGACGTATGGCTGGAAAGAAATATGACTATATAGATATATGACTGGTTAGGAATATGGTTAGATAGAAATATGGCTTGGAGAGAGTGTGTAAGAAATTGTGGCTGAGTTGATATTTGCTTTTTATGAAGCATATCTGGGTGGATGTATGGCTGGATAAAAGTACTGCTGGGTGATATGTGGCTCGGTGAATGTTTAGCGGCTTTATAATGTATGACTGTGTTATGTGAGTGTGAAGCTGTGACTAGGCTTAAGTATGGATAGGTGTAAATGTGGCTGGGTGGAACTGTCTCATGATAAACGTGTGGTTGGTAAGACGGTGTGGAAAGTGAATGTGAGAGTTCACACCTTGATCTCCATCTCGGTAATATTGTCCTTTGTGGGGTTCTCTGGGTCCTTCATTATCTCATCCAGCAACACAGACTTGATCTGGAGGTCATTGAACTGGCAGATGTAACCACTGCTCAAGATGGGCTCCTACATAGACAAACAAAATAAATGGACTACTTTTAAACACTCCTCAAAACCCAATCAAAATGCTGAACACAATGTACTTGCTGTTTTAGGATACATAAGAACATATGTACTTAAAGGCACTAGATCTGATTTGCTGTGTTCTGTAAGATATTGTATTTTAATAAGGAACTAATACCTAATTTTTTTAGTAATAGAAAATAAATGACTAAATTCATAATGTTATTTTTTTTCAATAGTATTGGCCATGGAAAAGGCACAAAATAATAAAGATGACATTTCCTACCTCAGGATCCAGGCTACGGAAAATATACATCCTTGTCTTTTCCATCATGGCAAATAGTTCTGAGTTGTCCTGAAATATAAATTACACAATGTAATATAATTGCATTTGCCAAAAGTCATATATGTTCCTATAAGGGTTGAATAAGGGAAAACATAGCCCAAGTGCAAGGCGACCTAACCTTTGTATGTTTTATATGAGATACATCCTTACCTCTGCCCACCTCATGTCCCATACATCCTTACCTCTGCCCACCTCATGTCCCATACATCCTTACCTCTGCCCACCTCATGTCCCATACATCCTTACCTCTGCCCACCTCATGTCCCATACATCCTTACCTCTGCCCACCTCATGTCCCATACATCCTTACCTCTGCCCACCTCATGCCCCATACATCCTTACCTCTGCCCACCTCATGTCCCATACATCCTTACCTCTGCCCACCTCATGTCCCATACATCCTTACCTCTGCCCACCTCATGTCCCATACATCTATATAAGTCAGTGCAAGGCGACCTAACCTTTGTATGTTTTATATGAGATACATCCTTACCTCTGCCCACCCCATGTCCCATACATCCTTATCTCTGCCCACCTCATGTCCCATACATCCTTACCTCTGCCCACCTCATGTCCCATACAACCTTACCTCTGCCCACCTCATGTCCCACACATCCTTACCTCTGCCCACCTCATGTCCCACACATCCTTACCTCTGCCCACCTCATGTCCCGTACATCCTTACCTCTGCCCACCTCATGTCCCATACATCCTTACCTCTGCCCACCTCATGTCCTGTACATCCTTACCTCTGCCCACCTCATGTCCCATACATCCTTACCTCTGCCCACCTCATGTCCCATACATCCTTACCTCTGCCCACCTCATGTCCCGTACATCCTTACCTCTGCCCACCTCATGTCCCATACATCCTTACCTCTGCCCACCTCATGTCCTGTACATCCTTACCTCTGCCCACCTCATGTCCCGTACATCCTTACCTCTGCCCACCTCATGTCCCGTACATCCTTACCTCTGCCCACCTCATGTCCCATACATCCTATATAAGTCAGTGCAAGGCGACCTAACCTTTGTATGTTTTATATGAGATACATCCTTACCTCTGCCCACCTCATGTCCCATACATCCTGACCTCTGCCCACCTCATGTCCCATACATCCTTACCTCTGCCCACCTCATGTCCCGTACATCCTTACCTCTGCCCACCTCATGTCCCATACATCCTAACCTCTGCCCACCTCATGTCCCATACATCCTATATAAGTCAGTGCAAGGCGACCTAACCTTTGTATGTTTTATATGAGATACATCCTTACCTCTGCCCACCTCATGTCCCATACATCCTGACCTCTGCCCACCTCATGCCCCATACATCCTTACCTCTGCCCACCTCATGTCCCATACATCCTATATAAGTCAGTGCAAGGCGACCTAACCTTTGTATGTTTTATATGAGATACATCCTTACCTCTGCCCACCCCATGTCCCATACATCCTTACCTCTGCCCACCTCATGTCCCATACATCCTAACCTCTGCCCACCTCATGTCCCATACATCCTATATAAGTCAGTGTAAGGTGACCTAACCTTTGTATGTTTTATATGAGACACAACCTTACCTCTGCCCACCTCATGTCCCATACATCTTTACCTCTGCCCACCTCATGTCCCACACATCCTATATAAGTCAGTGCAAGGCGACCTAACCTTTGTATGTTTTATATGAGACACAACCTTACCTCTGCCCACCTCATGTCCCACACATCCTTGCGCTCAAACTTGAGATGTTCACCAATCACTTCATTGCCACTTGGGTCGGTCACTCGGGTATCCACATCAAAAAAGGTTAACACCCCAGAGATGTCAATGATGGCCAAACGCCTAAAATCAACAAGATACAATAATTAAGTTTTGCATAATTGAGGCATGATTCTAAGTTCTACCACCAAAACAAAATAATCATGGCAGGTGATCTTTGGTAAATTTCAGACTTGTATGTGTCACAACATCATGATCAAATATAATTGAAACATAACCCATATTCATATAAATCTAGATACCCTGACAGTGTGCAATTTTGTCACATGAGATAATGTTATAAACTAGTTTATAAAGATCTGTGATGTCAACAATACAATAGCAGACACCACTAGATTTAGGAGTTTGGAAAGTCAACTGTAGACCTCAATGATGTGCTTGTGTGAAAAATATTCTTAGTCTGTCTCCAACTGAAATTAGTGATAAGATATAATAAATATTCTTGATTTTGTTCATGGGCAAATGGACTGGAGGATGCAAACTGATACCATGGTAACCATTAAAAAATGTTTGTGACATGACAATAGTCTGTATAATGAGAGCTGTACTTACGATGAACTGGAGTTGAGTGATAGTTGATGTGGCCGACAAGTGAGTAAATGTTTGTGTGTTAAAGACAGAAGAGGCATGGCATAGCGGTTCAATGTTCCCGACTCTCGACCCTATAATCCAACAAACAAAATTATCAACTTCAAATAAGGCTGCCATTCACAAGAAATATATATTATAAAAGGCCTTTTGTTGCTGACCTGTTCAATTAAGCCAAGAAATATCTAGCAGGTATAATTTGTTTTTTTTAAAGTGGTCTTCCTTTTTAATTTTTCCCAAAAAAATCCAAAAAACTAAAGGAAAGATTAAAATAGTTTTTTGTCATTTATTACTAAGTTATGGACTGTACAAAAGTCAATAATATGCTGCTATTTCAAGAATGGTTATAAAATATACTGACCACTATAAGAACTTTGTCTGAAGCACAAACGCAGCATATTGGATCCTGGGTGGGCTGCAACATTCACAATATAACACAGTAAAAAAAATGCTTTGTACCTTCTGGTAAAAAAAAAACTCTTTGTACCTTCTGGTAAAAAAAAGAAGAAATAAAAACAACATAAGACTTTAAATAAACCCTTTGGCCAACTAAAGCATCTTCAACAACTATTTCAAACTCACTTCAAATCTACAAGGACACATGCTTATGAGGACTTATGTTACATATTTTATGCTTTTCACTTTTGACTTTTTTGGCCATTTTTTGGATATATATATGGAGATTGGTTGAGGTACCTGAAACAGCATCACTGAGATATTTGACAATTGTAAACTTTGCTGAGTACATGGATGTGATAGATGTACACTTACAGCATATGCTTTGTTGAAGTCTATGGCATCAGATCCAGCTCCTGATGGCACGTCATCTATATGGTAAAGCCTAAATAAAGGGAAAACAAATTCTTCAAGCCAGTCTTGGTATGTTTGCCTAAAATCAGTAATCAGTGAACCCTATCTCATTATTTTTCACAAAATAACAGCTTTCTTTAAATACTTTGTGAAATGATTCATTCTCTAATTTGTGTTATCCTTGAGACAAAAAAATAATTCCTATCCAGCCGTAATTATTCTCATCTGTAGCATGTTAAAGATGCGAATGACCTGACCTGACCTGACCTGACCTGACCTGACCTGACCTACAATTTCCAAATTTGATTGGATATGCTTTAGGAATCCTTCCTTTGAATAAACAGCCTAAAAAAAGGTGCACTCACCTCTCTTGGCCAGCCTTCCTTTTTCCTGACATCTCCAGAGATGCAAGCTTCTTGATGTTTTTGAACTGCCAAGTGTAGAACGCTTCCTTTGAGGCGGCTACGATGTGGGTCTTAGTCATGCACACATAGGCAGGCTCTATGTCTATATATTTGGAGTCTAGTGGTGTACCTATGGCATTACACAGCACCAGAACATACTGAAAAACATATCAGCATCATATAGTACATAAAGTCAATGCCGAAAGCAATGGTATTCCAGTATCTTACCTTTTATACCACTATTTCTCTACTTTTGTATGTCTCAATTCTCACTGCTCCTGGTTTAGCATTTTCAATCTCCCCCAGTGTCTCTAGTGTTTGGGTAAAAGGTAAGGTTCACTTTTTTATTTCTGATGGAAAAAGTTTTGGTTTTTTAATCACAAATCTAGTTACAAAGGTTTCCTTAATTACCATCTACATTGTACGTGTATATGTCTGAACTTTCACGGTCATTTTAACATTAAATAGATGAATAACAATTCATGCAATGCAATATAAAGATCCAACTGAAGATATCAAAAAGATCTAAACCATTTTATTGCTCAGGGACAGTGATCTTCAATCTTGAGAATCCCTGCTTCTTTTACTTGATTAATTTACATTCATCAGGCTGGTGTTAGCAAGCACACACTACATCACAGCATGGTGTTTTATGCTTTTCTAACCTCATTGAGGTCAGTTTTGATGCTCTACCTCCTTCAAAACTTCTTCTGAAGCCTCTGATGTGTCACATAAAACAGCAAGCAGCAATTTATTGACAACCTGTACAGCTCCTTTTGCTCTGATCACAAAAATAGCTTGCAAAATATCTATTCATATGATCAATGCTTATTTTATCTTCAAACAGTGTGATATGGTACATGTCCTCACCTGACCACTAGCATCATCAGCCCTGGTTGCTAGGCAACAGAATTCCCCACAAGCAGTAATGGAAATCAGATTCTTCACATACTTCACATATTTCTGTAAAAAAGAGAATAGAATACATTTAAAAGCATGGAAAATTTGTTCAGGTTAGTCAAAAAGAGTTTCAAATACCAAATTCTAGAAACAAGTGTAAAGAGTAAAGTAAAGAAACAAGAGTAAAAAATGCATTTACAAATGTCTGTGACCTATAATTTCCCTATAAATGCAGACTTTTATCTGCAAACATTTAGTAAACAGATCAAAATATTCCTACTTCATTATTCTTGGTGTCCCAGAATACCACGCAGTGCTCCAGTCTGTCCGGCTTGGTGAAGGAGTACACCACTGTGTTGGAACAGTAACCCCACTTTAAAAAGAAAATTTCAACTAGTTACAAAATATTCCATTTAACTATATTGCATGACTGTTGTTATATCATTTATTCCATCATTTATTATCAAATTCTCAAAGACTGGCACAGCAAATAATGTCAATAACTATCTTACACAGACACTTTGTCACTTTGTGTTGTCCTTTTACTAGTTCATATACATAAAATATAAATTCTCATGTTTAAATGTTGGTATATTTATAATTTTGGCATTAATTTTATTTTATATCACACAGATAAAATACCTTGTAGTCTGGCCTGATGTTGGCAAAATAGATAAATGAATCAACAGCAAGTGCAATCCTTAAACTGCCGCCCTCCCAGCTGGCATAGTACATCTGCTTGCCAGGAACCTTCAGGGTCCTCAGATGCTGTAAACACGTGTATAAATTAAGATATATTAACCCAATCTCCCAATACTTATATCAAAATGACAGTCCAAAAGGTAATTTTTATGGCGAGGTCAATCTTTACAAAATATCAACATCCTACTGTATGGCAAGTAGGTGGACCCAGTAATAATCAATAAAAACCCTGCAGTTTCCACCAGACAATATGAATCACTTGTTTTGTTTAACATCAAGATATTTAATGAAGAGATTTACATTACTTTCCTGGTGGGAGATGAAGAACCTGGGCTAGTTGTCTCAATGGGGTCTTATTTAGGTTCTGAAGCAAGACTTCTATGTTTGGAAAATGCTTGAATACTGGTTTTGATTGAATTATTTGTCATTGGCCACTGTTTGGTGAGTTTTTCGGGCATTATTCAGGTCCAATTGACTATTTTGCCCTGATCACCTGAACTATAACTAAAATATTAGACATGTTAGTTTAAATCTGGGCGAGATATATTTAAAAATGTATTGCAATGTTCAGAAAATTCACCACGTTTCTTTTAAATAAGACTTTGCACAGTCCTGAAATTGTATGTTTCACCCAAACTTGGCCAAGTTCTACCTTTTAGGCAAACTTGGATTATTTGAGTATGATGTCATTATACAATTATTTAACTATATAAGAACAATTTCATGTAAAAGTGCATGGATAATATTCCAGTACATACCTCTCCAAATGGAGTGTAAAACTGTACAACATTGACATCTTTGTCCTGCCCGGCGGCCTTCTGGGATCCGGCCACAGCCAGCACAGTACCATTGTAGTTCCACTGGGCATTCACTATGGACATCCCAGTGTCTATTAACACTGGACCTGGAAAACATCATCCAGGAAGTCACAAATGATGCTTATAATTTGTGTTTTATTCCTTACAACAGATAAGAGAGAGGTTTAGATGCAACCATTTTCTTGATGCAACAATTTTCTTGAAAACCAAGCTCATAAATCAAGATGACGTCAAAATTTAGCAAATATCAATCTTAAAGCATACCTTCATCCACCTCACTCCTCATAATTTGACAACGCCCATTATCGAAGCACACAGCCAATGAGGGGCAGTTAGGCTCCATGTATCCATGGTTACCATTGTACCATTCGATAGAGGAAATATGCACCACTCCAGTCACATTGGTGAGGCAATATACATTCAGTTTGGACTGAAACAAAAAGCATTATTTGTCATAAATTGGTGAGTTGGCCAAACTTGATACATAAACAGCCATTATGTAATTATACAATGCCTGCATTAAGGGAAATCTCTTTAAATATGGATGATATTGAACTAATCAATGACAGAGACTCCAGTGTGCAGAATAGCAGCAGATACCATAAATATCATATTCAACACAAATATAACACAAATATATATTTTATCAGCCTTATGTTCCGATTTCTTGTGCACTGCTCAAGTAATTTATATCTCAGACACTTACGATAAGGTTTCCTCCATTGTCAAAGATCTGAATCTCTCCATTTGTCATTCCAAATAGAAGGATTTTGCCACCTGGCGACCACTGTAAACAAACAATACAGTATTATTATAGTAATGGATCAGCATTACAAACTTTAACCCAAAAACTTTAGTATTTCTTATTCTGATTTTGAAAACTGAGTCTTGTAAGCTTTAAAATAGCTGATGGTCACCCACTATCAAATTCATCTCAGCCCCTCGTTGGCAAACAATAAGCTCAAGGAAGTTCTTAGTTAAATCAGGACCTATCTATTATAGGTGATTGTTATGGGTGATCCTGTTTTGGAAATATTTTTCACAGGAATCATGAGATCATGAATCTGAAGGAACATAAAAAAATTTCTCATGATGTCAACTTGACTGCATGCCATTTGACAAAGTGAACAAGTTTTTAACACTCATCTCTAACACTCATTTTCAAACCCTGATTAGGGTTTGTCTCATGAAGAGAGATAATGAGATATTAGTAATAGAGATATTGACATCTGTTTTAAAAATTACAAACAGATGTCAATTATTTGGGTGACATTTTGAAGTATAACCTTGAAAAAAATCAAGGTCATCTTTGAGAATATTTACATGAGGCCTTCATAAGGGGCATGTGTGTTTAAAGGTATTAAGCATCAATTCTCCAATTTGGTGTTTTTGAAAGCTTAGCCACATATGAACATAATGACAAATTGAAATTATAATAGAGTAATACGATATGTTGCTATGACACATAGCAGTTGCACTCCCAGCAGAGGTCTGTCTGAGCCATAAGCTGCACACGACGGGTAAACACGGGTAGCGTGAACTTTATTTGACCTCAATTGAGGCTCAAAGTAGGGTAACACTGTTTGACGTCATTTTGGTACTATTCAATGGACAATACATTTCATGACGTCATAAGCATATTGCCATAATCTTATGACGTCATTTTACCTTTCAGTGCCTCTATGATGACACTCCACATAAAAATGATGCCAAGAAAGGAGTGTGCTTTCATTAGGGGCTTATATATTAAGGTATTGTTCAAATACGTTTTACAGACAATGATGGGGATGCATTTTTCAAAATATTTATAGACATGAAAGACAAATACATTTATCACCAATATGTGAATTTTAAATGTTTTTTTTCAAAATCGGTGCTTAATCCCTTTAACATCTACAGCTCATAGCTGAAATATGTAATAAGCAAAATCTTTATTGACAGAAACACATTCAGACAGACAGATGGACAGATTGAGTCTGACACCATCACCCTCACACTGCTCAGTGGTAGAGCTAATAAACTGACAGGATGTTGCATATTGGCCCCTTGCTATCAGTATGTCCTGATTCAACGTATGTGGGCATAAAACTTACCTCAACATGTGAAAGCTGCAGTTTGAGTTCTTTGCCCCATATCCTGTTGCCGTCGACAGAGCCAACAATGACAGCACCTGCAATATCCAGCTATGGTTACAAAACAAGGGAATAATTCATAAGTCATTGAAAATATAAACAAAATGTTGTTTCCCGTAATGTTAGAATGAACAGTGTCTTTCAAAAGCTTTTTCTGTGTCAAAAATAGTTAGGTTTCTCATATCTATGACTATAAAAAGGTGGATTTTAAATGCAATCTAACAAAATGAATAATAAAATATTTATAAAAATGAATATTCAAATAGATTTAAAAAGTATGTTTAGAAATGTGCTCTTTTTTAAATAAATCTAAAATTGATCTTTTTTTAATAGTTTTTTGTGATATAATTACTAATTAGACAGCAAAAAAAGGCAGATTTCTGAGCATCTTAGAAGAAAATGCACAACAAAATTGGTGATAACTCCAAAAGATGACAGTTTATAATGTTTATGCGTCTTTACTGACCATCTTCATATACAATGCAGATTTTCTGTCCTTCTGCATTCCATTTCATGCTGCGCACCACAGATTTATTGCGGTTATTGATCATCTCCTCATACCACGATCCTACAACACATTGTTACTAATCATTAGAGAAATATCATTGATAATTATTATCATAGGTGAATGAAAATGAAACAATATGATTTTCTTTTGGTAATTCAAATATTAGATTCCAATCATAGTGAAAAAAAACACATAAGGCTACAAAACTTACATGTACTGTATTTACTTGTGTATAAGACTACTCGTGTATAAGACGACCCCCAAAAATTGAGGTTATTTTGCTAGAAAAGACAAATTTCCGAATATAAGATGAGTTGGTTTTTCTCGAGACCTTAATGGTCTTATACCCAAGTATTTATGGTAAAATTATAAAAATATGAATGTTCGTAATGAAAACTTGTAGTGCCGTAATTTTTTTGCGTAAATCCTTGTCCACAGGTTGCTCTCGTGTATAAGACGATCCTCCAAACATTAACTAAGGATTTGTGTACAAAAACCTTGTCTTATACACAAGTAAATACGGTTTGTCCAATGTCAAAACATACATTTAAAATTGCATTTTCAATCTTTTCTTAAGTGCTCATCCAGAATTGAACACAATAAATATCTATTCATTGAAATAACTGTGACTTTGTTGAGTCATTTAATTAATTACTGTCACAATGTTAACTCACCAGATGCATTACAATATGATTTATATAATCCAACTTCAAAGCTTGAAAACAAGAACGATTCAAAATCAAGAATTTCAAGTCTTCAGCAACAGAGTCTCAGCTTACCTGACATTGCAGATTAGTATTATAAAATTTAGTTTTTAAAAATGTTGGTTACATGATGATCCCAAAAGAAAATCTGATGGTTGTCAGTCATGACAAAACGTAAAATGAAAAGCTTCATGTCTGAATACGTAACAATTCAAAGAATGATTGTTAAATTTGAAGAAATTTGAACTGCTCACATAATGTGATAGGAGGAAAATAAATGTCTGGCACTAATATGTAATATACTAGAATACTAGTTCAATATTTAATATGTTTTGCAGCCAAGAATCTAATCAGGAATGTGATCAGAGTTGACCATTTTGGATGTTATTAAACCTGAAAGCAGGTGCTAGGCACTTTTGTCTACTTGTCCCATTCAACAGATTAAAGCATGAAGGTGTTCTACACATTTTTATCATATTGAAGTGGCAAGGTCAATTCCTAAAAATAGTAAAATTGTACTTTTACACTGAAAACATGTATCTGTTAACATAAATTTTTGAAAATAGTAAAAATCACTAAATAATCTCAACAATAACTAAATCACTAAATAATCTCAACAATAACAAATATTTTTGAAAATTAACACAAAATGCTCTCCGTCATTTTCTGACCTTCTGATATATCAATATTTTTTCCAATTCTTTCATGATACATGCTGTAGGGAGATCCTAGTGGAGACAAAATAAAACAAAATACAGAGACTAGGATTGCTTTTCGTCATTGGATTTCCCTAGGCCATTTGAGGAAGATGAAAAATACAGGCGATTCAAAATTAGTCAATTGTGACAATCTGCCAGGTGCTGTTATTAAGAGGTTGATAAGTTTCTGTGGTGTCAACAATAACAGTCGACATATTACAATAAGACTCCAGACTTGATTTCTTTACTGTGTGCAGCTGACTGTTTAGTGCATTAAGTCAGACAAGAATCATTATTTTCAGAATCATTATTTTCTGGAAAATTCCAAAATCTGCCAGAGTGAAAATATATTTTTAAAATAAATTTATTCTGCTATCTCAGAACTGTATTCATGACAAGTAATGTCATCCATCTCTCTCATAGGTCCACAAATGACATGAATTTACCCCTGGTGGAAAACCTTTAGAAGGTGCTGCCAACCGACCTATTTTAATCAAGACTTACCTTTATATAACATCCAAACGATGATGAGTCCATACTGATCACTTGTTGTTAACTTTTGGTAATATTCGTTCCATGTGACAACTTGCACGGCACCTGGACATAATAAATAATAAGACTGGAAGAATGAACAATATGTTTAGAACACACACTGTTAACCTTTTGATAATGGTCATTGACCTGATTGGGTCTTTTATAGGTGATTAAATTAAAAGGAAACAATATCTTGAAAACAAATCAAAATCTTTATTTTTTTCAACAAATCACTTGTATAAATATAGAGATCAGTAAAAGTGAATTAAAAACCTGTTTCAGAGAAAGTTACAGCCTATGTTTTAACTTGCAGTCTTGCAATAACAGCCAAAGTATAAGTTAATAAATTAGAAGGAATGGACATACCACTGTGTCCCTCAAGTGTCTGATTCATGGAGAGATTACTTGGTGCTGCTAATCCTTTCACCTTGGCATCTTTGCCAGTCTGAGTCTCCAACTTGAGTACTTTGAGGAGACCATCCTCGCCACCACATGCTATGTATCCTTGCTCTTTGTTCCATGACACACACCGTAGTTTGGTGTTGTTTGGAATAGCAATCTGTAATATATATATATGTATGTACACATAACAAGACAATCCTATAAAGTCAATGTTCTTTATTTTTATCATAATGAATGAAAAAAATAATTATCTTATAGCTCAGAGGAATATTTAGTTCTCTCCCGAGTTCTCTTAAATAAATTAACAACTGAAATCCAATATCCCCCGCCCCATTTTATATTACTTTATCATTTTAAATCATAAAATTCAATGTCTAATCTAATTTTCATGCACACAATTTTTCCAAAGCAGTGTGTTGCAGTGCATACTCCATATAACACTTGAATTGAAATGAGAGAAGGAGCAACAAGGAACAAAAATGCATGTAGCAGATGACAGATTTGCATCATGCAATCTCTTTTCATGTATCAGTGATGAAAGTTGGCATTCAGGAAAAAACTTGAAACACTTAAAAATTAACCTGAAGATATCCCTACCCCCTTTCAGAAATGTCATTTTTGGATGTTTCAGACTGAGTTCAGACCATTTTGGATTTCACATTTGAAGAAAAAAAACCTGAATTCAGGTTATTTCCTGAAGACTTTCATCACTGATGTATACACATTCAGTGGGGATATGCCGGTCTGGTGAATAAAATCCTAGAACCAACAATGCCTGAAGTCTAGTAAAATAAGGAGGGCAAAACTTTGCCAAAAGAATGAGCAAAAACATCAAAATAATGCTGGGGTTTTATTTTGCACTGTTGCCCTCCTGACATATTCTCTTCCCACCCACCCAACCGTTAAGTTTATGCATTTTTTTTATTATGTTGGTCAGGGCACATTTAACTGACAACTGCTATGTGTATCTCACTCTTACATTATGTAGTCTTACTCCACTTTGAACACACACTGTCACACACATACAAACAGTTGAAACACAAACAAATCCTTCTGTCAGACCAAAGAATATTCATGCTCACCCTGCATGCACCCGATAAATTTGCATTATTGGGTTATACATACCTTCTTACTCAAATATATAAACATCTTTTATCTTTGAAGCTCTTAACTATGTTAAATGTCATGAAAAATGATGTTCAGTGGATTGTAAATACACTCCTTTTCACTTCTTGGTGGCCATAATGAAACTATGTTGAAAAGTCTCGTGAAATCGCGTATCCATACGACACTCCATAACTTGGCTTTCGAAAGCTCCTCCACAAAATACACATGCACCCCGCTGCCTGGTGCGTTCAGGCAGCCTGCACACTCCTCACAGTGACAATTTACATGTGGAATAGTGTCCCGAATTGAGCGCCTCTGGCGGAAGTGGTAAACGAGAATTGCCTATTTGCCCTCTTTTCAACGTGATCGCGGACGAGGCAGGTGCGTGAAAAATTCAGTCCCGATACAATCTGATTTTATTCACAATTTTCCCATTATTATTATCCAAATTGTCATTCTCTTTAACCGAACTGAAACCCCGAATGTTTTATTTTGTAGAATCAAGAAGATGGTTGCCCAAAAGAAACAGGTAAGACGAAACTCTATGGGAAAATGTTGAGGGTGAATGTCCACGTGGGTTTCACTGTCATGCTGTCAGACACATGCAGGACTACACATACACTGAAATGATTTTGAACAAAAACATGCTAAAATTGGTACTTGACATCGAATAGTTAGTGGTTATTACAATGCTTCACGTGTTCCACCAGTTTCTCGTCACAACTGGAAGTGAAATGTATCTTAACCACAGTGACAGCCAGATAAAAATGGTCAATAATCCTAAAGACATCGGTAAAATGGACTCTAAATGCACCTTTTTCAGAGATACCATGCACTTCCCACCACATTTTAAGTCTCCAAACCAAGAAATTGTCCAGCTACGATTGACTTGTCAGTATTGACAGGGTTATAATTCACATGTCACCATCTTTTCTTAACGTCTCAAAATAAAACCACTGTTTTCTGTGGAGTCCCTTCAACAGTTTTTCTTCTCGCATAGAGAACACTTCTCACTCGTTAGACTCTATGACTTCAGAGATGACAATCAGTCTGAATGTCATGGCAACAAAAAGGGGAAAATGTCCTACATGTGTCGCTTCTGTAATTGTGAAACTGACCCACTACGCCAGGTTATGCAAACTCTTGAAAATAAATTGTGAGATCTAAAAGCAACAACCACATTTTTTGGGAAAGTCAAGCAATTGATATTGAAATGAAGGGAACATGGCTCTGAAACTGTTGCAGGGTTCTACTGAAGTTGTAACCAACATAATGGGCAGTGCATGGTATTTAGGAAACTGGACTTAAATTGCATTGTGCAGATGTCTTTGAATGGCATAATAGCCAAGTCCGCAACATTCAGTTTCTTTTTTCACCTTGTATATTTTAAAATCCATTCAATGAAAATTTTAAAAAGAATAAAGCACTTGTTGTTAGCTTTAAGTTTCAATGTAAATTTCTAATAATAATTTCAGCGCTATGAACAGACTTGTCTGGTATCAGCGCTATACAAATTTTATTATTATTATTATTATTAATACTGAAAACAAACATTTTTATTTTTCAGAAAAAATCCATTGAGAGCATCAACTCTAGGTTGGCTCTGGTGATGAAATCTGGCAAATATGTGCTGGGATACAAACAAACCTTGAAAACTCTGCGTCAGGGTAAAGCCAAATTGGTGATAATTGGAAACAACACACCACCCCTCAGGTATATATTATTACAGAAAATAAAATATAAGGTCTTTAACACAATTTTTATTGGATGTTGAAGGAAATAGTCTGATGAACAGAGCCTTTTAAAAACTATTAAAACACTTATATATCCTGCATTGAGAGCTTGTCATTATCATTGATATTTAAAAAGAAAAAAACTGAAAAAGGATTAGCGCTTCTTAAACTTAAATCTCAAGACCAATTTCTGGAAAGATTTAATCACTGGCTGTATGGAACTTCCCCAAGATATTATTTACTCCAAACTATAATTATCACTTATCTAGTGCAAATTGTGACATCAGACTTTTCCAAGACATTGAATGTTTTTACAGTTCAGTATCTGGTAAAGATGCAAGTTTGTTAAATTTCATGGTTAAGTGAATATCCACTCATCAGAAAGTCCTGCATAAGATCTGTAATTTGTGTTGACTTCGGAGTCCTCCACGAGGATGAAGATGAAGTTATATCTCTATTGATGTATGAGTATTTTTTGTTGGAAGTTGAGGAGGGTAACCTATCTCTAGCAACATGAACAAAATGAAGCCTTGGCATGGAGCAAGGGAAAAGGTAATAAGTCTATTGCAGGAGTTATTGAAATCTTTCAGATCTCAGACCGCACAAACCATACAGAGTAATTGTCAGTTATATTACTGACAACCAAGGGTATTTTCCTTGCCTTTGTCTGCCCATTATATTCCAGTAAAATAACTTGCAATGCTGTTTTATTAGATATTTTTTGAAAAGGTGAATTGGGTTCTTTTGTATGCAGAACAGATGTCAATAATTGTCAAAATCCTGTCATCAAATTTCCTTCAATAACCAAGGGCAAGGAATACTCTGGTGCTTTTTGTTCCAATGTTAGAACTAACTGCACAATTTTCACCAAACTTGACTCAGGATATACGTCATGAGGCATGTTTGGGTTTCAGATTTTCATCACACTATTGATATTACAATTAAGGGACTCGAATATTGTTAAATGGTGTAATCTATTTTAACTCGAATATTAATTTCTATTCTTTATACAACTTTGTAGGAAGAGTGAGATAGAATACTACGCCATGTTGGCCAAGACTGGTGTGCACCACTACAATGGTAACAACATAGAGCTGGGAACTGCCTGTGGAAAATATTTCCGTGTATGCACACTCTCCATCACTGACCCAGGTGTGTTAACAACGTGTTTATATGAAAAATAGCATGAATTTTAATTGAATGGGAGAGTAGATGTCAACAAGCAACCACATGTTTTCAAATTTACAAGTTTCTGTGAAATGAATATCTATTATAACAGTTTATATAAAGTCTTGTATTAATTTTTTTTATTTAAGCACCATCTTAATTTTTCTTATGAATTTTAATTTTATTCCACAACTTGTCCACAATAGTACTAAATGTGTGTGATTGCATTTACCTTTATATCAAATAATACAAAATATGTATATTTCATATTTTCAGGTGATTCTGACATCATTCGCAGTATGCCATCTGGAGAGCAGCAGTAAAACTATTGTACATTAAACTGAATAAATAGTTTTACAAAAGCAAATGAAGACTTTGTTGTATAATTGTTAGATCAATTGACACAAATTTGTGTCCCAGTTCAGCATGTATATCAGATCGAACAAAATAATCTGGAGCCTAATGGATAGAATTGGTCCCTTGAAAAATCTTTTTGTAGCCAAAATCTCTGACCATTTGTTTTTAAAGATTGAAGATTTCCATCTGCCATAAGCGGTGTTGTGCTCGGCTAAAAAGCATACAATTGGTACCTTGTGAGCGGTTCTACATTAGAGTAATAGATTTCCCAAATCCATTTCTGAATGAATTTAAATCAAACGTCCTCATTTTGGTACTATTTTAAAATCCAGTAAATGTATGCTCCAAAATACAATTTTTGTCCTGTCCAATGATAGTGTGATGAAAAAAAAAGACAAGCAAATTAGTTCTGCAGATTACTAGACAAAAGCCATTTTAACCATATTGGGGTTTCCATAAGTCTACCACCAGAGGACACTATCGACCAATGCCTATAAACCAGCTGTAGAAGTGAACCATCTGGCCAGTATCTAACCTGCTTCATGTCATTTTGTTAAGATTTCTGTAGGGTTTGACCATTTCAGTCCATGATGTCTGATTGCTTGATCAAAAACGTTTTGCCCCGGCACTAAGTTGAGCATATTGAATAACCATGGTTACAGGTTTTAATAATTCAGTAAGCAGACACTTGTTCAGAAAAAGTGGGACTGTCCTGTTAATAAAAAAAAATAAAATAAAAATAGGCAAGTCCCTGCAAAATAGGTCACTTTGGCAGAGTAACAAACTATTCTCCAAAAGAAATGATGGACATTTCCTAGCAATACATGTATCTAAGAATGTTCAGTAAGATCTGCAGATATGAGAAAAAAATGTTGGCTGTAGGGAAGGAGGTGGAAACTGCATTTGTGGACTTAAAAATAATGAAATAACATTAACAATCTTGTTACTGAAAGAAAAATGTTGACCAAAGCCCTTTGAGCTATCTATTCAAATTGCCTTGTAAATGATGGTTAAGTATTTTCCATGCTTTGTAGTTCAACAGTCAGTTTAGCTTTAGTAAGTTAAGGGCACTGTGCACACTATAGCATTGCATTTCTACAGAAGTTTTGAACTTGAATTTAAGGACGATATAGTGCTGCCTCACTGAATTAATTGTCATGTCACAAGTCCTTGATATCCTCAGCTCATATAATTACACCATGATTGCAATCTCAGCATGGCCAGGATCAAATACACAATACTTGGATCATCACAGAGGAAGAAATAATTCACTATTTGCAATTTTATATTTTTAAAAATCTTTAAATAATTGAATTAGCAGTAATCTGAGCCTTGTTGACAAAAACAGATTGGATTTATCTCCTGACAGTAACACATCTTGCCCACACATATCCACTTACCGGTAGTAGTTTCCAAGATCGAGTTGGATGGACAGAATGCCAGAAAATGCTCCTCAAACCACATATTAGAGTCAGCAATTCTAGCAAGAACGACTTCTTTGAAAAAGAAATAATTCTGTACTGTTCAAAACGATTTTATCAACTCTCAAAACATTTTTTCCTATGAAGCATCAAAACTGTTTTTCACAAATTATCAAAATCATTTATATTTTTTTATAATTTAAATATACTTTTGATTTTTTAAAAATATTTTGAATGTATTGTAACATTAGTATCTTTTTATTAGTTAAATTTGGCAGCCATATTAGGCGGTCATGTGCACACAAAATGATGACTCCAGTGTTGGACTATTAGTGTTTGTCTATTAGTGTTTGACTATTAGTGTTTGTCTATTAGTGTTTGTCTATTGGTACAGGCCTAATGACTGTGAATTATAAATACTAATAATAACTAACAATATTTTATATTCATGTCATTTTATTTTTGCTAATGTACGTTAGATTGCAAAAATCATGAACATTTCTGCTGGCTAAAATAACATAACTTTGGTGAAAGTTTCAAGAAATTTTTCCTTTTTTGGTCTCAAACATTAACACGATGTACCAGGCAAGTAGCAAGCTTTCATTATCACTCAAACCCACTGTCATGTCTCGAGTTCACGACACCCAGCATCTACATCACTACAAACTATTCACTATTCTCCCACAATTTTGGCATTATATTTTAAAAAATTGCAGCAAATATTGTCAAAATTTAAACGATAACATTTTGTATTAAACAATTACATGATAACATGTAATAAATCGCACATAGAAATTCATTTGCGCAGGAGTCTCTTTCGGACGCACTTGAGCAAATCTCTCATCATATTTCCTCAAATCATGCACATAAAGCTTATATCCTGGTCACCTGATACATACACAGTCCAAGGCTGGGGAGGCTTCCCTAACGAGGTGTGCACCCTCCATCACAAAACACCTGGCAGAGAGAGGTCAACTCCCCACTGCTCCAGGTGTGCGACCTTGCCAAACACCCAGCCTGAAGGGGGACCTTGCCAAAAACTCAGCCTACAGGGGGACCTTGGTCTGGTAGGACCTTGCCAAAAACCCAGCCTACAGGGGGACCTTGGTCTGGTAGGACCTTGCCAAAAAACCCAGCCTACAGGGGGACCTTGGTCTGGTCGGACCTTGCCAAACACCCAGCCTGCAGGGGGACCTTGGTCTGGTAGGATCTTGCCAAAAACACAACCTGCAGGAGGACCTTGGTCTGGTAGGACCTTGCCAAAAACCCAGCCTACAGGGGGATCTTGGTCTGGTAGGACCTTGCCAAAAAACCCAGCCTACAGGGGGACCTTGGTCTGGTCGGACCTTGCCAAACACCCAACCTGCAGGAGGACCTTGGTCTGGTAGGACCTTGCCAAAAACCCAGCCTACAGATGGACCTTGGTCTGGTAGGACCCTGTGTAAGGTGCCCACACATTGATTTGGTTGTGGGATATAGTCATGAAATGTCCACCTTAACCACACAAAACCTACTGAGAGGTTATTGCTGAACATTTCCTAATAATGAAGATCGTATGATACTAATATACCAGTTTAAACAGCGAAAAATATTTATATCGGTTTTAGCCATGTTGTGTAGACAAATCACCTGGATGCTACACTTTTCATTTAAATTGAAAAATTTATGGCATCTCAATTTATCAGCTCTGGAAACGGCATGAAAAAAAATAAATTTTGGTAACAATATATACATAAAATGTTACTTGAAGACAGCTACTGTGACAATGTGGAATAATGAACTATTGATAGATCTGCAACTTTATATGTAAATTGAATTTTTAAAATTCATCACACATGAACATTTTCATTCATCACAAAACCAATGTAATTGCATATGTGAAGTATTATTTAAATATTTTTATATTTTTATGGTCTATCTAAAATAACATGAAACTAATAAGTCTCTGTGTAAATACATTGGATTCACCCATTTTCGACTTAAATGTGGGTCATTGGTATAATTATATTACAAACTTAGATACATAAAGCACAAAATATTTATCAAGCAAAAAAAATTACAAAAACCAGTGTTTACCAGGCCTTATATATTATATACAAGCATTATGTGGCCTTGGAAAATGCACTGTATGCCTGACCTTCACCTCATTCCCACCTGTCCCCACTATATATAAGATTTAATGCTTACAAATCAAGATTTCTTAAAACAAATAATGATTTAGATTCATTTTTAAAAACAGACATATCTAACATGAATTTATTCTAGGATTAACATGACTTAAAAGTCATATTTGAAGTTTGTTATAGAATATCTCTTTGAAATGTTTTTACAATACAAAGCTTGTGACATTTAGTTTGTCACATGATTTCAGGTGACTGTGGCTATTGCTGGACGTGGACACGTTTGGATGGCAATGTCTATAGTGGAACCTTCTCACCAGGCGCATCCCCTGGAGTGGTTGGGGCACTGGCTGCAGTTATGGGAACTTCCTCTCTCTCATTTACTGTCGAGTTCAGCACATCCTCAAAGTTTTGTTCTGATTTTGAGCCTCGGACCTTGGTCTGAAACATAGAGTGGCATATACATTAAGACAGGAAAACTTGTTTGAATGAAGAGAAGATGAATAGCAAATTTCAAAGAATCTGTATACATAAGAATTGTGTATATACATATTAAGAATTTTATTTAGAATTAACCTGTAAAAGCAGATTTACAGAGCAATACAGAAATAAGTACAGGAAACAGAGTGTTCCCAATAGTAAAAGGTGGGGTTTAGGTGCCATGTTTAAGCATGTGACCTGGATAAAATAGGTCAGGATCAGGATGTTTGAGAAGATTAATCGTAAGTGCGTGTGTGGATACATTGTGAGCAGCGTTGACTGGGGGTTAATTAATGAGTTTGATGACCTAATTAAGGCAGAAACAATTTGAAGTAGCAATTCAAGACAATGATTATTGAGAGTTTGATTATTTAGAATATCCATGCTTATAACAAATTGATTCCTTGTTAAGTGCAAACTTTAAAAAGACTAAATTCCTAAATTCTGTATTCCTGATACTCACAGAACCCTGTCCATGAATGAATAGAAAAATGTTACATATGGTTAAACCTTAGGAGTCTCAAATACTTTGAAACATCATAAATGAACATGTATTTTTTGTTGCCTTGTGGCAGGGTCATATGATCTACTGGCTTAGTCAGAGGCTATTTTTAGCATTCATATTCACAATTTATGTCCTCTGATATCAGATATAACAATATTAATTAATGAGTAACCAAAATATCAAAGGACCATCCCCATTGTGCCCTTAATCAGTTTTGAACCAAGCATCTATTTGGTTGTGGCATATAGAAAGTATACGTGTGTGATCAAATAATGCCATGTACCTAATTTGCTTATATACATGTCCATAGACATGACGGGAAGGATTATTGTTAAATTTAAATGCAATTGAATTAATTAGCTAGGTAATATTGTGATACGATCAAGAATCGTTATGGTTGCAGTGTAAAGATGAGAGCTAGCTCTATTAAGACCCCGCTCTTGGCAACAAAAAAAGAATACAGCATTTAGTGTTGATGATAAATACATAACCAAATGATGCACATACTGCAGACAGATTCAAACCTTACATATACTATGTAAATATGGACATGTAAAAAGATGATATAGTTCACATATAATTACTGAAAAGAGAGCAAACAAATGCAGGACAGAGAAAGAAACAGACATATCAATAGATATGACAATTTTCAGTAGGGTCTGGCCTCTTACTTCCCTTAACTTGCTTTCCCTATTCAATCTACACGGCAATGCTAGTCCTTCTATCTCTGATTACTGGCCTTACATCAGCATTCAAATTTACCACTTATCATTTATTCACTCAATCTTCGCTTTGTCATGCCATCAGTCACTTCCAGTCACATGACGTCAATTAAAGTCACGCCCTGTCTCATTGGATCGACCAATAACAGTCACTTCATGCAGCGTGACATTTTATAGGTCATGCCTACTCTACAAAGGACGCGTGGTCAATTACATACAATCAAGCCAAAGTAATCACATAATTAGAGAGGGTGTTATGATAGCGATGCAAATAACTATAAAAAAATCAAAATGGCAAATGTGGCTTCAAATTCTTGATTGAGCAGAAAAATTTTCTTTTCTTTAACCAAGATGCTTCTCTGTCCTGTAAAACTTGTACTCATCAGTGGGAGAGATACAACTTTATTTCCAGGGCCTGGGAACAGCTTTGTCCATCATAGTTGCTAATATAATGTCTGTATCCAAGCTCATAGAGACAGGATTGCTCACTGAAGCAAAATTGATAGCTCTACCTATCATAACCACTTTATGATGCCCAACCATTAATTGATACACATTTCAAAGCTTGGGTATTATATACTAGGCAAAATACTTTTTTTTCATACATGTTGACAGACAGACAAATAATTTTGAGCGAGATAGACACCTTAGTCACACAGACTGGTGGGGTGTAAGATACATTCTATGATCATTATATTCGTGAAACATTAATTTAAGATTATCATATCCTTTTCAGATTTAAGATTCAAATATAAATATTTATACTAAAGATAAGTACTAAAGGTAAATATTAATTCTCAAACTAAAAAGTTATAATAATAAAATATGGCTAATGCTGACTAGGTTACGTGGCACTATGTTTGTCCTGTGAGTGCTGTTTAACAGTGCACGTGATATTTCATTTGACCAACCTACTGTATGCATCAGGGATTAAATCAATAACTGGCACTCATCACAGGCATCAAAAATACATTTCCCCCTCACAGTGTAAACCGTGCCATGCCCACTTCTCAATGACGTCACAACATAATATGCCAAGGCATGCACAGTTAATCAGGCCCATGAAAGGATCCATGAAAATGTCCATAAATATAATGTAATAGACAACCAGAGAGGTGTCCATATCTTGCTTTGAGCCTTTTCTATTTATCTACGCTCAATTACAAATGGTCATGTGTCGTATAATACCATCTTACTCATTTTCATCAGTGCATGACATTTGTTGATTTCTATCATTAACCATCCCTCATTTTATGCATGTACATAGAAGACTGCCAAAATCAGTAAAAGTAAACAGGTTATATCATAAATCTCTGCATGTTTATAAATCAGGGATGGTTGAGGGCAGAAGTTGGCAATGTGTTTCATACCATGGTATAATATGTTATGACGTCACTAAAAAGTGTGCGTGGTACCATTTACACTGTGTGGTGGAAAAACGTATTTGATGCTTGTGTACACATAAAAGTAACAACTAGGTAAAAACATCATGCAAAATAAACAATACTGAAACCGAAGAATGTGAGTTTATTTATGGAAATGTGACATTATGATTCCATTTCAATTAAACTGAAGAATGTTTTATACGCACAGATTATACTATTGACCTACCATCTTGGATCGAAGATTTCCTAATGATCTCGAATGCTTTGTTTGTAATAATACAATTAGTTAATAAGACATTCAACACAGTTTAAATTTAAAATATATCATAAAAATATTTTGTATTATGAATTGAATGAAGAATATTGTGTACACAATGGAAGAAATATCATGTTAGATCAGGGTTGAGTAAGATGAGGGATCGCAGTTTGGTCATTTCACGGGAAGATGCATCATATTTGTGCAAAAACCTTCAGGAGTGCTGAATAATCAACACAGCTGCAGCAGGGAAAATATTCTAAAATTATTTGTGAGTGAGATATAATGAAAGAAAAAAATGAGAAATAACTTTGTCTTTGCCTTCCCTCAAGCTTTGCTTGTCATGTCGTACAATTTATAATATTTTTAGCAATTTGATTATCTTAATATCTTCATAAGCCACAGGGAACATCATTTGTTATGCTCAGAAATAAATGTGGTAAAGCTGGGTAATGAAGAAAAAAATATATATAACAGCCAGATATACTGCGAGAGTAACAAATCCTTATGGAGAAGATATGAAAATGAATGTTTTTCTTGAGAGGCAAAACAAAATTGTGAGGTAACAAATCCTTATGAAGGCGATATCAAAATGAATGTTTTTCTTGAAAGGCCTATGCTCACTTTAGACTTTAAACTCTTTGTTATAAATGATAGGCAGCGTGAGGAATATGTTTTGGTTGTATAGAATGCACTGTAGGAAGAGTGAGTGTTTATAAACATTTTTTTTTACACTGCTAAACATGTAGAATATCAATCTGGATATATCACTGCACCATTGCCCTCGATTTGTTCTTGCATGAAATTTAACCCCAATTTATTAATAAATATGCAGTAAAGAGCTCTAACAAAAGACTGAAGAGTTTACATGTATATTCAGATCTCAGCAACAATTACATAATACAGCAACAAAAATATCAAATATTTACAGAATCAGTAAATGTGTACTGCAAACTTATAAAAAAAAATAAAACACTTGACATAAACCAGCCATTGCACAAGGGTAGGATCACATCAACACATCAGTATTGTGCGTCGGCAGAGAACTGGAATATGAGCCAGATTTTTACACACCAGGTGGCAGCATCATCCACTTGAATAGTGATGATTAAGCCAACATCAGGGCCAAAAGGATCGGCTCAAAGAGATTTAAAAAAAAATGTCATATCCAACTAAAGTGTACATATTTGCATGATTCCTCTCAGTTTTCGGGTGAGTATATTATGCTGTGCAAGGTCCTGATTCTACCAATAAATCACTCTCCAGGATGCTACATCCTGCCATCCTCGCATACATTAGCTAGTAAGAGATTTTCACAATCTTGTTTTTATTGTATTCCTCACTTTGGCCATAAAGATAACAAATCAAAAGAAAAATTTGAGAGAAAAAAAAATTTATATCATGACACTTTTTCCATACTAAGATTTCATCTGGAAAATAAAGCCATTTTCACAATGAAACTGTTTGTCATTTGAAGCTTAATTTTATCATAGTTTATTTTTTTTTAAATTTTTTTGCTCCAGAAATTTGCACATATTGATCATCTTAATAAAACCATCATCATTGAGTGACATGTAAGTAATCAATTAACTGACTAACGTTTAGTACATTCATTGTCAGGATTAGAAAACCAATCTCCAGCACAAATAACCACCAGGTCATTAAAATTATTCTTTCTTTTTTTTGCGGTAAGTTGATCAGTAAACTAAATGAAAAGCAAACAGAAAATTAAATTATAAACCCAGGAAAAACAGAACATGCCTCCAGGTGTCTTACTCGATAACTTAATGTTTCATGAAAGAATAAGTTGATTCCTGAAGATGTAAGTAAAAAAGAACAGTCTTAATTCAAGAACTCTTGCAATTCCGTTACTAAAATATACTCGAGACAAACTTGCAATTTTCTTATTTAACAGCAAAGTTGACTTTGGTATCCCAATCTAAAGTACAGTATGAGTACGAATTTGATAATGATAGACCTTACTAGATGTCAGAGGTCTCAATGATCAGTGTGTGAGCTACATCCTCAAACTTGTCAAGGAACTTAAATTGTGATACTTAATAAATGTCTGACAGAAGATTTGTTTATGAATCAGTATCATAAGGCAGTATATTTTTCTTTTCAATGTGAGTGTGTTTTATTGGTTGGAATGAGTGGACCTCACCTTGACATTGCTGTAAGCTCCTCCTATCTTCTCCTCGAATGACTTGAATGTGTTAGAGTTCCTGAAATAATAAGAACACCAAATATACAGAGATTTCCACTTCTAGATCCTACATGGTTAATATGGTGAAGAGTTGCAACATGTATTCATCTGTGGCACCTGTTAAACTACGACTGTGAAAATACCCCAGTCACATTTGTACCAATTTCAGTAAAGGCATCCAGGCAATTTTTTGTTGTTGAAAAGCTGGCCGGTAAGCCAGGGAGCCAATTTTCGCTGTGAAGTTCACGGCATGCTCCCTTAAGTGTTCTGCAGGCACATGGTGGCATCACAGTGTGAAAGTTGGATATTTTACTGTACATGTTCCCAGACATCCTGTAGAGTGGGGGATGTTTCCATACAGGTGAGGTCAAACAATCTCAAGGTAGCTGAGATACAATCCAAAGGTAGCTGCCCGAATGCTTCACACGGTGGATAGCCTTAGTGGCTGACTACAAAATCCGATTTAATCCGCACCTTGTTTCCAGGTGCGGCGTGGTGCAGTGTGTAATGTGACAAACCCTTAATATATATCTCAGTTCTTGATAATAAACTCCCTAGCAGCCTGGACATCAGAAATCTGGGTGATTCTAGTTTCCTGGCAAATCTGTGACTGAGGCATAAAACAGACATAATGTTTGAGGACAGGGAGTGGGGACAGGGAGTGGGGACAGGGAGTGGGGACAGGGATTGGGGACGGGGAGTGGGGACGGGGAGTGGGGACGGGGAGTGGGGACAGGGAGTGGGGTCAGGGAGTGGGGACAGGGAGTGGGGACAGGGAGTGCGGACAGGGATTGGGGACAGGGAGTGGGGTCAGAAATGTGGCATTCTCAATGCAGGTATTGGCTGTAAGGAATCATGTGACCTCTCATCATACGGCAATGACATACTTACACAACCAACTTTTGCACCAAGAGAATTGCCTCCGAAAAAAGATTTTTGATTTTTTACTGTAATCATGTAAGATCTGATTAGTAGGTATGACAGGAGCTATTATTTTGTGAATAGGAAAGATCATTGCAGCTTGTGCACACAATAATGTAATACTAAAGCTGACTGTAATTGATCGTCACATTTATTGAGTGTTGCGATATAAATTTTAAAGTACCTTGGCACTTCCCAGAGTTTATCAAATAATTTGAATCCAATAATATGAGCGAGGGCAGATAACAGATAACTGTTGCCATTCCTGGTGATGGAGAGTTATCAATAATATGAGCGAGGGCAGATAATAGATAACTGTTGCCATTCCTGGTGATGGAGAGTTATCAATAATATGAGCGAGGGCAGATAATAGATAACTGTTGCCATTCCTGGTGATGGAGAGTTATCAATAATATGAGCGAGGGCAGATACTAGATAACTGTTGCCATTCCTGGCGATGGAGAGTTATCAATAATAACACATGAATTGTAACTAGACTGATCATTCTAAAATATACTATGAGATAAATCTCTAATTTACAGGTGAAAGGTCACATTTTTATATATATATGGACCTTTGCACAGGTTACTATGGTAGGTCATGCTGATCAATCATACCAAATTCCACATAAAAAGGTCACCATGCACAAATGTTTGGGTTGTGGAGAACTCATACCGTTATGTAAATTGCAAAAAGTCCAAGTCAAATAGCTTACATGCTGTGGACCAAAGAAATATCTAAATCTTTTTTCAGTCTGAAGATTATCACATTAAGGTAAAAGATCAAATCAAACTAAATTTATGTTATTGGTCAAGAGAATGCAACCAACTGAACATTTTTGTATCAAAATGTTGTATCTCATATCCTATACAAAGAAACACCCAACAATACGAATGTATATTAAACAACTGCAATATATGGGTATATTCTGAAATACAAATAATGTCAAGATATATTTATTTCATGCAGGAAGAAATATTTTAATAAATTGAGTTTGTTAATATTTGAAACTACAATGGCACTAACAAAAGTGCAAAAGATATAAAATAAAAGAATTTGAGAAATGAAAACACATTGTACTTTGGTGAAATGGTAAATAATACCATTTGAAACCGACATGTAACATTAAACGCAAACATTAAAGAATTGTGTGATTTATAAACATATGTTTATCTAAAGTTGGTGTTCATGCTGTGCATATTCTTTTAAAAATTCGTGCTAAAACATTAAAAATTCTAATCTTTTAATAAAAATAATTAAAATGTCAAATTATTTCGGATATTCCTGTGGATATATAGAAGTAAAAGGGAATACACCCCTTAACTTCTGGTAGATTAGATATTCTTGTATCAATAACTTTATGATTACTTTATGAGCAAAAGTAACAGAAAAGAGGCCAATATAAAGAAAACTTGAAATATTTCAGTTTGTCCCCATCAAGCAAAATGAAAAAACATGAAAGTGAAATAAGCCAGTGAATGTATTGACTTGAACTTGGCTCATCAGCCAAATCTTGCAGATTTCTTCTCTCATTTTGTGCTGTTTCAGCATAATTTAGGCTAATTCGGGTCACATAAAAGTCAATCACGGGAACTCACTTGTATTAGACATCTCAAACTGACTTAGCATTTTATATCGCATTCTCACATAAGCATAAATAAACGATAAATAATTAGTTATGGGGCCCTGAATAATTAAATAGCATCATTCTCACCATTCCCTCTCTACCCACCCTGAAGCTAACCGAGAGTTGCTCAGACTCCGAGCCCTGGCCACTGAATCACACCCCTCCTCCCCGGTCCCTTGAACCAGTAAGAACATGTCTTACCAATAATCACCAATGTCTGATGGGACTTACTGAACTAGTGTTCTCCATTACTAATCCCAGGAATGCTGCTTGTTTGGTGCCTTGGAACGCCATGACAGAAACAGCCATTACACAAGAAGATTTTACCCACTGAACATTTTGGAATAGTTTTATTGGGCACAACAAGATGAAGCTTGGATGGTGTTTGTCCAAATACAAAGTAGGGCCATGTCCCTTCCCCCAATCTCCATTTTAAAGAAAGTCCTGGTCGAAGTCTTGAAAAGGGAAAAAAGTATCAAGATCTTGAGTAAGATCCTTTGACTTATACTCACAATTTGCAGAGAAATATGAATATTTTGTTAGGTCTGATGTTTAGACGTTCATAAATTCTTGTATTGTTCACTATGGTTTGACTGCTCACAGAAGCATTTCTTTTATCAAGGACAATGCTCATCAAAATGTACTGTTCTATTTATCTTAACCACAGAATGGATTCCATGTCGCTGATGATGTGACTCCTCACAAGAGCATTGGGTTTCTCCAGCAAGTCCCCAAGGAGGCCATTATCATTCACATTTCCCCCATGTTTTATGCTTGTATGTTTGTCAGGTTTGTTGACAGATGGACAGAGACACTTAACTCTTGCCGAGAGCTTTACTTGGCAAGACAAATAAATGGCTTGTACCAGACATTATTATATTCTATATATTTGTGTGGATCCCCCCAATGAGTTAGAACTGTGTTATTTGCGTCAGATCTTCACTTTCAAATATGCTATGAAATAGCACATGTACATTGTATTTTCACATCTTTACCGAGGTGTTGCTAATAGGTGAGAATGGAGCTTTTATGGATGAGCAGAGGGAGTTTCACCCAATCAAAATAGATCTGAGCATTTTATGCAGGGTTCAGCCTTCTGCTGTAGTGCATATACATGTAGTGGATGGAATCAGTGATATTGTGATTATGTCACACTGTACAAAGTTTTGACGAGATTCATTTTGAAAACTGTATATTTATGTGACTTTATGTGACCCATACATTAGCAAAATTATATAAATTAAACAACATCAACTTTAAAATAATACCTTCACTATTGTAGCTGTCAGAGTAGTTTCAAGCAAGGTTGATATTTTAGAGAAAAAATCTTCCTGCATGAACTTGAAAAATACTAAAGGTCAACAAATTTCAAACTTGATTAAGCATCTTACACATGTATCATTCATTCTGATTGGATAAAATGTTCAGTGGCTTTCTCAAAGATATTGTGTTTGTAGACTAACATATGGCACAGCAAAGCTGAATAAACCCTGCAGCATTTCTCTCAGATGTCTCTGCACCAAGGTTAGTGTTTCAAAAGTTAAGTAAACATGATGATGTTGCAGCCCTTCCCTTAATTATATTTGCCAAAAAGGAACTACCTCCTATTTACAGTTGCTTAGGAATAGCCAAGATGTTAATATAGCCACTGCCCGCCACTGCCAGTCAGCCAATAACAATACCCTATTCAACCTAAAAATCGTACTATTTTTGAAATAATGACTACTTCCTCCTAACAGCCAATGACATTTCTCAATTCAGCCTATGAGGTAAAAATATAGGTCATTCTGCAATATTTCATTGAGTTTAATGGCTGCCCAAGGATGCCAGTGGGTTAGTCTTATGCTTGGCTTATTTGTCAAGATTCTCTATAATGTTTTTATGACTCAAACCTTTTTTTTCAGAGCCAAACATATTTCACAAAGTTGAATTGGACTGTACATAATAATGTAGATATTTTACTTTTTATAATAACAGGATTCAAAATCTAAACATTTGAGAGCCTCCACTTCAACAAATCGATAACTCTGTATCAGGTAGGATTTACCTTAAATGTACTGAGCATTAAACCTGTAAATTTGTGTATAAAGACCATATCTACCAATAAATATCATGGCATATTGAGGGTTAACATAGAGTATTAAGATAAGTTGCAAAGACATAGAAGTTGCAGTATTAGCACAAACTTGTCTCAGGCATCAGCTGCACGTGGCGGGGAAACACGTGGCGGGGAAACACGGGTAGCAGGAACCTTTTTTGACCTTAGATGAGGCTCAGAGTAGGGTGAGCACTGTTTGACGTCATTCTGGCACTATTCATAGGACAATACCTTTCATGACGTCATGAGCATATTGCCATACTCTGATGATGTTATTTTACCTTTCAGTGCCTCTATGATAATAATCCACATAAAAATGACACCAAGAAAGAAGTGTGCTTTCATAAGGGGCAGTAAATAAGGGGTTTGTTCAAATAGGTTTCAAAGACACTGATGGGGATGCATCAATCAAAAAAGTTAATAGACATGAAAGACAAATACATTTATCACCTATATGTGAATTATAAACTATTTTGCAAAAATTGGTGCTAAATTCCTTTAATATAATATAATATCTTATATATATATATTTTTCTTTGATACATAAGAAATATCCACAGAGATAATCGAAAATTAAAGAAAATTGTAAAAGATTTAAAACTAAGTATTGTACTGCTTTAGAACATTAAAATTATAAATTCTATACCTTGTTTTTGACCTGATTATCAAATAAAGCAAAAGCATTTTGTCATTATCCTGAAACAATATTGCAAAGTAAACAAACATGGCCATCAGAAAAACACCATGTTATATTCTTCATTGCATGATATGATATCAGTGTACACAAATACATTTGATTAATTTATGAATTGAAATATATTTGGAATTTGTTATCACAGATAATGAAGAATTAGCTCCAGTTTTTACTTGATATCTGTGAATATACCTTTGTCCCTTCCAGCCACATATTATAGGGATATGTGTGAGACAAGAACATCCTGAAAGGCTGGACATTGATATAATATACGGTTGTGAAAACTTCGACAGGATCACAATGTTAAAGAGTCCATAGAAATTGGTAAGAAAATGTTAATTTTATAAATTATGCCATCTTTATGCACTATTACTATAATTTCACTTTGGAATCTATGTGACATTAAACATATTATTAAAATCTGGAAAACAGCCACCAGAGTCACGTGTGAAAATGTTGCACCAAACAACGGTAGTCTGGCTAGGCCTCCGACCTTGACATTCTGCCTAGGCCTCCGACCTTGACATTGAAAGTAGACAAACAAAAGAACAGTGCTTTTTGCCCTAGCATGATTTTGGATGTCTAATTATTTCAATATTATTATGATATTAGCATCAAACAAATCTTAACAGAGGCCTTGTGTTAAGTGTATATTTGATACCCACAGAAACCTGGATGTATCTTAACATGGTTAACCAACAATGTATTAAATAAGAACACGCTCAAAATTTTACACTGAATAAAGTACTACATGTTAGTCCTTAATAATTGCTAATTAACCAAATTTTCAGTGTAAATTTTATACTTTCATACCTATCTTTTTGTATAAAATATTTCGTTATAATTACCATATTAATTCATGATTATTTGCAATGTCTTCATTGAGTGAGACCTATGAAATTTAAGCCATACCTGACCGCCATATTGGCAAATTGATTTACATCTCTCCACTCCGTATTTCTATCTTTCACAACGACCACAGTAGAATACACAACATGAAGATAATTCATACCCACGGGCATCCTAAATATTGAGATGTACATGTAGACAGCCATAATTATGCGTACCTCATATCCCCCAATTTGGTCTTAGTGAAGCTTCCTATAGTGGAGAATGCTGACGTTGTCTTTGCTCCTACGTTCTTCAATCCTGCTGTGGTCTTCATGTATCTAGAACATACAAACATAACAATTAGTAATACGGTACAACATATCACTTCCTGCATTTAATACTTATTATGTACTCTGTAATCTAACGACCCGTGCACCTGATAACAAACCCATGCAAACCCATGCACCAAACCAGCCTAAAGTAGCATGGCCGAACTTTTTGGCCAACTTACCACGTTTCTGTTCACAAAAAAAGTACTAAAATGGTATTAATGGGGGTAAGTGTTGTAAAATAAGTGATATGGCTTGGAAAACAAGTTGAAGACTTGGAGGTGTTTGTTGGATCATTATAGTGCAGTGAAGTATGAGTCATCAGTGCTGCCCTCATACATTAGAAAATCCATGTGTTAAAGTTATATGACATTCCTTGACATCAAGCATGGCATTTATATCTGACAGCTATTTATACCCGACACCTATTTATATCTGACATCTATCTCTGACATCCATTTATATCTGACTTCTATATCTGACATCTACATTGTATCTATCCCTGACGTCCCTTGGTTTCTGACATCTATTTTATTTCTGACAATTGACCTTATATATTGACCTTATATGTTGACCTTATGTGCTTCATGATATTGATGTTTGGTACAAACTGCTTTGGATGAAGCTACACTTGGTATGTATACTCATATCTACATTTTTAAAACAAACTTGACCAATGTTTAAATTTTTTGCAAGACTACCATTTCACCACTTATAGTAAAAAATTAAAAACAAGTAAAGAGACCTCAAAGTATGTGAATACTGGGGTGAAGCCCAAGTCATGACGAATAAAAAGTTTAATATTTCTATTTTAACATGAGCTCCTGAGAGAAGGACAGAACAAACAAACATTATCACAACCTAAAGTCATAATGCAATATTCTGTCTGAGGATGACAGAACCTTGACCTTGGCAGCAATGTGGCCAAGGTCAAAGTTTTAGAAGTGCACTACTGATGGATGTACAGATGGACACACACAGACAGACCAATCACACAGCATTATGTAGTTCTGGGTAGGATATGGATGCGAGTATCCGGAGTCAAGCTTATGTAGATGCTAAAACATAGCAGACGGAAGACTTGGGATAGAAGGACGGATGGATAAAATAACAAAACAAAATTATAACCCTAGTCACGTTGATTATTACATGTGAAGGTCAAGGATCAGTCTTGAATGGTTGCTGAAATATTACCAAAGTTAAATTTTCATTCATGAAAGTACATATGGATGAATCTCCACTGACAATACTAAGCCTAGTCATGATGAAGAATGCATAAAAAAGACTTTTTTCACTTCATATTGTGCTTTTTTTCATTGAAGCCAAGTTGTTTGCATCAATATCAAATTAAAGTAATTTGCATAAAAGCTTTAAAACACCAAATTGCTTCAAAACAGTGAAGGTTGTCTGTCTATGGTGGAGTCTCCCCATCGCATTAATCAGCTGAAGAAGATGCCAAGAAATGAAAATGTCTTCATCTGATATTTATTCAATCCGAGTAAAAGCCTGAGATTTGCTATGCAGCACTGTGTGGGCGAGTGTGGGACTGCTGCGGTGCCTGCCAATGGGATGCGAACCTCATCCATCAGCCACACCTCCCCTCCCACCACACAACCCAATTAAAGCTACAAGATCTCTCCCGCTTGCTCCATTAACTGCTTAATTGAAATTTGTGGCAATTTATGTGGATGTGCAAAACGGGTGCGCAATATCGCACTGGCAGTAGTTGCCATAAATTACACTGATTAAGCACAGAGCTTTGCCACTGTGAATGTTTCAAACAGAAAGGATATTAATTAACATAAGGTGGAACGGGCATGGCCGACAATATGAATTCTTTACAATTTCTAAGACACCAAAAAGTGGGATGTAATTATCTTATTGAAAATAGCCTCAGTACTGCAATGATGTCAGTGCTGCTGACATCCTATGGTTTCAGTATGATTTCCATACATACATGTACAATCATGCACTGATACAGCAATGCAAACAGAAACATCTATTTACAGAAACATAGATGGTATAGTATTTAAACACAGGCCAAAAGCCCAAGGGCTGTGATGATTGCTGTTTGTTGTTTCCCTCTTGCTGCATTAAGGACTCTGAGGTGGGAAGTGGCTCAATTGGTAAGATGTCTGTCTCCCATGCTAGAGGTCCCAGGTTAGAATCCTGGATGGGACAAGCAATTTGGGTCTTACTGCATGGTATAGTAAGGTGAATATCTGATACTGCAGCCAGTGCTCCATGACAGATTATCAAATACCATGGTTTGTGTTATCATGTCTTTGTGATAATGCAAAAGATCCCAGTTACTCTTCGAAAAGAATAAGTCATTGAGTCCCGGTGACCGGTTTCATCTTAAAAACTAATAAATAAACTTACTGCATAAGCTATGCTTATTAATAAGCGCAACTAAAACAATGCTTACAATGCTCCTGTTACTTTTGCCACCAGAGGGCATCTGGTTATGGCAAAACTTTATAAAAATATCATATCTAATTTAAAGTTCAAACAAATAGGTTAAATGTCATACTTACAAAATACATCCAACATAAATGTCTAGAATATTGATGTTGTCATTCACAAAAATGTCTGATTAGTTAAGTGTCTTTTTTCCAACAGTTACCCCCCCCCCCCCCCCCCCACCATAAAAACAAAAAACATATTTTTTCGTGTGCTATTGTAACTTTCAATCTTGAATTAAAAAAAAATCAAAAATATCATTCCTAATCACTGTGAAAAAAATGTCTAATGATTTGAGTTTTTTTTCATAATTTTACACAAATAATTGAGTTACTTGAAATGGTTTTGAGGTGAAATAAATCACTTTATGGATGTGTGCATGGTCAGTTATTGAAATAAATAGTTCTTACTTAAATAATTGAGAAACTAAAACTTTAATAAAACTAATTCCAGGACAGAAAGAGGGCAGAACATCTTCCTGTTGAATTTTTACCACAAAGGACTTGAGTAATAAGTAATTTTTCTTCTCTGTTTGCTGGTCAATGTGATGTCAAAATCTTTACATGAAATGGCCCTTTGTCTGTGTATCTTAACTAGTTCTCAGATCATTTTACCTGGTATATATATATACCGTAACAGTGGAAGGAAGATGCTTCATGCATCAATGACAGTTACTGAGATAAAGCAAGGATGCACAGTGTATGCTGAAGTTCTAACCAGTTGCATGATTCATCCAAATTTCACATTACAATGTTTCATTACAATGCCAAGAACACTATTTTTATCATTTTTTGGATGGCAAGACAATTGAGGGATTGCAAACTTAGCCATGCTTTGCACTGCACGTTTATCAGTTATAAGTTTTGTTATGTTCATATTGTGTTAATGTCTGTGCTACATCCACCGAGCTGCTGGGGAGCAGCGACATGCTATGTTACTCGCAGTCAAGACCACATTAAGCCACTACATTAATTGACATATACATCCACATTCATACAATACACAGCACCGCAACCAGCCTCCGTCTGATGCACATGTTATACTTGGTAGAATATGCATCTTGTAGAGGTGGTTGGGGTGTTGGGCAGGAACTACACAGCACCGCAACCAGCCTCCATGTGATGCACATCTTATACTTGGTAGAATATGCATCTTGTAGAGGTGGTTGGGGTGTTGGGCAGGAACTACACAGCACCGCAACCAGCCTCCGTCTGATGCACATGTTATACTTGTTAGAATATGCATCTTGTAGAGGTGGTTGGGGTGTTGGGCAGGAACTACACAGCACCGCAACCAGCCTCCGTCTGATGCACATCTTATACTTGTTAGAATATGCATCTTGTAGAGGTGGTTGGGGTGTTGGGCAGGAACTACACAGCACCGCAACCAGCCTCCGTCTGATGCACATGTTATACTTGGTAGAATATGCATCTTGTAGAGGTGGTTGGGGTGTTGGGCAGGAACTGTTGACAATCACACAATGTCGACACTCACGCATCTGAAGATGAAATCTTATCTCCCACTGCACTGAACTTTTCATTGGTCTTCTGGAACCTGATGGGGAGCAAACGTTTTTCATTAGTGACAGTTAAAAAAAACCATCCATTATTTATAATTAGGCGAAATTGCTCTAGAAAAACATCCACATCAACTTGTATATTTTGCTGCATTTTCAGGAATCTGGGATGCTTGCATAAATACTTTCACACTTGACATATATCTATTGTTACACAATCCTTTTAAAACTGAAATAAATAAAAAAATGTTTCACACAACACAAGAATCTGCAGTGATGAAAGTCAGCATTCAGGACAAAACCTGAAACCCTTAAAAATTAACCTGAAGATACCCCTACCCCCTTTCAGAAATGTCATTTTTGGATGTTTCAGTCTGAGTTCAGACCATTTTGAATTTCACATTTGAAGAAAAAAAACCTGAATTCAGGTTATTTCCTGAAGACTTTCATCACTGAATCTGCTACCGTGGGTCAATGTCGTCCATAAACAAAAATTTGGCCAGAGATTCAAATACTCCATACCTATTTGTGTATTTATTTGTTAATCATATTTGGCACAACTGATGTATAATGAAAGGTGGCTGACCTCAAACATTAAAGCAAGTAGGAGATACAATGCCTGATCCCGTCAAAAACAACTACATCTATAAGACAAATCAATATGTAAAATGGACCATTAAGAACAAATATATCTGTAAATTTAGCAATAGTAATTATGATAAATGAACTATTAATATCATCAACATAAAAAAAAAGTATTCGCAGTACATTTCTGTCAGACATGGCTCTTGTATGGTCCAAGACCAGGACAAAGGGACAAAACCAGGACAAAAAAAACCCAGATAGGACTGATCGACCTAATACTGGCCTGTCATCCTTGAGCCCTTTGCATGCCTAAACTACACAGATTGGTTGTGTAGATCTAATTAATCTCACCAATATAAGTAAGGTCATTAAGGTCAAAGTCAATATTGTCCATGATTTTATCAAGGAGACTAATGCTGGACAAGAATTTGGTGTCAACCTCGGCATTATTGGGCAAGACAGAGTACCCTCTAGACACTTTGACCTTGACCTGATTACTGAGGGAAAAAGTCAATGGAAATGTCAATATGACATGAGCCTGAGATATGGTGATGAAGCCGGCATGTGCTAAGGTTTATGCCATCCAGGAGATTTTAGGTAAGTTAAAGAGTTTGCATTGATGAAGACCTTTGATCTTATCAGGTACAAAATGACGTTGGAAGGTCAACATTTTGAGGTAAAAAACTCATTGACAAACTAAAGTTTAACACTGAACTCATCTAAGATATTGTCATGCATGTATGTGTATACTATATGGTTTCAATCCATGAATTTTGGGCAAGTCAGAGATTCTGCACAGACAGACGGCGTTCTGCCTCTTAATGACAGTCAGTTTGTTTGTGTCCCAAGTTAAGCACTATCTTATCTGTCTGATCTGTCTTATGACGTCCAGGACAGATGGAGTGATCAAATCTAGGCTGTGTGACCATCTAATCATGTCTAGGTGAATCAGTGAAGAGTCTTATTATGTCTAAAACAGTCCACAGATGTGTCTTCTTATGTCAAGAGCATCCAGTGCCACTTTTCCCAAATTTAATTCATTGGCCGTTTCTGTGATAACATCCCAGAGTCTGGCAGAGTAATCCTGGTGCCTCTATAGCCACATGGCTAAATACTGCCAGCTTAGCCTGCCCTGTCTCCATAGTAAATTATATCCGGGCCACAGCCAGTGACCGCCAAACAATTGGCCGACTGCAGCTCATCTATTCCAGCCAGAATCCATGGCTGATCTGTGTTACCCTCTGCCGAGGTGCCTTTAATCAATACTGCGCATCAAATACAAATCTGAGTTGAGCTGTTATGCCACGAGCAACCTTTGTGGCTAGTTGAAACAGTAATCTTTTCATCTTGGTTATGGACCCCCCCCTCCCCCCCACCAATGGTAAACAAAAATACTGAGCAAAGCCATGCCTAAGAGAGAGAAATAAGGAATGTTATTTTCCTCCAATCTCTGAATAGTGAATTGTCCATCCTTTGGTTATTTCGTCTATGTGACTATATCTTTTATTCATGTCATTGTCAATTTTCAAAGAAAAAATTACAAACTGTATTTGTTGATGTAATACTCCCTATTTCTAACCGCAATAATTACACCAATGGGCCTTGTTAAGACACGTGACTAACTAACCTTAGACTCATTACCTATTGGTTCCAAGAAGGTTGTAGAATATGGAACTCTCTCACTCACAATATCATAAATGCCAAAAGAAATAGCGGAGCCTGTTAGGAAGCACCGAGCTCTGCCAAGCAAAGTAGGAGTGCGACCTCACCATGTAAATTGTTTCTCTCGAAGCTACCAACAAATTATGGGACAAGAAAATCAATATCTTCTTTCGCCTCAGAGAGTAAATGTTCAATAGAAGAGTGATATCTCATAAGGTGATTACAAGACACTGGGCGAGTTTTTCATGTTGAGTCAGGGAATGGGGTCTGGATGGCTGTCTTTTCAATACAGCGGTTATATTGCTGCCACTGCGACTGCGTCATAAAATTTCTTCTGAATGTTATTTATCATGCCGATTTTTACCATAGGGAATGTGAAAAGCTGAGACACACTTGCTGGTGATGCATGGCTTGCTAAGATGGCCGCATTTTCAATATGGCTCATATTGTAACATTAAAGACCTTTTTCATATTTAAAAATGTAGAATTATAATATCGAGTCATCAACTCTTTATAGGCAACAAAAGTAAATTCCCACATCTTCTAGGTGAAGCCATATACTGAACATTGAGAGCATACTAAAGGCAGTAGTTGAGGCAGTGAAAGGCCTCTTGATAATCAACCTGTCTGCTCTACCATCATCGTACTTCATGTGCCAAACAGACCTGTTTGCACTCTATTTCCTTGTGTGTAAATAATACATGATATAGATTAATGATCACTCTTCCAAATGTCCATGTAGAGTTGATTGGAAACCAGGTCCTTAGCTCTTGCCCCTCAAAATAAAGTAATAAACTTATACTTTCTATCATATTCTATTATGCTTTTCATGTTTTTAGAAAGGGCAATCTCAATCTAAAGGAGTTAATTATTTGCAAATGACCAATGTGTACAGCAATTATTGATATGGAACAATCTGTGCAACACTTACTACTAATAATTGTGACATACTGTATTTACTCGTGTATAGGACGACTCTTGTATAAGACGACTCCCCAAAATTGAGGTTATTTTGATTGAAAAAAAAAATTTCCGAATATAAGACGAGTCAGTTTCTCTCGAGACATCGACACTGCTATCATTCAACCGTTTGACGGCCATTTTTAAAGTGAAATGTAAATATACTTACACAACAAGATCTTAACAGTCTTATACTCGAGTACTTAGGGTAAAACGTAAATACGATGTTCGCAATTTCGAAATAATGAATATCGGACATAGCAGATCGATTTTAATTGATCCTCTATGTCCGATATTCGTTATTTCGAAAATAAGAATGTTCGTAATGAAAATTTGTAGTGCCGTAATTTTTGGGCATAAATCCTCGTCTACAGGTTGCTCTCGTGTATAAGTCTTACGAGTAAATACGGTAGTAAATGACAGTTTCAGTGATCTTAACCTGTGGTTGTGATATTCATGAATCATGTTATGAAACCTACTAAATATGTAACATTTATTTATCAGGATTATAATCATTTTTTTTCAACGTATACAAGCTTGCAAAACATTGCCTTTTTATAGCTAAAATTTATGGTTATATATTTCATGGAGGAGAGAAAATTTGGCCAGGAGATTTTTTTTACCAAATTCTACCATTACCATAGATAATACAAAGGATAAAGAAGAAAATGTCTTATTCTTGTAAATGTGTAAATAAATACCAATAATATGAACAAAAACACACATAGTACCTGCACATGGATGCATGTGCATGAACATGCACACCTGCACATGAACATGCCCATGAATGCATGCGCTCACAAATAAACATGCACATGTATGAGATGTGCACATGAATACACACTTTTATTGTTCAATGGTGCCTGGTCCTTTCACAAAGGCCCTATTTGATCCTTCCCCTATTTGACTGTAACCTGTTCAACATTGCCTGTGCGACCGTGTAATATCAATCCTATTTCTTTTTTTCTTGTCAACATTAGTTTATGCTTCAGGTTGATTAACCTTCTTGTCAGATATGAGTTCTAAGTGGCTGCAAAGTGACCAGGGCTTGTATACTCATTCCAACCATGATCAATCTGGGGGAGAGAATTCTTTGCCACGGTCGAACCATGATCAATCTGGGGGAGAGAATTCCTTGCCACGGTTGATCCATGGCCTGTATGAACTTGCTTGCAACCTTAATGGATATCTGCTCTTTAAGTGAATACTGTATATCTGATAGTTCTTTTGAAGATTAAAAAGAATATGATGAGTTTTGTGTTGTCAAAATATCTCATGAAAACAAACTGTAGAATAATGTTCACCAAGTTATTTTGCATCAGAATATTTTAGCAATTTTGCCAAATTAGGCAATTTAGGAGCTGGATTTTTGTTGGCAAGCATGTAGCACCAAAACAATTCAATTATTAATGAATTGAAATCAAATCTAGCATGAGTGAATTCTCTCATTTTATACTTTATTGTGTGTTTCTGTGATTCTTTCTTGCTTCTGGACACAAATAGGAGCCAATTGCAACTCATCTTATTATTATTGTGCTTTATTCATACAAAAATAATTTAATATTGTTTATTAAAGAATACCCTGAACAATGGAAAGAAGTATATGAACCTTGTTAATTCCTTTTCAATATATCACTGAGGAATCAAGGTCATGTTTCAGATCATATAACTGATAATGAGATTGCAGAAGGCAAGAAGATGGTAAGGTTTTAGAGTTTCTCGTCTCTCAGAATTGATTTACCGGTAATGATGATTTAGCATTCTTATACATAAATATAAAATTATGTGACATAAAAATATAAAATTATGTGAGGTAAAAAGGCTATCAATATAAACTATTTTTTCATTAACATATTTGACCAGGGCAGGACATTTAATTATCCTGCATTTTTGACCAGGACATTAAAAATATCCTGCATTCAAAACCGAATCTTTGTACAGGACATGCTACTACATTGTACATATCACAAAACACATATTAATTTAATAGATGTATGCCTTTTTTCCCCTTGTTTTGCATCACGTCTCAATGCAAATCACCAGCCTCATTGAGGTATTTCCTTATGTAAATTATACATATGATTTGATGCACACAAAACTTAATTGATGAGTTGTGTCTACATCCTGTAGGCAGCATGTGTTGCCTATAATTCTTTTTTACTTTTTGGCAAATATTTTACTGTTTAACTGTAAAGAAATACTTACGCGTCCGATTCTTTGATGTTCTGGATTCCTTGTTTGAGATCATGTCTGAACTCTACCATCGGAGTGATTCCCAGTTTACGTTTGAGATCGGAAGACTGCCGCACTTTGACGCTCAGCACCTGACGTAATGTCATGATCTCGTCTTCTAACTGAAATCATGTCATAAAATATCATGTGCTTAGTAGGGTTTAAAATCTCAAATTCTCTTTCCCATGGTCAGATTAAAAAACCTCTCTGTTTTTTTTAAAGATGATTCTCAATGAACTGACCTTTTCAAGCTCTTGCTTCATTTCTTCATCTTGTCTGGCTTTGGTCTCTGGATCGACGGGTTCTGAATTCTGGTTTATGACATTATCATACTCTGGTGATTGTACATCTGATGCGTCCAAGAAGTCATCTACAAATACAGATCAAAAAGAACATATGAGAGGAACCTCCATTTTTGTCTTTGTCTACCATCTTCTTTGATAGGTTAAGATATTTTCAGGAAAAAATACATTGTAGATATCAACAAAACAAGTCAAACTTAACGGATATAACAGGAAAATCTTTAGGAGATAATTTCAGGAGATAATTAAATGATTGTGCAGTGTTGAACATGGTTTGTACAGAGTGAAATGGAAAATATTGGGAAATATTAATGTATTAGGGTTCAATTCCAAATAGCAAAAATATCATATAATAAATACAAAGAACACATCTGATTACATCTAAATCAGAAAGCTGAAACGTTTCTGCATTTCTCTAAAATATTTGGCTCATCTGAGCTTTATAGAAAACAGACATTGGGTTAATCTCTTATAAATTGTTAAAAAATCAACCAAGTGTTTTCCAAGGAGAAAAAACTGACAGATTGACAGATAGAAAATGGTCCCTCATGCTACATAAGCTTTGCTGACGAAGTCAACTGAGTGAAAATAAAATGAAAGCAGCAAAGTTATGTTGACACTTTATTTTGAATGCTTCAGCAGATACTCATAATATGATGTGCACACTCCTTGATGACTATTCAATATGTCTCATAAATCCTTCACTATTGTTTGACTATATCATCACCATGAGACAATTGACAAAGAAGGTCACAATTAGGAACATGCTCTTTGAAAATGGCTACTTTCAGGGTGTTTGAATGGCCACTGCCAATCATAACCTTTCTTGATAGCACCTGAGAGCATTAATACAGGGGGTGAGTTGCTAGTCCTGTTATGCTGCTCTCAGATAGCACATCTTACTGAATGCTGCAAACCACACAGTAAATATGGATTGGCTTAAACATCTAGTGACCCATCTAATGATCCATTGAAAGACCCATCTAATGATCCTTCTAAAGTCCCATATTATGATCCATCTAAAGACCCATCTAATGATCCATCTAAAGACCCATCTAATAATCCTTCTAAAGATCCATCTGATGATCCTTCTAAAGACCCATCTAATGATCCATCTAAAGACCCATTTAATGATCCTTCTAAAGACCCATCTAATGATCCTTCTAAAGACCCATCTAATGATCCATCTAAAGTCCCATCTAATGATCCTTCTAAAGACCCATCTAATGATCCATCTAAAGACCCATTTAATGATCCTTCTAAAGACCCATCTAATGATCCTTCTAAAGACCCATTTAATGATCCTTCTAAAGACCCATCTAATGATCCATCTAAAGACCCATCTAATAATCCTTCTAAAGACCCATCTAATGATCCATCTAAAGACCCATTTAATGATCCTTCTAAAGACCCATCTAATGATCCATCTAAAGACCCATTTAATGATCCTTCTAAAGACCCATCTAATGATCCTTCTAAAGACCCATCTAATGATCCATCTAAAGACCCATTTAATGATCCTTCTAAAGACCCATCTAATGATCCATCTAAAGACCCATTTAATGATCCTTCTAAAGACCCATCTAATGATCCTTCTAAAGACCCATCTAATGATCCTTCTAAAGACCCATCTAATGATCCTTCTAAAGATCCATTGAAAGACCCATCTAATGATCCTTCTAAAGTCCCATCTAATGATCCATCTAAAGACCCATCTAATGATCCTTCTAAAGACCCATCTAATGATCCTTCTAAAGACCCATCTAATGATCCTTCTAAAGACCCATCTAATGATCCTTCTAAAGATCCATTGAAAGACCCATCTAATGATCCTTCTAAAGTCCCATCTAATGATCCATCTAAAGACCCATCTAATGATCCTTCTAAAGACCCATCTAATGATCCTTCTAAAGACCCATCTAATGATCCTTCTAATGATCCATTGAAAGACCCATCTAATGATCCTTCTAAAGTCCCATCTAATGATCCATCTAAAGACCCATCTAATGATCCTTCTAAAGACCCATCTAATGATCCTTCTAAAGACCCATCTAATGATCCTTCTAATGATCCATTGAAAGTCCCATCTAATGATCCTTCTAAAGACCCATCTAATGATCCATCTAAAGACCCATTTAATGATCCTTCTAAAGACCCATTTAATGATCCTTCTAAAGACCCATCTAATGATCCATCTAAAGACCCATCTAATAATCCTTCTAAAGACCCATCTAATGATCCATCTAAAGACCCATTTAATGATCCTTCTAAAGACCCATCTAATGATCCATCTAAAGACCCATTTAATGATCCTTCTAAAGACCCATCTAATGATCCTTCTAAAGACCCATCTAATGATCCATCTAAAGACCCATTTAATGATCCTTCTAAAGACCCATCTAATGATCCATCTAAAGACCCATTTAATGATCCTTCTAAAGACCCATCTAATGATCCTTCTAAAGACCCATCTAATGATCCTTCTAAAGATCCATTGAAAGACCCATCTAATGATCCTTCTAAAGTCCCATCTAATGATCCATCTAAAGACCCATCTAATGATCCTTCTAAAGACCCATCTAATGATCCTTCTAAAGACCCATCTAATGATCCTTCTAAAGATCCATTGAAAGACCCATCTAATGATCCTTCTAAAGACCCATCTAATGATCCATTGAAAGACCCATCTAATGATCCTTCTAAAGACCCATCTAATGATCCATCTTAGGACCCATCGTATGATCCATCTTAGGACCCATCTAATGATCCTTCTTGCCGGTTTTATAATTAATAATATATCATAAATTAGGATCAAATAAAATAAAGTTGAATAGGCAAGATGACCATATTCAAAAAAGACTTTCTTGTCAATTGAGGAAGATTTATGACCCTGGCAATGTTCTTGAAATGTTTTGTGTAAATGTATAATGATTTAACTGCAAAACAAAAATGAATCCATCAAATTTTCACCAAAAAAAAAAAGAATTTGAAAATATCCTATTAAGAAATGACCACCGTCATTCCCCCAAGAATTGCTCTAATTTTTAAAAATATATATATTTTTCAATATACATGATATTTGCATGTTGTATAGATCTCATATATAACCCTCTAGATAAAACCATTTGAATATTGACAAGTGACCCTAGCTGGACCAGATGTTAAGGCTGTACATGTAAAAGACTATTGATTTGTTTTAGATTCACAAGCATTATGTCAATTTGTTTTTAATGTTGACAGTTAATTATTGCGAAAAAACTTTTTATCTATTTTTTGATAACTTTAATTATTTTGCAATTATTTTGACAATGTTTGCTGGTTCCATAGTTTAAGTCTCAATGTTGCAATGGTAAAAAGGCAGATGAAAAGTTATACTGTAACATTGATGACTGAAAATATTTTCAGGTAGTTTAGGTCTGCAGCTGCCACATAATGTGATAAACCTACCATCATTTTTGTCAGTAGTTGGAGTGGATTTAATGGGATCTTTTTTTTCTTCCCCAGGAGATGGCGACAAAGCTTTCATAAATGATTTCTTATCCATTTCCTTGATCTGTTTGGTACAAAACTCTTTATTTTCTTGACACAGATCGGACCCTTTTTTCAATGTTTCCTCTTTGCGGGTCTTCACAATTCTCTCATAGGCGTTCTCATCTGAATCTGAGAAGTCCGAGTCTCCTGTGTGCACAAGTTTAAGATAAGCCGGGTACTTTTTCCCACCTTCGGCTACGAGTTTTTCAATTTTTTCGCGTGTCCGCATTTTCTTTTTCTGTGACTTTGGCTGGTGAAGGGTGGATGGGAGAAACGGAGCTGCAGACAGTGACTTGGCAAGCTGTGGAGCTGAGCCACCATCCTCCCCGTCCATGTAGGGGAAGTCACTCATTTCCTTGTCCATATCCTTCATATTGGCCATTTGCAGCATCAGGCACACCTCCCTGTGTAGCTTGCTTCCATTCCGGCATAGACCACACGACACACACACTACAATGCTACTTCTCTCTGAATACGGGGCGTGATGCCAACAAGTAAAGGTTATATTATTAGACACAAAGGTTGTTTAAGTGCAGATCACAGAATAGCATAACATGTACAACAACCACCCGATTGAAGCATCAATATCAATTCACTTGTTTTTTTTTTTACATATTCCTTGAATCCTATCAAATCCTATACAATTTCAAGGATATCATATAAATATCCTGACACTGTGAGCCTGAGTTGCTTGGTTTGTGTCAGTTGCTCCAATGCAGTGTTGCGAGTGTTGAATGGCGTGGCTTACCCTGGATGACTGGTACGAGCAGTGTTCACCTGTCTGCTATCATCTCTAGCAGATCATGGATGGCTACATACGGCTATGTTGACAAAAAAGCAGCTGCTACATTTCAATCCTATCGCAAGATGAGCCCATCCTGTGCGCTATTGACAACTCAATTCCATCTGAGAATGCCTGCTATGATATGAAGATTGGGTGTCATGGCAGTGTCTGTGATCTGGCACAGTGTGGCTATATACAGAGCTGCAGGCAGCCACGCAGGCTGGCAGATGCACTAGCAGGCAAGACTGGTTTACACTGCTGCAGGAGAACTTGCCCATCAAATAATCAATACCCGCACACATGCACTATCATACCAAAGTACTGCTCTGCCAGAGGAAATCAATAGGATAATGGCACAGGGGCCAGGAAGTAATCTCAGGACTACATGACGGTCCCTGCAGGCCAGATGATGTAGCCATGTGGGTCAGTCACTTCTTCCTCCATTAAGCTGGACTGTAGCTATGCCCCATCCATATGGGGTATACCCTTACTGGGCTTATTAAACATGTTCCTGTGGATAAAGATGTCAGCTCAAATATCAAGCCAAATAGTTTTCTCTCATTTAAAAAAAAAATCAATTTTGGGGGATGGCAGTATGCTAAATATTTCGATTCAACGTCGTTTTCAGTACAACTTAGGAAATATCAAGTAAGACAAATGCCTCCCATTGGGATTCAATGCCCTAATCCTTTCAAAGAATGGTTGTTGATCTTTCTTTTGCATTATTACATTTAGACAATCTAACTCATACAATGGCCTTTGATAACTTTTATCAGCCAACAGAGCTACTGAATGAATGAATGAATGGTTGCTTAGAGGCACATCAACCACTAAGGTTATTCAGTGCCTAAAAGTGGTAAAAACATAAACGTTAACAGATGTAAAGGATAAAGTTGACATGTAGCAGCTGACTGACCTACTACTGCAAACGACTCACATGCCGAGATTGAACTAGTGATACAATTTCACATAAGAGCTGAGGCCTGTGCCTAGAGGGTTAACCCATTGTCCTTGTAAATCTGTGACAGGGTGGGTTGTCATGTCTAGGACCTGTGAAATGACAATTTAGTGAGGCAGCACTATATCTGCTACAAGTAGGTCTCATCATGAAATGACTGAAATAATGTTGAAAGTGATGTAAAGACTCAAACAAACAAACAAAACTGATGTGATATTTAGGGCTTAAGACCAAACTTATTTTAGTCTTTGGGTAATAACTATGAATCACAAAATGCCAATAGATCATGGAACATTTTATAACATTATTTAAAAAGAACTATTATGATGTCTGTCCCGAATCATCTATTTAACAATGATCTCCACCATTCTAGCCTGCCTTTACAACTTCACCTTCAGCACCATGACTAACATTGGCTTGTAGGTATCCCTATGTTTGTTACAGGACATGTATAGCCATAATAGAATCAGAGATATCCATAATAGAATCAGAGATATCCATAATGGAATCTGGGATATCCATAATGGAATCTGGGATATCCATAATGGAATCTGGGATATCCATAATGGAATCTGGGATATCCATAATGGAATCTGGGATATCCATAATGGAATCTGGGATATCCATAATGGAATCTGGGATATCCAAAATGGAATCTGGGAATGGAACGTTTTACACAAAAACACGTTTACAGTAGAAAGAAATCCGATCATAATATTGTAATTCTTACAAAGATTATGTGAAATATATACATCATTTCTATTGTGACCATGGCATATTATGATTTCTTCTTTAAAGAAATTTATCTTGTTAAAGTGAAGAACAATAAACCCAATGAATAATCTGGGAAGGGACTCCACATTTTAACAATTCAGTTGCATATTATAATGCCTTCAAATACAACCAACTGACTATAACCATCATCTCATCATGTGACATACTTTTTTAGAATAAACAACGACATTCAATCTGGTGCGTTTAGCGCTTGCCCTGTCCAACGTTAGTTTTTTGCATGTTTCTAAGTCGCCTGTTATGTCTCAGGGTCTGTATAGCTGGACTGTACAATGCTTGCCTCACAGTGGTGGGTGGCTCACTGTTATAGTACTGACATCTGGTGGTAGGTTTTCCAAAACTTTAAGGAGACCAAATACCATTTATTCTGAAAATACTACTGGCCAATAGAATAGTCATTTAAGTTCATTATTTGATGCTTCCATTATAAAGGTAGATCACTTCTGGATAAAACTGTGTTATCCCATAACCTAATATCTTATTTATATTTCTTACAGTGAAGGTAAAGAATGTAAAATAAAGTCTCTACATAATCCCCTGAAATTAAGACATATTGAATTGATTAAAACAGGCACCTGGTCTATTTAATTTAATTTAGTTCCATTACAAACACTAATAGCCACCCTTGAAATGTTTTTTTTTTCTGATGAAAAATATGAATTGTCCATGTTTGGCACTAAGCAAAACAACGATTGCATATCCGACCCTCCAGTTTTTTCTCCCTCAATGGCAGAAATGACTCGTAATGGCCTCACATATGGGACTGGCACTTCTCCCATCAGTGACACACAAGGAGGAGTAACAATCTAATCAGTACGTCATGGTTGATATGTTTAATGGAACCCTGGGATTCCTTTAATCTTGGTTTGTTTTGATTCTCTGAGAGTCAGTTCATTCTCTTCTCAGCCTCTGAAGAGTCACTACAGGGTACAAAATGCATTTATTTGCACATATCACAGCTGTACGACTCAAAACCATACCAATAGCTTATAAAACAACTTTTGTATTTTATTGGTAGAGTTAATGAGATTTCACCCTGAAAAATGTAATGTATCTAACATTATATTAATACACTTATGAATGATTATAAACCTTCTTAAGGTTGGTATCTGACCTTTCTTCTTTAAACGTTATTATCATTTACTGCCATATATTTAAATTTAACAATGATAAAAACTGCTAAATCATTTTTTATTTTATAAGTAAACAGGATTTAACCACCATTTCTTGCTTTCTGAAATCTCTTGACCTGGAATGTTTCCTTCAAAATGGCAGGAAGTATTACTGAGCGGGATCCACTCTTGCATAATCAGCATAAAAGGTTGCATTTTATGATTCATACACTCTTTGTAAGTTTTCTTTAGGTTTTTTCCTCTAAGCTTTGATTAGAATTAACTAATCAGTTTTCACTTAAATCATACTCAACAGGTCATAAAATGTGTATTCTGATACTGATAGTCCTCAATTAAAAACAAGCAAGTAGATTTCATTTTCGTTTGACTCCACAGTCCAACACATTTTCATACCTCCCCAGCCAAATGCCACATGCCGGGAACTGAGCACTTGTCATGTTTACAAGGTGTCAAAACACACCCCTCCCACATACTCTTTGATTCCAGCTGCGTCACACAATGCAGTGGGAATATTTGCCATCTCTATTGATTGTGCCAACAGATTTTGCCTCGTCTAATTGCCTGAGCTGGGCTTGACATACACACTGGCCTGGTGGCCCGGGGCCAACAGATCCTCTATTTGCGCCAGTGAATGCTCTGTTGTAGTGACCTAGTTGGGCAACCATATTTTGGTCTTTTAGTGGCCCAAACTATCATGATTTTATTAATCTAGTCCTTAATAGATATTTGTCTCATAACACGATCAATGGACATTTGATTGGGACAAGTAACCTCCACTCAGACACTTGTCACTATACAGCCTTATGTACAATACTCTTTATTGTATCGTAAATCCTATTACCCTTAGAAACTTCGGGCCACCACTTCTCATGCTCTGGTGGCCCAACTGGGCAACCACCATTTTTCTCTTTATGTCAAGGCCTGTCCGGTAATATATTTTGCAACCAAGATGGTCAGTCTATCAGGGGAGTGTCAATCATTAATGATAACTTAATGATGAAGATATATACTTATACTGGAATATCAATATGTTCTCAGACAAAGTGTCATATGTAAGTGGGCATATTACAGGACATCTTTTGCCACGGAGATCAGGCACTCAGACATGTGTTTGAACACAATGTGATTGCAAATATTATCATTAAATCATTCCAAATATATTTACTTTAAGGTAGTATTAAGCATTATTCCTATAATTCCTATAATTAAAAGTATATCTACATTCAAACATCACAACATATTGAGGTTTACTGTAGAACAATAAGATAAGTTGCAATAAGACAGATAAGTCTCAGCAATCAGCTGCTTGTGACGGGTAAACATGACCTTTTTGACATCAGATGAGGCTCAAATAAGGGTAGCACTGTTTGGTGTTATTCTTGCACTCGTCACAAGGACAGTGTCTTTGTGACGTACTCTTGTTACGTACTCTTGTTACATCATCTTACCTTTCAGTACCTCTGTGATAACACTCCACATTAAAATGATCCCAAGAAAAAAATAAAAGAGGGCATTTAATAAATTCTTATTGGAATATGTTTTACAGACACTTACTGCAGCACTAATTCGGTATACGAACGTTTTTTTTACAGCACAACGGTATGCAAAGTTCTGATTCTTTCGTCTTCATTATGCTAGCAAATGATCGATCAGACTTTTGCTTGTCATTTCTGTTCTAACTGTTCGATTTACACCAAATTTGAACTAAACCTACTCAGAATTCGATGCTGTATTTATTAGAAGGCATTTCTAAGCAATATTAATTGATAATTTGTGCAGCGATTTGCGACGAAAATGTTGTCATCTTGAACTTTTTGTCATCACGCACTTCTTCATCTTTGTTTACATGTTACAGGAACATATTCATACGCGTGTGCATGTGCATATAAGAACCTATTGCATGCACACGGACGAACACTCCACAGTAGCCTCAGTTGCCTGAACCATATTGACCAGATAAAGCTGAATCACAAACCACAGGAAATGAATACACATTCTGTATGATCATAACCTTATTGATATCCACTGCCTGTTGCCGTGTTACAAAAAAATAGAAAGGGGCATGTTAGTTTCTTTACAGTGGAAATCTTTTCAGAATCGTAATATCTATATACATTATAAAGAGTTACATGTGTCAATTTTTCATGTATGTATTTCTTTGCATCAATTTAAAAGCAGAGTCTATCATTTCTTGAGGATTTTCTATTATTGCAAAAGCAAATCAAAACAAACCTGACTAATTTTGTTTTCAAATTTGGCTCATTGGTGAAGCACGTGCATGGCAAAATATCAAAATAAAAAAAATGTTAAATAAATTGTTCTAATAAGAAGTAAACACTCATCGGGACACCAAGTTTTTTTTTTCAATATGCATCTTTAAGACACCAAAATGCTCCGAGCTCTTCTTCTATGTGATTATTGATGAGAGATAAATATCTAAAGGTCTTCAAAGACTTTTGTATTTGGCATGTGATGCCCTTGTGTGACGTCACAATCAAAAAGGTCACTCTGTGTTGAACGATTCAATTGGCGTGCGCATCATGTGCCAAATACAAAAAGCCATCTTTAAAGGTGTTTCTTCGGCCAAGCCATGGTGCCAATGTAATCTGGTTTTCACTGGTAAATGGTTGCGATGAAAAACCGACCCTAATACTCAGTCAGACTACACACAACCTCACCAATTCTGCTGAAGGGAGTGGCAGATTGCTTGGTCCTCCAATTTTGTTCCAGTGGGTTTCACTGCCACATAGAAAGTTCTCAGATGGCAGAATTCACTGTGTGCCACCTTCCACCCCTGGAATGTGCCGTCTTAATCTTGGACAAATGCCATTTATAACCCAGGCTAAACTGAGGGACAGAATTGTGTGACAGTGCCACTGACCGAGTCAGGTGCTTTTGCTTGTGCCCAGGGGGCCATATGATACACATTTTCAACATTGAGACGCACCTTGATTCGTTGAACTTGCTGAGTACAGTTGATTCTCTGGTCCTCGGGCGTCCATGACTTTTACCGACTTTAAATTATTTTCTTCTTGACACAAAAAACTTAATGTTTCTGCAATATTTATTTGTAGAATTGTACAGCTGTCAAGCCCGAAAGTTGTGACTTCCGATGATGTCAGCAGTATTTTACTCTCTACGCTACAATAAATTCCATATTTTCCCTTCCCACTTTCTTCAAATTATTTGTTTATGTAACAACAAACCAGATTTGATATTTATGTTATATTGTTAAATGATAAGGGAAAGAAAATTTTATCACAAATAATATTTTTCGCTCGCGTTTTGAGAGTATTTGTGAAGCACGTTCCACTTCCGTATAAACAGCTTTCAAGATGGCGATGGGAAGGAAGAACAACGTAAGTAAATCACATAATTTACGAGTTTATTGAGTACAAAACTAAATTTTAATCTTTGAATGAGCACAAAACTTCACTCTCATTGATTTGCCCCTCAAATTTTGAAGGAAAAAGTCAGTACAGTCCTGTTGTTTAAGTGTTTTTTTTCTCGGGACCGGCGCTTGCATGCTTCTTTCAATCATGCAATCCTTGGCCTGGCACGTTTTGCGCATACCGTACGCCCGATAATTCTGGTTCCGGAATAGGGGAAACTATTCGCATTCGTTTTGTTTTAGGGCCATTGCGTGCGCATCCAAAATTCTCCCGCCGGGCCGCCCTATCCTCCCTATGCCAGTCTGGGCGGGCGGATCGGGATCCCGATCATGTGACTTAGCTTTCCCGATCATGTGACAGTACGCCCTGTCAGGTGACAGTACGCCCGGTCGTGTTCCCGTTTTGGTGCAAAACGAGCCAGGCCCTTGCTTCTTCTGTCTTTACTGACTCCACTGTCTTCAACCTCATTCTTTTGTATATTTGGGCTCTTGTCGGGATGCCAATTGGTTTTGCTAAGTAAATTTAGAGATGTACACGTAGAAGGGTCAGTTTTTACAGCGGTAAATTGCAAGCAGAGAGTGTGTTGCAAAACCAAGTTGAACAATTTGTTTGATTTTTGTAGTTTATTTGTTCCCAGCAACATCCAACATTCCCTGTTAGTGACCAGTTTCAGCCATTGAAGTTGACAATGACCGTCAGTGGCTACAACAAGAACAAGGTCAAGGGCCCTCTGTGGCTTAGCCGCCGTAATCGGCAGCAAGGGAAAACTTGTTGGACATCAGTATATTTACTCCTGCCCGACGAGTTTTCCATCGATAGTCGATACCAAGAATTATTGCTGATATCGACAGCCAAGCTAGAGGTCTTACCTGTAACTGGCAGCAGTCATGGTCTACTTCATAGTCGGAAACTGGCTGCTGACAAGTGCTCCCATCAGACCAGATTTAAGTTGCTGCTAATTGCCGCCAATTATAGTATTAAGCTGTGTTTCCATATGTGTAGTGCGTAATGCAGTCCGTGATGCAGCGCGTCAAGCAGAGCGTCATGCGGTGTTCACATGTATGCGTCAGTTTTGTGATGTTTTCATAGCCAAACTTCCAATTTGGCGCCAAAATTAGGCTTGCAACCTATGGGAAACCTATGCGTCACCCTATGCGTCAGATTTTCATTCGCTACCCTATGCGAAAGGCTATGCGTCAATTTGCTTACGGACGTCATTACGGACGTCAATACGCATACATGGAAACACCTGCATTGTTCAGTATGGTGTGCGAAAAAAAATTGACGCACTGCATGACGCACTGCATGATGCGCTGCATGACGTACTGCACATATGGAAACACAGCCTTAACCCCTAACGGACGGGAAGGACGGCAACATCCACCACCGGTAACGGACGGGAAGGACGTTAACGTCCCCATTGCTCTGGCTTGATGATGTCATTTGTAACATTATGAAGGGCTGCATCTTGTTACAATGTAATCATGACAATGGCATCAGATAGGTTGGATCATGAACTTTTGACCCCAGTACTTTGTTAAGCATACTGAATAACCATGGTTATTTATTTTATTACTTTTATGTGCAGATACAATAATCCAGAAAAAAATTGGTTAGTCGAGCCAATCAACAAAATAGATAGGCATGACCGTTAGGGGTTAATCGCATGTAGAAACAATGTGTTTCAGCAGTGTGCTTTGGGAATATTTTGTTTGATTGACTTCTCCAGCTCCAAAGACAAAACAAGTTTACTGATTACCACATGGAGACCAGCTGTTTGACATGAGTCCCTCTTTGATAGTGTTGCTGACATGTTGGTCGCTGATGGACCATGATGTATTTGACCATATTATATTTGACAGTGGTATATTCAACCATGACCATGACAAAGCATCCTGTCCCTACTTCTGCAAGGGGAACATAGAGTTCAGTCCTTAGGAGAAGTGCACTCTGATCACTCTTTAACTGCTCAAAACTCATAAAATCTCTTTCAATAAAGCCAACCTAATTTTCACAAAAGAGAGTAGATCAATAGTAAGTAATTTGAGGCAGTTTATGGGTGTTGGTGGTGAGTGTCCTCTGGTGGCAGAGCTTCTACAGGAAGTACTTTCATTTTAAACCAAAATAGATGAGCAGTGGTCAGGGCTGAGCTCTCATGGCTATATTCAAACTGGGGAATACATACATTACAATCAAACAACCCATGAAAAACAGTTATGTTATGGACACTGTCTTAGCTGAAACAATGACCAATTAGGCTGAGTAGGGAATACATAAAGGTCTTTATGCATTCCTGGCTGAACACATGCTTTTCCTATCTAGCTCTGTATTCAGTCACTGGCTGAACACATGCTTTTCCTATATATCTCTGTATTCAGTCACTGGCTGAACACATACTTTTACTATATACATCATCTCTGTATTCAGTCTCTGTATGACTTCATTTCGTGGATAAAACAGATGAGGACAAAATCTTTCAGCAAAACTTTTCTATGGGGTATAATTCTGCCTAAAACACTTCTGTATGATTTTTTTTAGTTTCTTTAGAATCCGACAGGATTGTTTGTTGCTTTGCAAGATCAATGTAATGGACTATAATGAAGGAATTATCCTTATCTTTATGATTATTTTGTCATTAAATCATTCAAAATATAATTATGTTTTAGGTCCGGCTACCGCCGGAAGTGAACCGGATACTTTTTGTCCGAAATCTTCCATACAAAATCACCGCTGAAGAGATGTATGATATATTTGGAAAATATGGAGCTATCCGACAAATAAGAGTGTGAGTTTTCATCAGTTGATTTTATATTTAGTTGTTAAAATTAATTGTTCTGTGAATTGATAGTAAAATATCACCTTAATTAATGAACAAAAATCTCCCAATTCAACAGAACTTCCAATTCAATATATTGAAATGTATATATATTAATTATGTAATCAGAGTTTGATGGGATATAACAAATGTTGGCAGCCATCCTGATGCTTGGTGTGTATATTGTTTAGAACAGGTAACATTGATTCATATTATTTGTCTGAATGAAACAAATATGGAATGAAACAAATATGATATATATTATATAGTAGAACATGGATCATATTTGCTTGTAATTATTTAGCATTAATGATTTTGTCCTACATTGGACATGAACAATTGGGAGGAATTCACATTTCTTACACCAATTTACAAGCATTTTCACAAAATGTTCTGAAACATTTAAAAAGCAAAGACCACTGGCCTATGTTTTTAGGAATACCATGCCTTGACATATGCACTGGCCCGGTGGCCCGGGGCCACCAGATCCTCGGTTTGGGCCAGTGAATGCTGTGTTGTAGTGGCCCAGTTGGGTAACTGTATTTTTTGTATTTTAGTGGCCAAAACTATCTTGATTTTATTCTAATCTTTAATAGATATTTGTCAGATATCATGATCAATGGACTTGAATTTTAACATGAGACACTTTTGATATTCAGACACTATACAGCCTTATGTGCAATGCTCTTTATCGTATCACACATCCTATTATCCTTAGAAACTTCGGGCCACCACCTCTCATGCTCTGGTGGCCCAACTGGGCAACCAACATTTTTCTCTTTATGTCAACGCCTGTAATACATTTCAAGAAGGTGGAGAATTTACCGTACCCATATTGTTGACAGGAATATTATACTTCTTTAAATATCTGCAATTATATTTCTATGATTTCAGTGGCAACACACCAGAGTCACGTGGCACTGCGTTTGTGGTGTATGAAGATATATTTGATGCAAAAAATGCCTGCGATCATTTATCAGGGTTTAACGTCTGCAATCGTTATCTTGTGGTCTTATATTATCAGTCGAATAAGGTAAGTACAATCAGACTGAGTTTGAGTTTTCCTTTTTTATTTTTTGGCCCCTTAGGATGTATTGTATTATCCCTAATTGGCGCCCTGGGGGCAGAAGCATTGCCTCTGGGCCACTAATATGTGACTGGCAGACATGCCAAGACCAGGGTTCAAAATTGACTGTTTTTCAGATTCTTAATATATGTTTAGTAACTAAATGGCCACATCTTATTGCACTTAAAGAAAAGTTTGATGGCAAGAATAATTGTACAGTACAGTATTATTCAATATATTTTAGATGAACTTATAAAAATGAATATGTCAGTCCAGACACAAAACAACTAAGCATGTTTAGTATTGAAAATGATAATCTTTTATCGTCAGTGTTGAGCCCGGTAGTTACCCCACTTGACCACATGCCAGTAGGGGAATTAACCAATTAAGTATGGGGTGTGCTACTGGGCACCATACTGTGACCCATATGTGACCCTCACTCAGCATTCAGGTGTCAGATCTTACACATAGATGCAACATGGGGACTTAATTACAGTGTAACATCACTTGAAATTGAGAAATATTAAACAGGTGTTTGTGGAAAACAGTACAAGGGGTGTGTTTTCTTTGATATGTTTGCATGAGTATTGCAAGTGAAGCTGTGAGTAGTGTTTACATATTAATTATTGAGATAGCAAACCCCTGTGGATTGTAAGTCTGCTGCTCCACTGCCCCAGCCACCAAGGCCTGGTCTGCAGACAAGCTTCAGACAGGAGGGGGGGGGGGGGGGGTAATTAGGTAAAGGGCGGCTATTAGGGATAATATGGTACCTATATTTATGTTTATTTCATTCTGTACAAAAAAATATCCTGGATTCATGTTGTGATTTTTATGTACCAGTTTTAGGCAAATTAGTTGGAATAACTGAACAAATTTACCCTTTTCCCTGAGGCCAATAATGTGAAAAAATTGCCTAAACCACAACAATATCTGTTTACAATAAATTTTGTTGACAAAAATCTCATTCTCGTTTTGTAAACTTGAATGTGTGCTTGGAATTATACCACCAAAAAAATCTTTGTACATCCAAATATAGCTAGTAAACAGATGTTTGCTTGAAATTATACCACCAATAAATTAAATGTACGTCCAAGGATTGTTAGTGAACAACTTCTCAAAAATGCCTTAAATATCATAATCTATAGGCCAGTAGAATGACTTAATACACTGAGCACAATAAACCCACTGATCTCCAAGCCAGTGCTAATGTACACCTGTTTTATCTTAAGCAATTTTGTAACATTTTGCAATCAATTACAACTCTGCAATTGTGATTCATGAGCAAGTTGCAAAATAAAGATTTTCACAAATTAACAAGAGTTATAAAGAGATCTTGAGTTATAATTATATAAACTATGATACTCACTAAATTAAGATAAATTAATGTCTCAAATTTTAACATCCTTAATACTGTGAAATATTATAATTTATTTTATTGAATCTCTTTGCAGGCTTTCAAGAAGATGGACCAAACAAAGAAAAATGAAGAGTTAGATAAACAGAAAGCTAAATATGGACTCAGTACTCCAGACATGAGTGGGACTAAAAAATAATGCTGCTTACACCTTGTTATGTGTTCATGATATTGTTCATTTTATTTTAGATTGACAAATTACGCAATGACAAATGTATTATTTAAGGACTATTTGTACAGCGTGTCAATTGTGTGGATTGTCACCATGTTTTTTATATCAAAAAGGAAATTAAATGTAGCTTTTTTTTTTATAAAAATGTAAAATGATCATACATGACAGAAATTTCAACATCAGTCTACAAGAAGAAAAAAATCAAAATTTATGCAAACAAGGCATCAAGTTTTTTTATTTATTTATAATCACGGGAGCGCCAATCATGAGAATTCCCAACTTATATCTATTGGAGATTACTATCCTCATCAACATTCCCAAATAAAATTGTACATCCTTTAATATATCATCTTGATAAGCCGAGTTTGAATTAGAGGAGTAAATGGCAGCTCTGGAATGAAAAAAATATTAAATATTGGTAAAAGCACAACACTATAACTTCAGGATAATAAATAATCATTTTATACATCCCAGTGTTCTATATTCTTTATCAGTACTTAGTTGGGAGGCAGCTGAGAGTAAATACTGTTGTGGTCAATTAAAAAATTAATCTATGGTAGGCTCTCTGGATTTCAATATTTGGTGACCCTGAGCTATTTTGATTGCCAGCAGTCCTTTTTTAAATTGGCAAAATGTAATATTGTACGGAATACACCAATAGCTATTATTGCCAAACCTTTACCACAGTCACAGTGTGTTGATTTTTTTTCTATAAATTACATATTCATATACGAGTAGATACATTGAAATTCACAAAAAAATTGTAGATTAACCATGGGAACACAAGTGAACTTTTAAAATCATCCTACAATCCCAATAAAATATGATCATTCATTGCAGGCAACTCAGAATAGTCATAGAAATTATATTTTCTTTCATCCACCCCCTGAATAATTATTGTTCTATCTTTTATTTATATTTGGTCAATGTGATTACATTTTTGTCTCAAAAGGAAAGTTTTCCATGCATTATCATGAGTTTTTAGTCTTTCTCAAACCATAACAATGACACCATTATCACATGTGACTTGGCTGCTAGAAATGTGGGAGTGAACTATTGGTGCTGGCCTATACTTGCTGAGATAGCTGGCCTATACTAGCTGAGATAGTATGTGTACATATTTTGTATGCAGGTCATATATTATTGTATATTAATATTATGTAAGGAAAAGGTGCTTAAAAGTCTGATTTCACGAAAGCTTCAATGAAAAACGGCTGAAGTATCTACTAATAGTTTCAGAGAAGTTCAAGTTTGACTGTTAGAATGAGAGAATTTCAAGAGTCCGCACCACGACAAAGATTTTAAAGATTTGTTGAAGAAATTTTTTGTGCGTCTGGCACTTGGCAAATCTCTTTCACCAGCCATCATTTTCAAGTTTACATTGATGCATATCGCTTAGAACTATAGTTGACATTGAAATTGCATTGCTCCATTGTAACAAGGTTCAGAATGGGGATTATCACAAATTAAATCATTCTTATTGAGCTGACATCAACAATTTGGTAATCTTCGTGCTTATATGCTTTCTGCTGTTATGAATGACTACTTGGTCTAGCTTTCCACTTGGTCACCTGTTACAAAATACATTTCTGCATTTTTTTACTATATATTTAAATAGAAATGGTTATCTAGATTCTTTCAATGACAGTATAATTCTGAAGAAAATCTTTTTTTTTGTGATTTGAACTTTTTAATTTTTGGATAAATATTGGGTAAATTTTTGGAAATAACATTTATTAATTATGACAGATTTGATTTTTTGGAAGACTGTTTAGCCTGGTGCCAATATTTAAAACTACCAGTAGCTAAGGAATATTCGAGAGTTTAATTTGAATCCTACTGAGAGTCCCATGGAAAAAGCATTTTTGTTTAGTCAGCATTGATTTGCCTCGGCATCATTTTCCAGCCTAATAAATTCCAAAATGCACCTTGACAAGAACAACACAGACAACATATATTAAAAGTTATTTTAATTGTCATTCCAATCACAACAAAACAACTATATACGAATAGATTATTCAGAATAAATACATTTCATTTTCAAATCAAAGAAAAATGTGATATGTTATACCATGGGTTTAATATAATGTATTGCTGCTTCTTCAGCTAGTCCAACAACTCCACCATATCCCTCACTACCTATTTCCACCTCGTTGAGTATCATTTCTTCTGCAGATATACTTGATCCTTCTACTTTAACCTCGCTGAGAGTCATTGGAATACTTCGCTGCAGTCTTTTATAGTGTCTGTCACGCTCTCTTTCTTTCTGTCTTTGGTTGTCATTGTGTAATCTAGCTTGCCTTCTGCGTATTCGGTCGTTTTCTCTTTCTTTTTCACGATAAGCTGGATCTGCCCTTTTGAGAGCCATTCTTAATTTGGCTTGTTGTTTTTCTTTCTCTCTGGAAGTAAATAATATTACAGTAATAAACAAGAAAAAAAGCAGTTATTTTGCTGTTAATCCCCTATAAATCTTTTACATAATCCCAATGTCCATTCTGCTAATGGAATAATGTTCAAAATTGTACTGTTTTTGTGCATTCCCAATTCTGGATTTCCCTACGATATATAAGTCCCACCCACTGACTCTCTAAATCAGAGGAGAGACCTTAAGCATTAAAAGGGTTTATAAGGGATGACAACAGTCAATGTAAATATTGGTTTATCCATAATTAATATGTTTGTTCCTTAAATTCATCACAACTACCAATTCAAACAGTACAAATTACAATGTAAGGCCAGAACAATTAAATTTTATTTTCAAATCAAGTAATTAAATGAAATACAATTTTGATAAAAATCGTATTATATCGTTTGTCATTTAAAATTTTGTATTGTATTTTTTTCAAATGATGTCATACGCTAGTACATACAGACCCCTTCAAAGGCCTGGGCATAATCACAATCCAAGGTAAACATGTATTAAATAACTCACCTAAAATCTTTATTAGCTCTGAGTAGTCGTTTCTTGGCGCGGTCCCGATCACGTTTGGTAGTACCATGCAGTGTGACTGGATGTGAGTGCATGGTGACTTGGGCCTCCAGACCTGTGCTGTCCGGCACCAAGGCCACAAAACCATTCTCATTCTGGTCATGCGCTTCTCTGCAATGCAACCACAAAAAATGTCAATGAAGGTTATTTTTAATGCAATAAAGTGGTTGTTTTTTTTAGTTTTATTAGTTCAGATCTGCAATTGTTAACTTTCAGAACACTGTTCATGGGCACACAGGAAATAAAAAATTCTGAAATAAATTATATGAACGGATCGAAAATCTTTAACTTGTAAAGGTAGATTAAAATAAGAATGTTTTTAGCCCAAACAAACCCTCAACATGGAGCCTGAGACCCAACTTAAATAGTTCACTGGGAAACCCAAAATACATTTGTGATGTGATTTAGAGGTGATGTGATTTAGAGGTACGCTATTAGTAGTGTTTCATTTAATAGTAAAAATCTCCATAAATTTTGGTCAGAGCTACTCTATATCATATATTAGTTTATTATAACCTTGTCTGTTGTGATTACTCAGGAAGGAATATCCATAGTGCTGGATGCACAGTAGTAGTAGTGTTACTGACAAGACGTAAAAATTCAGTTCTAAATCAATTACAATCAACAAAACTATCCTGAGTCTCACGTCTTATGTTTCTGCCTTGGAAATATCTTAAAAATAACACGTGGGGCACATATGAAGACTGCAAGGGATGGAACTGATGCATAGAGATAATTTCTCTATTGAAGTAGAATGATGCTTGTGAAAAATAGGCAAACTGCCTCACAGAGAATAAAAACATTATTGAGTCTGGGGTTGTTAAGGAAGGATAGGGAAACTGAAAGCAACCACAGTTATAATAAATATTAACTATTCATCAAATCCAATCAAATTGAATCTAAATTAAAGTAGGACACTAATTTCATTGTAAATTATGGTTTTTCATATAGGATGTTGAGAATTGTTTCCATTTGATTTTTACTCTTTAAAATCAAAAGCTACAACCCAACCAAAAAAATCATGTGACAAAATTTTTAATGGTGAATCAAATTGAAAATTCCAGTTTTTATCCTCTGTGTAATTGTGTTGAATGGTTGTGATTTGGTACCTGGCAATGGTGGTAGTTTCTACCAGGACAGCTTCTGTGTCTGTGTTGAGCAGGGCCTGCCACGATACCATATCCTCCTCATTGCCTGTGCTGCTGTCTGCCATGCTCAGCTCCGTTTCTCCAGACCTCAACACATTCACATTGTGATACTTGACGTCAAATGTTTGTTTACGCCGCCTTGGTTCAGTAGTTGTGACCACGGTTTCGGCAGCTACTACGTCTGGTACCTCACGGTAGAGCATGGGCAACTCTGATGAACCTGCCATCAACTGCTGCACACAACTCTGCTCATACTCTGAAAGATACCAATTCATTTGATATTCTGTGGTTAGATTCTTTATGTTTTTTTAAGGTGCATTTTCATTTACAGGATATTGGGTATCTCACTACCCCTGAGCCTTAGTATTTGGACTTATGTTCTGGTTTATGCCAGTATCACTCTAAGATTAGTCAAAAATAAATAACACATTTAAACATCTAATACTCATACACATCCCAGATAAACAATATTTGTAAGCTGCAATATTGAGAGTTAATATACATGTATAACTGCTATCACTGTAACACAGTTTTTTTTAATCTACCTCAAAGTATTTTTTCTTTGGTGTTCTAACAAAATGGAGAGTTATTTCACCTTGACAATGATGTGGATCTTGCGTGACAGGTACAACTGGTAAATCTATGCTGACGTTGCTGGAGGAGGTGAGATTGTGATGAATGACTACAGGCAGCTGGATGCTGACACTTGAGCCACACCTGCTGAGGTCATTCTTTATAGTCACCACTGGTAGATCAGGACTGTCTGTTGTGGTGACGACTGGAACATCCAGGCCCTCATCGTCCGTGTTGACATGCTGTACCTCTATCATTGTGCCCATATTCTCATCTAAATGCAGGGTCGGGATGAGAGAGTCAGACACTGTGCTGCTGATCTGACCATCCTCCTCCTCCATCATCTGTTACACACAAATATAAAAACAAACTTGTGAAGGCCATTAAAGATTCTGCAAAGATTCCTGTCTGAATGAAACTTCTGCTCATATTCAGCAATGAAATATTTTATTTTTTAGCACACTATTTTTTAAAGAATTTGATCAATCGAGGTGCACACACTGAATAGTGCCCAGGGAAACTATATTTAGACTCTAATATGGTGCGAATCAAATTTCAACAAGAAAGACCCCTGCTTGAGATATATATACTGCCCATCATTTTGAAGATTCCCTACTAAATGAACTCGACCTACAGCGATTGAAAAACAGACATGTCCTTTCTTCAGTTTTTCCCTCGATTTCACACTTGACGATGTGAAATGGCATTTGGTAGAGTCTAAGTCATGACGTCATGACTACAAACAGGGAGAAACTTCATATGAGGTCAGAAGCACCACTGCCTTGTGGAGCTTCCGATTGTTGCTGTCACTCCCATGAATAGACTGACCCATTTTCACCAGATTGTGCAAACTCGTAAACAATGGCGATACGGTGCTGAGATCAAGAAGAAACAAAGATTTTCTGACAAGGCATGCACCTGATATTGAATGAAAGGTTAACGCTGCCGGAGAACAATTTCTATTTGAGTTGTGACTTAGATATGAAGGGCAGTGCAAGGTGTTTCTAGAAACGTTGAAAATAGGAATACGCCAAGGACAACCTAGCCATAAAATCGGACGAGCAGCTTTGGACGTTTGGTGTTGATGTTTTCTGACAATATATTGTCTGTCTGTGTGTCAAATTAGCAGACGTCTCTTCATTTGTTCGTGAAATGGGACTTCATCATCAAACTATAAACAGCTAGCTTGTTAAAGTATCTCTATTTCCAACCCTTTTGAAAGAGTATTGAGATTAATCCAATGATTTTATAATACTTACGATAAATGCTCTTCTACTGATGCTCTACATAAAATTTTAGGAAAACTTCAGTTCTTGACGCCAGTCAAAACGGAAGTGGATTTTTGTGTTCACGGCTGTGATTGGTCAAACAACAACTTACAACGCCCTCTGGTGTGATTATTTTCAATCCCTTATATCAAAGAAAATGTTTATTTTAGTTCGTAATATTATGATATTATGCCAGAAATTATCGATACAATTACTCGTTCATTTATTTATTAGATGCATTAAAATCAATGTTATTTATTGTTATTTCTTTTTCAGAAATGAAAGGCCCCCTAAGTCAACATCAACATCCGGTCAGTTTCATCAGTCTTGAGAGAAATTGCAAGGTATCAACACGACTCACTACTGCAATTGTTTATTAGACTTTCAAAGATTGGTGGTAAGTACCTTAATCTCATTAAATTGTAAGTTGATATTGTGTCTTAATTGTTAGGTTTCTTTCTGACAATGTGGCCTTCACAATCTGTTTTCACAATGATGTTAACATGAGATTTGAGAAACACTGCCACAGGCACAGTCAACATTGGGAACAATCAACACTGGCAAGACAAACAACAAACTGGTTGAACTGACACTGACATACTCTCCACCTCATGAAGCTATTGTCATTACTGCCAATTCCATCGACCCAGTGGACTTGAAATCCATTTGATTTTACAATTCTGAAAAAAATTCCAACACTTGAACTTAGTTTCAAAAAGGCATATGCCGTATGTTCACTTCAGATGTATTTCAAGGCTTGTCAGAACAAACTTCTTAGTTTTGCAAAATTTCTAAAGGTTATAAGCATTGTTTATGAATTTTCACAATGAGGTGTCATGTATAAATTAGGAATCTTGCACAGTGTAGAAACGATTCGTACAACATGTACAATGAACAGGGCAAAGTATGAATTCCTACATTGTAGAAATAAATCAGAATAACAGAGTCAGAACTCAAATTACATTATTTCTGTGTTGTCTTTTCTTAAAGATAAACGTAAATTTCAATCTTCATTCAATATCAAATTGGCCTTTTCTGAGCAGTTTATATGTAGAACTTATAATCTTGGAAAAGTTTATTTCTACTCTTTTGACTAAAGTAGGAATTGATTACCCCTTTCCTTGATATTGCCCACACTGAGATTGTCCAGCAACCATTTTAAAGGATGTACTGTATATGTCACTTGAATTTTCTAATGAGTGAGGTTTTCACATTGTAGTCAACTGGTGGCTATCAGTGCACTATGGTATAATTAAATTCAGAATAGCAAAACATCATTTAGCTCAGACTTTTAAGAAAAAAATGAGCAAATTTTGATATATGTTTTGCTTTGTTGAAATGTAAGGGATGCCCAAGCCAGTCTTGTGTCACAAGTTGCACCTGTTCAGACAGCATAATTAACCAACAACTGCAAAGTGAACCAGTCAGATGCTATTTTTCAGCTTGTGCATACTTATTATGTCATAATCATTTTGACTCATAATTCGCTATGTACCTTTTTATCAATATCCTTTTCCAACACTTTTTCTTCTTTGTGGAAATCAACATACAGAGGATTTCAGATCTGTTGTCCGATAGTTAATCCACATCAAATTTTGTCTTGTGTAATCAAGTTTCAAGTGTCGTGGATGGAATAACAGGGTCAATCATAAACAACTAGAAGCTTAATAAACAAGGCAGTTATGAAAATATTGTCATACCCAAGAAAATCTCTCTGGTTTGGTCATTTCTGAATGGTTTTTGAACCGAGGTAATTGCTAAAAATGGACTTCGCAATACAACCCCGCAAGAAAGATTGGCCCAACTGTCGGTTTGATATGGAGTAAGATGTCAGTGTGACCTGATACCATAAATTTTGACTTTTCCCAGTTGATGGCCCCATTTAAATTTTGACTTTTCACAGTTGAATTCTTTTTATCATTACCACTATTTATTAAGTCACATTAAGAACAAAAAAATCATTATATTTTAAAATCATGTCAAATTTATAACAAAATGATTTCAGATGGCAGATCAGGGAGGAGCAAAGGGACAAAGTCCTCCCCAACAGAATGTAAGTGGTGGAGGCAAACGTAAAAACCGCAAGAAGAATAAAGGAGGCAATAGTCCACGACAACAAGGAACAGCTACCAGCGAGCAACAGGTAGAGTATAATTTCTATGTCCAAGTCAATCCAATACATTTGATTACTGTATTTACTTGAATATAGGAAGATAAATTTGGACCCAAACCTTCAGTCAATGTTTGGGGGTGAGCTTATACACAGGGCCAGCCTGTATTCAAGTAAATACGGTAGTCTTCTTTTGATTTAGAGACAATCATCACTTTTTGGGGACTTTTTCGGAGAAATCTGAAAGTAGTTGTTTTCTCAGAGTTAGAAAGTCATCCACAGATTTATATGGTTTTAAGATTACATATTTTTCATTCTGCATATTTCTGGGGTAGTCTGGTGTGTGATTTGTCCAACTTATAGTTTTATGGACTTGTAGAACAGGGATTTACACAATCTTCCAATTCTCCTTGGCCTTAAAATTCCTTCAATTACAAATCTTTTAATAATAAATTAACCCCATTAAAAAAATCTTCTTTTTTTCTCACAAATTTATCTATTTTTTTATTGTCCAGACTCTGGCTAGTGCAGAAGTTCAATCTGAGGAGGTGAAGGTATCTGCACAACAGCCACAAGATAAACAACCTCAAGATGGTAAAGCTGAAACTAAACCTCAGACAAGCTGTGACGCACAGTCAAAAGGACAAGGTCATCAGCAAGGTCAACCACAGGAAGCGCCCTCTGATGGAGCGCCGCAGAAATCCAAAGCACAACTTCGCGCTGAGAGAAGAGCATTGCAGGTGCGTGGTTCATGTATTTATTCCTGGCCTTGGTTTCAGAAGAAAATGTCTATTTAAGTGTGTTAGTAATTAAAGGTGTTTTCACATCTACCTTGACAAGGAGGACCAGTATAGAAATCATGCTGGGCATTGTGTCCCACTGGCAGGCTTCTATTTCTGATGTACCTAAAAGATGAACAAAGGTAATTGATTTTGGGTATGAAGAAATCAATATAACCACAACCAATAGAGGAAAACAGATATGTTTTTGAAAAAGTCTTAAGTAAATATAACACATATTTCACCTGTCAGCGCTGTATCATCTGAGCCTTGCTGCGGTCTGCTCTCATTTCAAATGTATCCTGACATAAAATAGGATGCAGCACAGTTTTTGCCAGAAGGGGGAAAAATATGTTCTGGAAAAAAATAGGTTTTTTCCAGTCAAATTGACAAAAACTAGCAAAAACCCTAATTTTGATTGGTAGTAGGTTAGGGTGGATGAGCAAAGAGAATTGACAGGTGAGACCTTACTCTAATTTATTGACTCAAAATGCATTTGAGGCCCAATACAATTTGTCTACTGTATGGGCGAGGCTGAGAAAAAAAAAGCCTGAAAACAACATTTTGCCATTTTGTGTGAGGAACATCATGTTCTGTTGACTGGACCCTCATGATTATCACTTGTCAGCTTTTTGCTGTGTTATCCTGCCCTGCCATGAGGAAGGGGGTGTCATTCTCACATTGAATTGTTGAAAAAAAGGGTAGTTGAAAAGATACACTGAGATTAGATTTAATTTGAGAATATCTAACACTATTTTCTTCAAACCAGATTAATTCACCTTATAAACCAATATTTTTGAAAAAGGAAAAATAATCTCAAATAATTTTGATTTAATAGTACACTACACATGCAAAGTAGCAATAAACAGATAATAATCTTGTTGACCATTGACAGGAAGCCCAGAGAGCATTGAAGTCTAATAAGAAAGGAGATGGGGCTGGCGGTGGCAAACAGCAAGAACAGACTCCGAAGCGACCAGACTCGCAAGGTGATTACATCCTCTCTGATGCTTGCAATGTATAATTCATGATTTTTTTTTTATATTTTACTTTTTTGGTCATTGTGGAGTCATGCAACAGACAATAAGAGATAATGAATTTAACAGTCTTAATACTATGACAAATATATGGCCTCATCTAAGGAAAAAGCAAGCATTTTGGGGGGATGTCCTGTGCATGACATCATCAAAGTGGCCGGAATGGAATCCAAAATGGCCTTCAAACCTCTCACTCTTTGTTATGCATTTTCACATCCTTCATAACACCATCATTTTTGCCTGAAAAGGCAATCTAGCATTTAAAATGTTGTCCTGTTTTTTAAAATGACATCTATTTTTCTTTGTTTTTAGGAAGTGGGAGTAAAGACACATTCAGAGTTCCAGATAATATGCAGATGGATAATGAAAAAACTAGAAAACGTATGTCAAAGAAGTTAGAAAAGCAGAAGGTACCGGAACGACCAGATTCCAATCGGAAAGTAGGATTATTCAGTCACCTCCACCAGTATGATCGAGATCTGTCACTCACTCATAAAGTCAGGTAAAAACATTATCTTTCGTGCCTTATTTTGTATAGCTTACCTCACACCCCTCATTTTATTCAGCCTACCCTTTTATCTTCATCATCAAAAGCTTCCTGTGTTTCAGAGAAAAAAAATGAATACTCAGGAAATACTGATAGCTATTTACTTGAAGGTAATTAGTAGCAATCAAATAATTAAGAGTGTTAAAAGATAACATACACATGAATAAAAAGACCTACAAAATATTTTCATCAGGGCTGAGGGCATCTGCATCTCTGATGATTATTTAAAAAAATACAGTGATGAAAGTCTTCAGGAAATAACCTGAATTCAGGTTTTTTTCTTCAAATGTGAAATTCAAAATGGTATGCACTCAGTCTGAAACATCCCAAAATGACATTTCTGAAAGGGGGTAGGAGTATCTTCAGGGTAATTTTTAAGGGTTTCAGGTTTTTTCCTGAATGCTAACTTTCATCACTGAAAATAATACCACCTATTTCACGACTTTACCACAAATGTACCTCATGAAGGCAAAGCGCATAAATGATATTCAAAATTTTAATCAATTTTAGAATGACACCAAAATTTTCATTTTATGATATGGCCTGTTACCTTTCCACCTGACTGACTTATACTACTGGTGTTGGAGTGTTTTGGGCCAGTCAATACCCTGTCAATACCCTGCTCAATACCCTGTCAATACCCTGTCAATACCCTGTCAATACCCTGTCAACACCCTGCCAATATCCTGCCAATACCCTGCCCAATGTTTGAAGCTAATCTCATTCTTGGTCCAGATTAAACATTTTAAGTGTTTACTCCCATCACATTTTCCATCTGGAACTGTCTGTGATCAGGGAAAGTAGTTGCATATCTTTAAATCTTTTTTTTTTTGCCAACAATTTATATCTGAATGGTGAAATTTATCTGCCTATCATTCTGAATTCATTTTGGAATTCCTTTACTTAAACAGAGGGCAAAATATGGGCCAACACCGAAAGGCACCTTGTACAGAGGTGATAGGTTGATCATGTCGCCCTCTGGTGGAGACTGTATTAACGTGGTACTGTTGTTGTTTCAGGTTTGCCTCCACATGTAGTATTCATCCTGCCATTCTCAAGCTGGGGCTGCAGTACGCTGAGGGAGTCATCTGTGGCTCCAACGCCAGGTGCATAGCCCTCCTAGCCGCCATGAAAAAGGTAACCTTCATAAACAATTACACTATATTTAAATATTTATCAAAATTAACCCTTTTACTGCAAATTCCTGTGTAAAAAGTTTCTTTGAATTGACAATTTTTAGCTTTATCAAATTTATTTCAAGGAAAATAGATGCTTTCATATCTGTAACATGGTGAAATGTTTGCAATCAACTGATCCTGTGGTTTGACATTCTGTGTGGAAATCTATATGGTTTTAATATTTCCCTGCAGGTTATAGCTGATTATGTTACACCACCACAAAAAGAACTGGCTCGTGATCTTGATGCTAAAATTAAACCTTATATCAGGTAGGTTATGGTACCTTTTGAGGTTCACATTGAGGTACCTATTTCAGTTAAATGTTCAATATTATTACGACACATGTACCTCATGAAGGCCTACAATTGATATTCTCAAACATGACCTCTTTTTTTTTTTTAAGGTCACAGGTTTTAAAATATCACAAAAAGATTTGAAATTTTGCTCCATGTATTATCATTTATTTCAATTTTAGGCTTAATGTTTTTACCACACATGCATTTAATGAAGGCACAAATTTGTATATATTTGAAAAAAAGTATGACCCTGATAGACCATTCAGAAGAGAGTTCAAACTTTACAATTTTTCAAACTTTACAATCGTTATGGATTTATCTCTGAGACATAACAAAATTAAATAGATTAATCTCTGGGACATTACAAAATTATTTCTACAAATTATTTTCAGTTTTCTGACACAGTGTCGCCCCCTATCTGTGAGTATGGGAAATGCCATTAAGTACCTGAAGTGGCAGATTACACATATGCAGGGAGACATGAGTGATATAAAGGTATTTTCCACAGAGTACCCATGTTATTTTTCATGTTGAGATCAGGTGACATCCTTAATATACATATATATTTTTTCTGCAGACCAATGTTTTTTTAAATGGATGTCTTTTAATGTGATCTGTACTGGTTATTTTTCTAACGAATAGTAAAAGTCAGAGTATTTTTTATAATCCTATCTTACCAAATAGAATGAAGCCCTTGCTTGTTGCTTTTAGTAATAGCAGATGAATCTAGGATTAAGAAATTATTGCAAATTTACCAGACAATTTGCTTATGCTATCTTTACATCTTGTACAAATGTAAATGTAAAGTTGATACTTATTATTAACCTATCTGCTCTCTTCATAACTGCCAGGCCAAGAAGCAACTACAAGACAGCATTGACAATTTTGTGAATGAGAACATCAAACTGGCAGGTGAAGCAATATCAGGGTACGTTGGCTCCAAAATCAACGATGGAGACGTCATCCTCGTTTATGGATAGTAAGTTCAATTTTCATATTTATAAATAGAATCAAGTTTCACACGCTAACCACATGGTTGGGGATCATGAGAGTGACCATTTTTATAAGCCTGTCATGCTGGTAATTAATTTTATATGTTTATCATAAAAACATATAAAAGTATTAGACCAGTAAGGAGAGCAAAATGCACCAGCCTGACTGACACAGCATTAAGAAACTTGTCAGAGTTTAAATGTAAACAATTATAGGGGTTAAATGTAAACAATTATAGCTCACCTCCATTATTTATATGAAATGGTATTCTATTATAAAAAAAAATAAAAGTAAATTTGATTTGATTTTCAGTTCATCATTGATAGAGAAAGTTTTGCATGATGCCAGAAAGAAGGGCACAAACTTCAGGGTGATCGTAGTCGATGGCAGACCAAAACTGGAAGGTATCTATTAGAAAATCTGTAAATTGATAAGATTTAACAATTTTAGTATTTTGATATACAATATAAAAAAAACATCTATAAGAATAGTTTGCCAAGGTCACAGGACCCAGACAATAAAACATGTAATATAAACAATTTTAGTGGAATAATTCCATTCAAACCCCAAGGCCATGTAGAATTTAAGGCATTTACTCTAAATAACAACTGTCAATGCATATGCTGCAACAATTATAATGAGTAAACTGTTATTGAGTTCTATTTATGAACGACCTTGTTTGAAGAAAATATCAAGGTCACTGGTTGGTTTATAACTGTTTATATTATGTTAATAACTATTCTAAATATATTGGAAAAAAACTTTATGAGGTAATCAAGAGCCAGCATTAAACATGCTAAATTCTTTATTCCAGGTCAAGAAATGTTGAGGCGTTTAGTTGAGAGGGACATAAAATGTACTTATGTTCTCATCAATGCCGCTTCCTACGTAATGAGTGAGGTAAGGAGACCATTTGAATAAAATGCTCAGTAGAGTTCCAGTAAGTGTTGTCCCAGGATGCTCTGCTTCTCCTGGGTTTGCAGCGGTCAATAGAAAAGTTTAAAAGTTAGCAATCCACATAATTCTCTGTGTCAAAAACGTTCAAACGAAGGGAGGCAAACATGTAAAAAATTGTAACTGCATAGGTTATATTCTACAAAATATTATTTTATACTAGTGGAATAATTAAAGAGTAATATTGGGCCTGATATTTTTGACAGTGCAAAATGTTATAATCATATAATTGTATGGAAAATAATTGTATGTATTGTTTTAATAGGTGACAAAGGTCTTCCTAGGAGCACATGCTTTGCTGGCAAATGGCTGCGTCATGTCTCGAGTGGGCTGCTCACAGGTGGCGCTAGTTGCCAAATCCTATAATGTTCCAGTGTTGGTCTGCTGTGAAACATATAAATTTTGTGAGAGAGTGCAGACAGATTCCTTTGTATTTAATGAACTGGGTAAGCTCAACCTGAATTCAAAGTATTTACATCATTTTCATCTTCAAAAATGGCCAGAAATTTGCTTAAACATTTGCTGCAGTTGGAGTGTATATTAAATGAGAAATCCAAAAAAGTTCAGTTTTTATGGGTTATCATGGTTATGGAGTAATGGGCCCATGAAATATGAAGCATCAAGCTGATATTAAGCAACAGGCAAAGCACTTTCACATTTTAAGGTCACAAGCCTTTAACAGAAATATCAAAACCAAACTAGAAATCTCAAACTGATCAGCATTTGGAAAACAGTGACCTATTTGTAAGGTCACAGAGCTGGATGAAAGGATGTATGTTCGAATGCCACTTTTTTAGTCAGTATACATGCTCTGTTGTCAAGTCTAGTCTATATATCAGATGTGTTCATTCATGTGTAACCTTGCCCTACATTGTAAGCCCTGAGTGCCCACGAGACAAAAGTGGAGCGGCCAACACATCAAATCAAATCAAATCAAATCAAATCAAATATCAAGGTCACAGGACTATTTTCAGGGTCACATACATGTATGTTAAATGCTGTCCCTAGGGTTAAGAATAAATGCATTTCTCATTCTTAGTTTTTAGAGTTAGCATTACCATGCTCTGTTGTCAAGTCTAATCAATATATCAGATGAGTTCATTCATGGGTAACCTTGCCCTATATCAAGGTCACAGGACTATTTAAAGGGTCATATATCTAGAAATGTTGATATTATATGTTTAATGATCTTTTTCAGGTGACCCTAATGATCTGGTCAACACAGGAAGCCTCAATGGAAGTCTTTCCAGTTGGAAGGATGTGACATCCCTCAGTCTGCTGAACCTGGCCTACGATGTGACCCCGCCAGAACTCATATCACTCGTTATCACTGAGATCGGCATGGTGCCCTGCACTTCTGTGCCTGTAGTTCTAAGAGTCAAGCATGCAGTTGAAAAAGAAATATAATAGACAACTTTTAAGGATATCACTTTTGTTTTATCACATACCTATTGCAGCTCTAAGCTGATTGAATTTTTGAGGCGCTATATTTAAAGGTTTTCTTTAAAGGACAAACAAATGACTGCCATAGAAAGTCAAAGTATGTCTTGCTATCATTGAGAATATGCATTGAAATAAAATTCATGGATTTGAAAACCCAAATTGCTATGTTTTAATTATTTTACACTCATTGTTGTGTATTTATTATCTTGCACTTAGCCAACATAAACAGTGGCTTAAGGTCTATAATCCACAATCAGTTTGAAGCATCGGGAGAGAACTTCGGGTGGTCTCGTATATTTACGTAACTGCCTTCGGCACACATGGTGGACAAACTCGTTTGCATGAGATTTTTAAATACTCAACTCTTTTAGTGATAATTCATATTTTATGCCATGATTATATCTAAAATGTTCCAAAAAAGTTTGATTATTCTTTGGATGGCATTAAATAAAGAAAATATAAATACTTGATATACCGGTAAGTCACCAGCTGCAAAAACTGAGTCGAACCCAATTGCACTAATGAAAAATTAAGACTAGCTGGTTAAGTTTACTTTTTCTGTGCTAAATTAACAAATAACATTACTTTGAGGTGGATTTCAGAGACAAAATAGGCTCAAAGAAGAAAAAAACTTCCAGGTGTGTATGGGACCTCGTATAATGTATAATTATCACAACAGGAAAAACCTTAAGTACTGACATTGTTGGGATTTGGGAAACAAATAAAAATGACCCCCCTCTTTAATTTTCTTTTGGCATGAGAAATGAGCCCTTACAGATGGCACCAAAAGGTCAGCGTGGGTGAACAAGTTCCTTCTATTCGAGTGTATCTGAGCATGAAGTCATGTAGGGTTTTTTAAAGTCAAAGAATTATTTATAAACAAAAAGCAGCATGAACAGAAGTTGGATGTTAATATCAGATACTTTGATATATTTCAAAAGATAAGAAAATTGCATTTCCATTGATTATTTGAACAAGAAACATCAGCTTACTGTAAGTCATCAATGTCTCTGAGAATTATGTACACTATTTACAGTATACTCTGCTTAGTGGTACAGTGGACATATTTTAGGCACCTGAGAGACTTAGCTACAGCTCCATTTGTGTCTGATTTGATATCCTGTACTTCAAAAGGGATGTTTCAAAATGCAGTTACCATTTCAACAAATCCAGTGAATTGCGGTATATGGTGGCAATGGTGTGCAGAGTAGAATAATGATACTTGTATCTAATCTTGATACACGCCACCTGGTTTCTGGAACCTACACGCCTTACCTACAAAATTGAATTTTAAAGCTAATTAAAAAAAAGATATGTGTACAAAAATGGTTCTTTGAAATGAAACAACGATCCTTACAATTTTTTAAGAAGCTTTGTCTTGGCTGTACCTCTGTATCAAATTTGATTTCTGAGGGACTGGGTCCAGGCCCTGCTATGCCAACCAAGAATATTGTGCTCAAGCCGCTGTGTTTTTTTTTCACAGAGAAGCATCTATGATCATGTCCAAGAGATGTTTGTGACAATAGCAAGGTTATACTTTTGTGATGCTTTTGATAATAACCATTCAAACATATCACACTTAAATTAGTTTGTTGATTTCTAGGCACCAACATGTTTTTGAGGCATTGTCAAGATTCTACTTGATCAACATTTTGTGGTGCTCTTATGTTTAATCAGTGATCAACATTTGGTGGTGTGCTGATGTTTAATCAGTGTGAAATATAAATCCATGAGAGAATGTAATTGATCCAGGTGATCCTACCACAAATGTAGAATCATTGGTTAACAAGCAGCACGTGGGAGTAGTCTTGTGAAAGGTGGCGCCACTGTATGCTGTGGATGTGTTGTCGATAAAACAGAAGTCTCATCTTGTCTTGTCTAGCAAGTACTTTATTCAAGATGGAGGCTACACCAGCTAACATGTGCTTGTTTACAACTTGTAGCAACTGATACATTTCGTTTAGTAGCATACATCACATCTCCCTTATACATTACACAAAAGTAATATCTCTGTTCTGAATAAAACTATCATCTCTATAAAGTATACAATTTGTCAAATTATTATTTCACTCATACTACCCGGGTCATACACACAAGAGAAAAGCATTCATATCTCAATCTACATAATATCTCTATTTTACTTTAGAGTTACATGTGAATACATGTGAATAAACATCATAATTCAGTTACAAAAACATTTGGCAATATTAATTTGCCTTTACATAAAACACTATCATCAGCAGTATATATGGTTAGCTTATCAGTCCTGCATCAACAGTTTCCCATATTCTTATCTCAGTGCAAATAATATTCATGCAATACACATATAATTTGAACAATATGAATATGTGGTGTACAATAATTCAAACATTATCAAGTTCTACAGTACTTGAGCATTCAATGTCAAAAACTGGCTTGCAGCTTGAGCATATACATTTTACATGAATGGCGATAATTAAAATAAACACAATTCAGTCAACTTTACTGATTTACAGTTTTACATTTAGCATTTCTCTCCACTTTTTACATATTCAACTGCACTTTTCCCCTGGACACCCTACCCCTCCTAGTCATTACCTCTGGCCTAACTGAGACCTGCTCATATTTGACCTTAGCTTGTTGACCAGCTGTTTGTTTTGGCACTGTGGGGGCTTGTTTTGGTACTGTAGGTGTTTTGGGAGACAACCTGGCTGGGCTGCTCACTGACCTAGGGGTTGTACTAGGTGAGCTATGTGATGCATCTCTCTGTGATACATCTCTGGTTGCAAAATTTTGTTCAAACTGTTGTTCATACTCCTCATCATTTATTTGAATTGGAGGTTTGGATTCCCCAGTTGGAAACATGTGGCGCCTGTTTCGCCTAAACATTTTCCCTGTTTCGGTTTGGACCAGCAGACTTCTAGGTGTACTAGATGTACCGGTTACCGTACCATATTCCCACTGATTTTGCGGATTGCGGAATCGTACCGGAGTCCCGATCTTGGGTTGTCTAATAGTTCGAGCGTTCCGGTCGTGAAAGTACTTTTGTTTCTGTTGCCTTAATTCCAGGCTGCTCTTCATTGGTGGCACGACATGAGGTTTTAACAGGCTCTCGGCTGTCGGAATTCTGGATTTTAATAGTCTGCTGTGTAGCAACTGACTCGGTGCATATCCCAACACTCCATCTAATGGTGTGTTTCTGAACTCCAATAATGAGTTATACGGATCCTCACCGCTCCGTACGGCCTTCCTGATCAGTCGTTTTACCGATTTGACGGCGTTTTCTACCTGACCGTTCGCTTGTGGAAAACCCGGACTTGTTGTTACCTGTTTAAATCCCCATTCCTGGCTGAACTCACGATATGTCGCACTATCGTAGCATGGACCATTGTCACTAATGACCTTGTCCGGAGTACCATTTCTGGCGAAAATGGACTTTGTTGCCATGACAACTGCATGAGCTGTTTTATTTGGCAACACTTCAACCTCAGGGAACTTTGAGTAGTAGTCAATTACTATCAAAAAGTCCTTTCCACCTGTCTCAAACAGGTCTGTGCCTACTTTGGACCAAGGGCGGTCCGGAATTTCATGTGGAATCATTGGTTCCTTGGGACGCTTGTTGCGAAATTCCATGCAAATACTGCATTTTGACACTAGATCCTCGATCTGTGCATTCATCCCAGGCCAGAACATAACTGACCTAGCCCTTTGCTTGGACTTGACTATGCCTTGGTGGCTTCTGTGTACTTGAGCTAGTACCTCTGGTCTCATACTTGCTGGAATGATGATCTGATGCTGTCTGAACAATATTCCATTGCAAAATGTGATATCTGATTTGAATGGAAAGTATGGTTTGATCTCATCTGAGACTTGAGATCTGTCCTCGGGCCATCCTGACAGGACTGTACGACACAACTCCGGCAAAACTGGATCCTCCGCAGTTTTCTCACGAATGAGCACCAGTTTCTCATCACTAACTGGGAGTTGCGCTAGGACTGAGTCGACTAGAGCGGCATCATCGGTTTTGTACTCGGGTTTGTCAACCGCTGCTCTTGACAGTGCATCTGGAATCAACATTTCCTTTCCAGGCTTATAGGTCACTACTAGGTCATATCGGTGAAGTGCCATGCGCATTCGCTGCAGTCTAGGGCTTAGCTTTGCAAGCTCCTTGCCAAAGATACCAACTAATGGTCTGTGATCTGTCTCCACAGTAGTCTGCTCTCCATATGTGTAGTCATGGAAACGGTTACACCCAAATTTGATTGCGCACATCTCCTTCTCTATGGGTGCATAGTTCTGCTCTGCTGGGCTTAGTTTCCGAGACGCATATGCAATAGGCTGACCTTCCTGAGAAATCATAGCTCCAAATCCCTTGTTGGAGGCATCGGTACTCAGGACTACAGGCTTTGTTGAGTCATACAGCTTCAGTGCGGGCGCACTTGCTGCAGCCTGGATCAGCTCATCAAATGCCTTCTGATGCCAGCTTTCCCAGCACCAGGCGTACTCCTTTTTCAGGAGCTGTCTGAGTGGCTCAGACATTTTGGACAGATTTGGCACAAATTTGGACAGATAGACCATGATGCCCAGAAAGTTCTCAAGTTCCTTTCTGTTCTCAGGTCTGGGCATCTCCTGTAGGGCTCTTACCCTCTCAGGGCTCGGCTTGAGACCCTCAACCGAGACTACATGACCAGAATACCCAACTGAGTCCTTACCAACATCACATTTTGGCATATTCAGGCTCATCCCAGAGTCACGCACTCGGTTGAAGTAGTTCTCTAGTCGGTCATCGTGATCGTCATCCTCGCATCCCCAGAGCATCATGTCGTCGACAATGATTTCGATGCCCTCGATGTCGCCAAACTCCTCGACCATGGCACGCTGCCAAATTTCTCCAGCTGAACTTATCCCGAACGGCATTCTGAGATACTTATACCTCCCCCATGGACTATTGAATGTCGTCACCAGGGAGCTCTCCTCGCTGAGTCTCAACTGCCAATATCCAGAGGTGGCATCAAACTTGGAGAACACCTTGGCGTTAGGCATCCTGGCGGCTACCTCCTCGATGGTATTCATCGGATAGTGCTGTCGGCGAATTGCCTTGTTTAGGTCCCGCGGATCCAAACATATCCGTACCTTACCATTCGATTTCACTACCGTGGTCATCGAGTTTACCCAATCTGTGGGTTGTGTCACAGGTTCGATCACGCCAATCGAGACCATACGATCGAGTTCTGCTTTCACCTTATCGTACAACTTGTGCGGCACTGTACGTGGTGGGTTTTTCACAGGTGGTACGCTCGGATCGATCTGTATGTCGTATTCTCGATTCTTCAAACACCCAAGGCCTTGAAACAAGTCTTTGTTTCTCTCTAACAAACGCAGTGCTCTTGGACTGGGTTTGTGTGGGGGTTTGGGGAACGGACTGACAGACTGACGGACTGACGGACCAACACTTGACTGACGGACAGACGGACCAACATGTGACAGACGGACAGACCGACCACTAGCTGATGGCTGACCAACAGCTTGTACATGTTTTACACCAGAACTACCACCAGGTGTCCCTTTGTACAACAAACCCATCATCTCACATGTATTTTTACCAAGTATTGGTGTCACATCACCATCTAATACCTCAAACGTTGTCAAGTGGCTTGTCTTACCTACTGTTATGGGTACAGTAATCTTACCTAGTGGCTCTAGTCTGTGGCCACTATATGACTGCAGTGTGGTGTGGCTTTCCTGTATTTCACAGTCTAGGTTATTTGCTATTTTGCAAGGTAGCACATTTACCTGGGCTCCGCTATCTAATTTGAATACTACCTCTGCCTTACCCACACCACAAGTTTCAGTCCAATCCTGTTGGTTCAGCTGACCAACTACACTACATGTATCAATATAGAAAAAATCGTCCTCCGGTTCTGAGTCTACCAGAACTTCATGAATTTTCCCTCTCGGTGGTTTCCTGTGGCGCCCTCCTGTGTCTGATGGCTTGCATCTCATGGCGAAATGTCCGGTTCCGCCACATTTGTTACATTTCTTTCCATATGCCGGGCATTTTCCGGGCAAATGTTTGTATGGGCAGTTCGCACAGTCTTTCTTACCACCAGTGTATTTCCTGTCCGGTTTGCGCTGCTGAGCATGTCCGTTACTTGTTTTTGTTGTCTTTTTTTTAACAACATCTACCTTGCTCTGCTCTTGTGTCTGTGTCAAATTCATGGATTTCAGCTGTTCATTTGACACCTCCGAAACCGTGGAAATGTCAATGGCCTTTTGCAGGGTTAACTCTTCTCCCCTCAGGAGTCTCGCTCTTACCCTCTCATCACTAACTCCACAGACAATTCTGTCTCTGAGAAGCTCGTCGGCTAGTGCACCGAACTCACAATCCTTGAGTAAAGTTCTCAGTTCTGTTAGATATTCGATGAAGGGTTCTCCTGCCTTTTGGTTTCTACTGTTAAATTTATACCTGCATACAGTTATATTTTTCCTTGGCTCACAATACTCTTGAAACTTCTGCATTACAGGGGCTATTTTATCTTTGTCAGTGTCTGTTGTGAATGTAAATGTGTCAAATACCCCTTGTGCTTGTGGGCCAGCACAATGCAAGAGTGTTGCAACTTGAATTTTCTCCTCTTCTTTGTCAATCTTTGAGGCACACAAGTAGAGCTCAAGGCCTCTTTTGAAGTCCTTCCAATTCTTGGACACGTTGCCCTCCAAGCTCAATGCTTGGGGCTGCTTCAACTGACCTGCCATGTCAGTATTTTTCACTTCTGAACACCATGTGTTGTCGATAAAACAGAAGTCTCATCTTGTCTTGTCTAGCAAGTACTTTATTCAAGATGGAGGCTACACCAGCTAACATGTGCTTGTTTACAACTTGTAGCAACTGATACATTTCGTTTAGTAGCATACATCACAGTGGAGAGACTGGATTCGATTCTCTGCCCGAGAAGCTCAAATCAGTAAGTGGGTCACAATATCTGACGAAAAAACTGAGATTAATCTGACATTGATCTTTATGACACCTCTGTTTTGATTGCATTAGGGAATACGTATTATTTATCATTAAATCATATATGTAGTTAAATAAATATAAATATAATACATTTATCTAATAATAATGCATTTCGATCCTTTATGTTTGTAGTTTCAATAACACAATCTGGAGAACATATATTAGTTTGAAAGATACTGGTATTTGTAGGTTGAGATGATAAATTAGCTCACCCAGCTCACCATGTGTGAAATCACACCAGCATTCAGCCACTGTAGTTAGATTGCCTCTGCTAGGGTTTCCTAATTACCTCATATTAATTAACACTGTGGGTATTGTAGATGTAATCACAGCTGTCTCAGTCTCACGCGTCTGGTCTCTCTTTGTATATTATATAGAATATATATAGAAAATATATAGAATATGAACATTTCCTGAGTATAATTCAATTCAAAAGTGCCTGAAAAAATGGTTATCAACTGTTTCTGCTAAACGATGGTTTATAGAACTGATATCGAGGCCTTAATTTATCTTAGAATTTGGAGGCATACCCGGGGGGGGTACTCTCATAGTCAGCGTTACCGGGGAAGCTGGGCTAAATAGGGTCCTTTTCGCTGATATTTTCCCTAAAACAGGTTAAGATATTTCATCATTTCCCCTAAAACAGGGTACTGTTTTTCAAATTTCTCCCTAAAACAGGGATCACAATCCCCCTTTCCAAATTTCCCCCTTCTGCATCACCCCTAAATGAGGGTATCAAAATTTCAGCTAGTCCTAAATCAGGGTACCAATAATGATAGAATATTTCCCTAAATCAGGCTCTGCGGTTTACAGTTCCATCCGGGTTAAGATATTTTATCATTTTCCCTAAAACAGGGTACTGTTTTTCAAATTTCTCCTTAAAACAGGGATCACAATCCCCTTTTCCAAATCTCCTCCTTCTGCATCATCCCTAAATGAGGGTATCAAAAATTCAGCTAGTCCTAAATCAGGGTACCAAATTTCAGCTCGTCCTAAATCAGGGTACCAATAATGCTAGAATATTTCCCTAATTCAGGCTCTGGGGTTTTCAGTTCCATCCCAGCCTCCGCGGGTTAAAATCATGAGAGTACCTCCCCCGGGGAGGCATAGTGTATAAAACCTTGTTATATTTCTCCAGGAAATCATAATTTTATCAAATTGAGATATTATCAGTAAAACTGATACTATTGCAGCAGACAATTGTGGTTTAGATATCCTCCATTCCTGCTCGAGCATTCATTCTACTTAATGGGTAAAGTAAACATGCCAAAACTCAGAGGGAGAGGATGATTGACTGCTTACTTTAGACTTTCCTGTCCCAGCATCCATTCAAGATAATAGAAAAAATAAACATGTCAAATTTCTGGAGGAGGATGTTAATAGAGAGAGTATATTTCCGACAGGGTTACTATGTGCAGCCTGCTGTTACAGACATCTCGGCCCTATTACGGTAAAGGATCTTCAACCATGTGATGTATAGTGTATCGTTAGAAACCAAATTAGCATACAGGCGTGGCTTTAAAAAAATGCAAACTGGCATTTAAAAGTTGATATTCTAAATATTATATTTTAATTCCATATATTTGTAATATGCAAGTTCTGATTGATATTTCCAGAATTCATGTTTGATTGGTTGATGTTTTGTTGCATTAAATATTTTATTCTTGAATTACTTAAGTCACAACATTTATTATACCTATCTTTCTATTAAGGCAGTGCACCATAACATGCTCGTATTTTGCATTTATCAATATTTGTCAATGATATTTTTCATATTTCCCACCAATTCTCTTGATGATTCCATCGTGATAATTTGATAATCCAGCTTCATATATGTGATTTTATATGCCCTCCTTTAACATAAAAGAGGTTTTACCTTTGACATGCTCAAGGTTGACTTCATTGCCCACTTACTCGAAGTTTATAATCCACTATTAGAACTTGAAATCGTCAGCTTTGTAGCCTCCAAGCAGATGTGTCTGAGCATTTTGAGATGTCATATTGGAATAGAGGATGGCAGCTGACTTCATCATATTTGAGGATGTGAGTCATACTACATGTCATACTTTGACATAGTAATTCTATAATGCATTGTGAAACCAGATTCTATGAGTATATTATGAGTCATACTGTGTGTCATAGTTTGGCATAGTAATTCTATAATGCATTGTGAAACCAGAGTCTATGAGTGTATTTTGAGTCATACTGTGTGTCATACTTTGACATAGTAATTCTATAAACCATTGTGAAACCAGAGTCTATGAGTATATTTTGAGTCATACTGTGTGTCATACTTTGACAGAGTAATTCTATAATACATTGTGAAACCAGATTTTATGAGTGTATTTTGAGTCATACTGTGTGTCATAGTTTGGCATAGTAATTCTATAAAACATTGTGAAACCAGATTCTATGAGTGTATTATGAGTCATACTGTGTGTCATAGTTTGGCATAGTAAGTCTATAAAGCATTGTGAAACCAGATTCTATGAGTGTATTTTGAGTCATACTGTGTGTCATACTTTGGCATAGTAATTCTATAAAGCATTGTGAAACCAGATTCTATGAGTGTATTTTGAGTCATACTGTGTGTCATACTTTGGCATAGTAATTCTATAAAGCATTGTGAAACCAGATTCTATGAGTGTATTTTGAGTTACACTATGTGTCATAGTTTGGCATAGTAATTCTTTAATGCATTGTGAAACCAGATTCTATGAGTATATTATGAGTCATACTGTGTGTCATACTTTGGCATAGTAATTCTATAAAACATTGTGAAACCAGATTCTATGAGTATATTATGAGTCATACTGTGTGTCATACTTTGGCATAGTATTTCTATAAAACATTGTGAAACCAGATTCTATGAGTATATTATGGGTCATACTGTGTGTCATACTTTGACAGAGTAATTCTTTAATGCATTGTGAAACCAGATTCTATGAGTGTATTTTGAGTCATACTGTGTGTCATACTTTGACATAGTAATTCTATAATGCATTGTGAAACCAGATTCTATGAGTATATTTTGAGTCATACTACATGTCATACTTTGGCATAGTAATTCTATAAAACATTGTGAAACCAGATTCTATGAGTGTATTTTGAGTCATACTGTGTGTCATACTTTGACATAGCAATTCTATAATGCATTGTGAAACCAGATTCTATGAGTGTATTATGAGTCATACTGTGTGTCATACTTTGGCATAGTAATTCTTTAAAGCATTGTGAAACCAGATTCTATGAGTATTTTTTTATATTGTTGCTTTTCCTCATGTGAAGAATTACTTTGTTTCAGAAATGTACCGTACTCAGTTCATATAATATAGGAGCTCCACAATATAGCTCACGTTCAAATATACCACAATAACATTTTCGCCTAAAAAGGATGATATACACGATATAACACTTTCAAAACCTAAATGACGTTGACATTTGACATCATATATCCATATACCATATGTTAGTTTACATCATATCTGTGTTTATCTCATAGGAAGAAATCCCAAGCCACCACTTGAAAGAACATTCCATTACGTTCCAGTGATGGGCTCCTCTTAAAGTCTAAATTTCCATAAAATATTCCAAATATGATCCATAAACGATTTGTTTGGGGTGTTTTGATTTCTAACCTGTTTTGTCAATCAATGTCTGCAATGAAATAAGACAATGATGAGAAAAAAAAATTATGCCTTATAAAAATATTGCTCATTTTTGCTATGGTTATTCAATAGTAATATACATGTTGGCTACCCAATCCATAGCACAAATCCATTGTGAGCTCCAGCCTTGCTTGGGGTCTTCTCAAATAATTCCTGGGTCAATTTTGCCAGAGATATTTTAATCTGCAAATGGCATGTCAGTATGGCCTCAGCATTTGACCCCTTATAATTTGCTAAACATTTATTACAATTTTAGGTGGATTTTAGGTGGAATTTAGGTGGAATCATAAATAATTTCTTAGAAAGAAATAATTTCTGGGAAAGAAATAATTTCTTAAAAAAATAAACGGTATATTAAGATCGTTATGGTATTGTCTGTCAAGATTGTTTCAAAGACAAAGTAGTATAGTAGAATTTTCCAAGCAATATGACAACGCCTGATATCATGATATTTAGATATTAAAGAAATATCTTTATATTAAGAACACCATTATGCCATCCTTCATAGATAGACTGAGGCCACATAGGAAGCTTTGTATGCAGCACCCTTGTCAATATTTAATAGGAAAGCAATACATTCCTGTACAACAAAGATGCAAGACAAATATCAGATGACAACATGTCTTCACCCAGCATAAAGGTGTGCTTACACCAAAGTAATACTTATATAGATAGATATCTACGCTTGGACAGCTGCAGAACACTATTCTGCTCAAATATTTAAAACACCGGTGATTTTTTTTTCACATATGATTTCAGACAAGTTCTTTTGAGTTTGAATAAATGCATTAGACAGAAACATATATCAGCTTTAAACACCATTTAAAGGCCCTTTACATTGTAGATGAAGATGTTGAGACATTTGTTGACCATCTTCCCGGCACCATGTTTTCACTGCTTTGCAACCACAGTCACAAATGATTTTTCCACTAACACAACACATTTGTGGACTCAAACCCAGGAAAGAGGAAAGAGTGACGTGTGCATGTTACTAGACTTCCCCATCTATCTGCAGTGGATATTGAAGGCTTTTAAAGCTACTGTGGAAACGGTGCAATGACCTTAGCTTTCTTGGTTCTCTAGGGAATACACTGCTCATATGTGATAAGATAAGATATGTGATATGTGATAAAATATGTGATATATGATAAGATATGTGATAAGATAAGATATGTGATAAGATAAGATATGTGATAAGATAAGATATGTGATATATCGTAAGATATGTGATATATGATATGTGATATATGATAAGATATGTGATATATGATAAGATATGTGATATAAGATAAGATATGTGATATATGACTAGATGACATAATTATCCACATGTTATCTTTGCAAAATCTACCTGAATAACATTTTTGTTCTAAATAACAATAAAAATACCAGGCGTGAAAAAGGCGTAAAAAGCATTCAGCAGGGGATCTTACATACTTAGGTATCTATACATGGGCAGAGCTAATCTGACACCTCCAAACCGCGTTATTCACACAACGAAAGCCTCCTATTATATACAGGTTTCACTTGTTTAAATAAAACATTTTCCTATCATTTGGGGTTCTTACCAGGCAGTAAATTAATTAAAATTGGGCTAATTTATCACCAGATGTTCATCCACATCAGACAAACTTGACGAAGAAAGCAATAAAACTATATGTGTAATATAATATTTGGTGTCAGTAAAAATAAAAGAGGGGAAACATTACTTTCCATAAGGGCTTTAACTTCCCTGTCAGAGACAGTGTGCAAGCCTCTGGTCACGAAGGTGCGAACCATCAATACTCCCACACCATGCACACAGGCAATCGGTGGACTGACGCACATGTCCGTGCTAAACGTCCGCCTTCCTGCAGAACAAAACAAGCTTCCCCCACCAAACATGCATAGATGCCTGGGCCATATATAAGGTCATAAAGGACAGACCATTTATCATATAGGGGGTCTCCAAGCAATCAATGGTCCTTCATTATGTTATTATGACAGCTTATTTTGTTATTTTGTTGTACACATTTTCTAACTAAATTATGTACTCTGCAAAACTAAAAAATGCACTCTGCAAATAGAGGTTGTCAATCCTGAACCTGAGTAGAGTAATTACTACGTACCTCTGAGGGCAAATTATGGAACTATCCAAGTATTTCCGTCATTTATAAAAATACATTGCTTCAAAATCTTGAAAAATCTTGTTGGTTTTAGTTTTATAAGAAATCTTTAATTTTTAAGGGGTAATCTACATGTACCTCCAAGTCAGGGGAACCCTTATAGTTATTCACTGTGAAACTGAGGATGTCTCGTTCATCTCATGATAATATAAGTTGGATGAATTATGTTTTAATTTCTTGAGAATTAAGGTTTGAAAGTTGACTGTTATCATCCCTTATGAACCTTTTATGCTGTAAGGGTCTGTAGAGGCATAACACGAGGAGGATGCCTGAAACTCAGTCAAATTTGAAAATGAATATTTGAAGATTAAAAGAAAAACTACCACTTATTAAGTGAATAATTATTATGTGAATAATTATCACTTCAATATCTTCAAATAGGTAACAAATTCGCTATATAAATGCATGTAGAACATGTTGGTCTTAATTTCATGGGAAATCTTTAATGTTTGGGGGTATTTTTTGTTCCCCCAAGTCTGGGGAACTCTGCGTTGTTCACAGTGAAACTACAGCAATTATCTGTGTGGAAATTGGGCATAAATCGCGTTAATCTTATAATAATATAAAGTGAATGAATTATGTGTTAATTCCTCGAGAAGAAAGATTTGAAAATGAATATTTTAAGATTAAATTGAAAGTAGTAATAGGAAGGAGGTAACATTTCTGGCCAAAACTGGCATAGTTAGTAAATGACCTCGCCGAGCAGAGCACAGCAGTATTACGGCGGAGATCATTGTTGCGTGCGCAGGGTTCATCTCACACACTTCTATGTACATCTCAGGGTGGATGTCAAGGTGCAGGTCATGAACGTGAACTCAGACTCACCACTTCTGTAGTTTCTGTACTCTGACCTTCCTTGCTTCTGACGTGACATCTAACACACATTAACATTTGACGGGAGGGTGGATTAGAGAATGTGTTAACAAGGGAGGGGTGACTCCCAGATGTAACTTTAAGAAGATAGGGATTAGCATCAAGATGTCACCCCCACAATAAGGGGATGAGGATGACAATATCTGGTGGTGAAACAAGCTACCACCCTCTCTTGTTATTACCTCATCATATAAGGTTCACTCAGATAATAAATATTATTTTACCCAAAATAGTATATCTTTTCCTCCCATGCATTTGTAATAAGGATTTTGCAATTGACACGGTTTCTACCGCAGGGTCAGAAACTTTAACAGGATTTTTAATTGTAGACCCGATGATCTGTATATGATCTGTCTATTTCTCTTCTTTTTTAAATAAAAGAATAAACCTTGATGCAAGATACAGGTTTTCTGAGATTTTAACTTTGTGATATCCATGTATACCTATCACATGATAATCATAGCACTGCACACGTTTACCGATAGACGCTGTATTCATCAGAATTAAATGTTCTCTTCGGTGAAATAAAGAATATATTAACAATGAAATTGAAATGAAATTTGATGTGATATACATGTGGGGACGATGACACGATGCAGCTGTCTCTTTGGTCCTATTACAATACACTTTGAATCTATGCGTATACAATGCCAACATATTATTCAGGTGCAGGAATTTATTTCCAATATGCCATGTATGCTTGTGTCAGGAGCGATAGCTTCAGACAGGATCAGGCGTCCTCTTCAGACAGGATCAGGCGTCCGCTCCAGACAGAATCAGGCGTCCGCTCCAGACAGGATCCCAGGCGTCCGCTTCAGACAAGATCAGGCATCTGCTTCAGACAGGATCAGGCGTCCTCTTCAGACAGGATCAGGCGTCCTCTTCAGACAGGATCAGGCGTCCTCTTCAGACAGAATCAGGCGTCTGCTCCAGACAGGATCCCAGGCGTCCGCTTCAGACAGGATCAGGCGTCTGCTTCAGACAGGATCAGGTGTCTGTTTAAAGCATTCATGAAACCTTACTTTTAGACACATTTTCTTTACATAACATGAATGTTTATACCTTAAACAGTGCGTTTAATTAGTAGTACCCAAAATATTCGCTGTTAATGACTTTCTGTGACACTTGAAAGTTGATCAGCTGTCTGCTGCAATTGAACACTTTGTCAACAAGCTTTGTTTAGCTGGTCTGTGATCTCGTGTAAACACCTAATGAGTTACCAGTTGGGCACCTGTCCAGCTTGGGAAACAGGGTGGAGATGTTTTGTACAATCTTTTGCCAGGAATATACTTCAGAACAACATAAGATTATTTTAATATTATTTGAATCAATGAAATAACTGTCATGGTTGGAACAAATATTTTATGGTTGTGACAAATATCTTACGGTGGTGAAAGATACCTGTATATCATTTATGGGAAAGTATACTATTTATTTGAAAAATATCTTATACATGTGAAAACCTTTGTGTCAAAAAGGGAAGACATGACTCAAACACTGCATAGAATCCCCCTTAACCTAAAGGACCAGATTTGGAAAAAGTGATATTAAACCCTTTGATCACTGGTTTGGCCTTAAATCACAAGGATTTTGAATGGCAAAACTGTGAATGCTGATAATTGGTATCAGTGAAATTTATGATTTGACCCTCTTTGATGCAATTTGGGGTTTTTCACATCACTGAATGGGAAGACATCAAAGGCTGCATGGATTCCACCTTAAAGGCTGGGTTGTATGGATTTTTTTTAATACTTTTTTTGGCAAACATATATAATAAAAAAAATAATGATTTTTCTTCATTTATAACTTCATAAATATTCATCCGTTTTTAATAGTTTTACCAACAAAAGAAAGCCAAGAAAAGGCATGATAATCATGATAAGTGCTATCTTCCAATTCATTCTCTAAATAGTGAAAAAAAATGGCAGAAAATGTGTTGCTCCAATTTTGACAATTGGTTTGTTTGTTTGTTTGGGGTTTTACATCACTTTCAACATTATTTCAGTCATTTCGTGATGAGACCTACTTGTAGCAGATATAGTGCTGCCTCACTGAATTGTCATGTCACAGGTCCTTGACATGACAACCCGCCCGGTCACAGATTTACAAGGACAACGGGTTAACCCTTAAGCCACGGGCCTCAGCTCATGTGGGAAATTGTATCATGAGTTCAATCCTGGCACGGCCGGGGTTTGAACCCACGACCTTTGGATAACCACAGAGGAACTGGTGCTAATAAGCTGGTGCTCTTACCAACTGCGCCACGGCCCTTGGCCTTTGACAATTGGTAAACAACACCTCCTGTGACTTACGGAGCCCCCTGACAGTTCAAAGGTCAAGGTCACACAACACACTTCCTGTCCAGTACTGGCAGTACTTGGTGGTCACAAAAAATCATAATTCTCAGAGCAGATGTTCTTTTGTGCATTTCAGACAGATAGCCTGTACGTATGTCAATTTTCAGATCATATATTGTTTTCATATACCTTAAACAACTGTAAAATCACCTGGAACCTTCCAGGTTTCATGAATGCTTTAAGACAGGATCAGGCGTCCGTTTCAGACAGGATCAGGCGTCCGCTTCAGACAGAATCAGGCGTCCGTTTAAGACAGGATCAGGCGTCCTCTTCAGACAGGATCAGGCGTCCGCTCCAAACAGGATCCCAGGCGTCCGCTTCAGACAGGATCCCAGGCGTCCGCTTCAGACAGGATCCCAGGTGTCCGCTCCAGACAGAATCAGGCGTCCGCTTCAGACAGAATCAGGCGTCCGTTTAAGACAGGATCCCAGGCGTCTGCTTCAGACAGAATCAGGCGTCCGTTTAAGACAGGATCCCAGGCATCCGTTTAAGACAGGATCAGGCGTCCGCTTCAGACAGAATCAGGTGTCCGTTCAAGACAGGATCCCAGGCGTCCGTTTAAGACAGGATCCCAGGCGTCCGTTTAAGACAGGAGCAAATCATAACACTTAATATTTACCCAAAGCATTAACCAATAAAGACAGCTTTATGACTTTTAAACAGGATATTTATTCTTTTCAAAAATGAATGCATTTTTTAAATGTTATTGATACTTTAGGACATTTATATCAAATAATGAACTAAAATAATATTTCTCACGAAGCACAACGGTTTCAAATATCTAAATCGATACTCCCACATTATTGGTACTTTTCTTACCAACTTGTAATTTTAAATCTTAAAAACATCATAAGCGACAGCAAGAAATGCCCGAACCAATAACTTATTTATGTTTTGATTTTAAGCATCATCTTTTATTTAGAACAACTATATCATCAGAATGAGAATCATAACTTATATGTTCACCATTAACACCAGAACAGCAGGGACACTAGAGATTCAATAACATGCACATCAGCAAGACATGTGACACACACCAGGATGTAGACACGTGGCCCTGATTGACCACAATATCGTATCTATATCCACGTACAAAAGGCCACGTGAGATTATATTTCACCCACGTAAAAAAACATGTCCAGGTGATGTATATATAGGACTGTTTCCGGGAAGTCCAAGGGGAGGCCTTTTGATGATCACTGTTTTTGTTCACCCAAACGGGGGTGTAAAGGGTATTGATTTCAGCCCAATATATGAATGCGTGTGTACGTTCCTGTACAACTGATCATAATTAATATATGATAAGATCGTATTGCTAGTAACTCCTTTATATCATAACTTGAGGTTAATTTGACATGTCAACGAAAAGTACAAAGTGTCTCAGTTTTTTTGTTTTTGTTTCATGATATAAAGAAGAGGTCTGGACATCCATGTCTTTGCCTCCAGACAATACTAGACATTAGATTATGATGATTGTGGTTTGTTATTAAGGCAGTATATAGATTTCTTTCTGTATATTTTGACAACTATGTAGAGTTATGGTAACGTATGGAAAAGTGTATCTCCATAGAAAACATATCAGCATGAAAGAGCGATCAAAACACCACTCATTATATCTGGATAGAGAATAATATAAAACTTTACTTAATCCAAAGTGATGATATTCTTCGCAAACACAGAATATCAACGTTCCATCGATGTAATTAAAAAAAAAAACTCTAAATGTTCTTTAGAACAATATGTATCATTCAGAACTTTATAAAATTCTCTTGCAAGAGCACACACAATAGAGATCAGAGTGTGTAACCTTTCCCCGATATCGTGTTGAATTTCACAATTTCATGTGGCATTACATTTTGTTCATTAAGGAAGATGACGTGGCTAGTTTAGAAAGTGATGTTTGATCAATCTTTAATTCAAACTTAAATACGTTTACTTTTGTATTGAGGAATTGTTTTTGCAAATTGTGCTATTTACTAACTTTGAGCACTCTTTATTGGAATCAAATTCTATCAACTTTTTATTTTATTTTAACATTGTCAAAAAATATATATCATATACAGATCATCGGGTCTACAATTAAAAATCCTGTTCAAGTTTCTGACCCTGCGGTAGAAACCGTGTCAATTGCAAAATTCTTTTTACAAATGCATGGGAGGAAAAGATATACTATTTTGGGTAAAATAATATTTATTATCTGAGTGAAAAGAGGATCTTATGTACTTGTGTATCTACACATGGGCAGAGCTAATCTGACACCTCCAAATCGCGTTATTCACACAACGAAAGCCTCCTATTATATACAGGTTTCACTTGTTTAAATAAAACATTTTCCTATCATTTGGGGTTCTTACCAGGCAGTAAATTAATTAATATTGGGCTAACTTATCACCAAATGTTCATCCACACGGGTATATATCATCAGACAAAATTGACGGAGAAAGCAATAAAATTATATTTATTTATTATTTTATTTATTTATTATACAGCCTCCAATATGGAGAGAATAAAACATAAAAAGATAAAATCATTACAATTTAAAATGGCAATAATAAAAGCTTCAGCATTTCTTTGTCATTAAAACTGTAGTTAGCAAGTAACATTTTACAGCTGTCGACTAGACCGTCACTCGGTATTTTCTTCATCATCCTGCGACTGTCTTTGTGGTATACGTCATTGAAAATAAACTCTGTTGTTCATATGTGTAATATGATATTTGGTGTCTGTAAAAATAACAGAGGGGAAACGTTACTTTCCATAAAGGCTTTAACTTCCCTGTCAGACACGTGGGTGCCCCCATGGACAGCTGCAAGCCTCTGGTCACGTAGGTGCGAACCATCAGTACTCCCACACCATGCACACAGGCAGTCGGTGGACTGATGCACATGTCCGTGCTAAACGTCCGCCTTCCTGCAGAACAAAACAAGCTTCCCCCACCAAACATGCATAGATGCCTGGTCCATATATAAGGTCATAAAGGAGAGACCATTTATCATATAGGGGGTCTCCACGCAATCGATTAATGGTCCTTCATTAGATTATAATGACAGTTTATTTTGTTGTACACATTTTCTAACTAAATTATGTACTCTGCAAAACTAAAAAATGCACTCTGCAAATAAAGGTTGTCAATCCTGAACCTGAGTAGAGAAATTACTACGTACCTCTGAGTGCAAATTATGGAACTAGCCAAGTATTTCCGTCATTTATAAAACTCAGTCAAATTTGAAAATGAATGTTTGAAGAGTAAAGGAAAAACTATCACTTATTAAGTGAATAATTATCACTTCAATATCTTCAAATAGGTAACAAATTCGCTATATAAATGCATGTAGAACATGTTCGTCTTAATTTCATGGGAAATCTTTAATGTTTGGGGGTATTTTTTGTTCCCCCAATCTGGGGAACTCTGCGTTGTTCACAGTGAAACTACAGCAATTATCTGTGTGGAAATTGGGCATAAATCGCGTTAATCTTATAACAATATAAAGTGAATGAATTATGTGTTAATTCCTTGAGAAGTAAGATTTGAAAATGAATATTTTAAGATTAAATTGAAAGTAGTAATAGGAAGGAGGTAACATTTCTGGCCAGAACTGGCATAGTTAGTAAATGACTTCGCTGAGCAGAGCACAGTAGTATTACGGCGGAGATCATTGTTGCGTGCGCAGGGCTCATCTCACACACTTCTATGTACATCTCAGGGTGGATGTCAAGGTCCCGGGGTCAAGGTGTAGGTCATGAACGTGAACTCAGACTCACCACTTCTGTAGTTTCTGTACTCCAACCTGCCTTGCTTCTGACGTGACATCTAACATACATTAACATTTGACGGGAGGGAGGATTAGAGAATGCGTTAACAAGGGAGGGGTGACTCCCAGATGTAACTTTAAGAAGATAGGGATTAGCATCAAGATGTCACCCCCACAATAAGGGGATGAGGATGACAATATCTGGTGGTGAAACAAGCTACCACCCTCTCTTGTTATTACCTCATCATATAAGGTTCACTCAGATAATAAATATTATTTCACCCAAAATAGTATGTCTTTGTTTTCCCGCACTGCATTTGTAAAAAGGATTTTGCAATTGACACAGTTTCTACCGCAGGGTCAGAAACGTTGACAGGATTTTTAATTGTAGACCCGATGATCTGTATATGATCTGTCCATTTCTCTTCTTTTTTTAAATAAAAGAATAAACCCTGATGCAAGATACAGGTTTTCTGAGATTTTAACTTTGTGATATCCATATACCCCTATCACATGATAATCATAGCACTGCACACGTTTACCGATAGGCATTGTATGCATCAGAATTAAATGTTCTCTTCGGTGAAATAAAGAATATGCTAACAATGAAATTGAAATGAAATTTGATCTAATTATTATTTAGAATAACTAAGCAGTGTGATATACATGTGGGGACGATGACACGAGAAGATGCAGGTGTCTATTTGGTCCAGGAGTTTATTTCCAATATACCATATATGCTTGTGTCAGGAGCGATAGCTCCAGACAGAATCCCAGGCGTCCTCTTCAGACAGGATCCCAGGCGTCCTCTTCAGACAGGATCCCAGGCGTCCGCTTCAGACAGAATCCCAGGCGTCCTCTTCAGACAGGATCCCAGGCGTCCGCTTCAGACAGGATCCCAGGCGTCCTCTTCAGACAGGATCAGGCGTCCATTTAAGATAGGATCAGGCGTCCGCTTCAGACAGGATCAGGCGTCCGTTTAAGACAGGATCCCAGGCGCTCGCTCCAGACAGGATCTCAGGCGTCCGCTTCAGACAGAACTTGCAGGCGTCCGTTTAAGACAGGATCAGTCGTCTGCTTCAGTCATAACGTTATGTGGCTTGAATGCATAAATCGTTATGACAGTCTTTTGAACTGAGCAAATTATAACACTTATAATATTTACCCAAAGCATTAACCAATAAAGACAGCTTTATGACTTTTAAACAGGATATTTATTCTTTTCAAAAATGAATGCATTTTTTAAATGTTATTGATACTTTAGGACATTTATATTAAATAATGAACTAAAATAATATTTCTCACGAAGCACAACGGTTTTAAATATCTAAATCGATACTCCCACATTATTGGTACTTTTCTTACCAACTTGTAATTTTAAATCTTAAAAACATCATAAGCGATAGCAAGAAATGCCCGAACCAATAACCTATTAATGTTTTGATTTTAAGCATCATCTTTTATTATATCATCAAATGAGAATCATAACTTATATGTTCACCATAATCACCAGAACAGCAGGGACACTAGAGATTCAATAACATGCACATCAGCAAGACATGTGACACACACCAGGATGTAGACACGTGCACATCAGCAAGACATCTGACACACTACAGGATGTAGACACGCGGCCCTGATTGACCACAATATCGTATCTATATCCACGTACAAAAGGCCACGTGAGATTATATTTCACCCACGTAAAAAACATGTCCAGGTGATGTATATATATAGGACTGTTTCCGGGAAGTCCAAGGGGAGGCCTTTTGATGATCACTGTTTTTGTTCACCCAAACGGGGGTGTAAAGGGTATTGATTTCAGCCCAATATATGAATGCGTGTGTACGTTCCTGTACAACTGATCATAATTAATATATGATAGGGTCGTGCTGCTAGTAACTCCTTTATATCATAACTTGAGGTTAATTTGACATGTCAACGAAAAGTACAATGTGTCTCAGTTTTTTTATTTTTGTTTCATGATATAAAGAAGAGGTCTCGACATCCATGTCTTTGCCTCCAGACAATACTAGACATTAGATTATGATGATTGTGGTTTGTTATTAATGCAGCATATAGATTTCTTTCTGTATATTTTTACAACTATGTAGAGTTATGGTAACGTATGGAAAAGTGTATCTCCATAGAAAACATATCAACATGAAAGAGCGATAAAACACCAATCATTATATCTGGATAGAGAATAATATATAACTTTAATTAATCCAAAGTAATGATATTCTTCGCAAACACAGAATATCAACGTTCCATCGGAGTAATTAAAAACAAACTCTAAATGTTCTTTAGAACAATATGTATCATTCAGAACTTTATAAAATTCTCTTGCAAGAGCACACACAATTGAGACCAGACTATGTAACCTTTCCCCGATATTGTGTTGAATTTCACAATTTCATGTGGCATTACATTTTGTTCATTAAGGAAGATGACGTGGCTAGTTTATAAAGTGATGTTTGATCAACCTTTAATTCAAACTTAAATACGTTTACTCTTGTTTTGAGGAATTGTTTTTGCAAATTGTGCTATTTACTAAATTGAGCACTCTTTATTGGAATCAAATTCTATCAACTTTTTATTTTATTTTAACATTGTCAAAAAATATATATGTACATGATATATAAATAAATAAATAATCCAAAAAAAAGTCCAGCACTTCTATAATTTTAGCCTATACACTGCGTGGTCCCAGCTTCGAGCCTGATCCGTCTTCAGTTCGAAGGTGGTCGTGGGGCTATGAGTAATGGGATCAAGAAAACTATATACATTCATATAGGTTCTTAGTATTGAATAGAACAAAAAGAAAATGCAAAATCACATTTTAAAGAAATAAGTGGCCCAGGGGTGATTTAAATAAATGGATATTTATTTCCATAAACATGAAATGTGGCAAGTTTTTCCCTATACCACGCTTACAATATAAGATATTCAAATCCTTCTGATGAACATAATATGAGATGAAATGAAATTCAGGACGTTGTGTTTGTTTGAGTTTGAAGGCCACTGTAAGCATTCTGGTCAGTGTGCCCCACTGCTCAGTATAGAGCAGAGCGCCGGCGCCTGCCGAGCAGAGCAGGGTGACCTATCTTATTGCGGATCTTGAGCAGATATTCCATGGTAGGGTAGGGGTCCTCGCAGCACGGGTACATCTTCATGACACGTTTGCCCTCTGTGCCAAGCAGGGCCCAATGCGCACTTGGATATAGCTCGTCGAGGTCGACTTGTGTCACCCCCTGAAATCAAATATGAAAATCATATGACACCGATCCTCTTTGAAACTCCTCAAGAGTAATAAAACAAATATGACATTGTCTTTGGGTTTACATATCTATGTACTGGAATACAGCCCTGACATATTGAAAATATGTTATATATTGATTTGAGATCAAAAAGGAAAACATGGGGACAAAATTCCTTATATTTCAATAAGAAGTCATTTAGTTGGTGATTATTTCATGTTTTGTACTTCAAGACAATTTACAACAAGAACATTGACTCCTCAATTGAGTCCCTCGCACTTTGGGCACAACAGATGTTTTTGGTTGGTGGAATGTCTGAAAAGGGTAGCGTTAAATGCGGAAAATAAATCCAACAATAATAACGGGAGTGCATGTGTGCAATATCTAAGCTAAATATTAAACTGTTCTGGTTGTATGGCACACAAATCTGTATGGTTCACATGGTTGCCATTGCAACATAACTTGCCTAATCACAGGCATTATCTAATCAGACCAGGGGAAAGTCCCCCGGAGTGCACGTGTGCAATATCTAAGCTAAATGTAAAACGGTCGTGGCTGTATCGTGCACACAAGTCATTTACCACGATGGTCGCCATGGCAACAAAAATCAACCAATCACAGCCATACCCTTATCAGATTGGGGAAAGGTCCCCAGGAGTACATGTGTGCAATATCTAAGCTAAATGTCAAACCATTCTGGCTGTATCATGCAAACAATCCAAGTTGGCGACATGGTTGTCATGGCAATAGAAATTGACCAATCACAGCCATTATCCAATCAGATCCAAGGAAGATCCCTAGCAGTGCATGTGTGCAATATCTAAGGTAAATGTCAAACCGTTGTGGCAATATCGTGTACACAAGTAATTTACCATGGACGCACCCACGCACGGACGCAGCTCAATTTAAAAAAAAAGTTTATTTTTGGGGCAAGATTTGCATGAGAAACCAGAATGACACATATCAATATGTATCACAGCCTCGATTAAGCGCACTGCTAGGTAATGTATAGTAATATCAAACCTTCTGAAAGAGCCCAGCAGTTAGATCGTTTTCACATCTTTGTCCTTGGTCTTGTATTTCGAAACATAAAACTCCAAAGAGATGTAAAGTGATTAAACAGGGTGCCTATGGGCACCGAATGAGATCCTTCAGAGACACTAGGCTTGTCATTGGTTTAGCATCAGATGTGATATCACCCATATATTGGGTTATTTGATATTCTCTTGCTCAATCTTTAATGGTCAATAATATCAAATGCAGCAGGCGGACCCAGAAGGACCTGAATGACCATATTTGCTTTACTTGTTTCAGATATCATTTCATTTGGTCAATAACAGAGAAGTCTAGGAGCTGTAAAGCTATCTATGGTTTGTTCAAACTGGATTCTGCGTAAATAGAATATAAATGCCAGTGTCTGCTTGATAAATGCCTTTTAGAAATGTTTGAGAAGGAGATTTCAATGATCAACTCAAAGTTATGTTCATTTGAGCAAGGGAGTGATAAAAGCAAATCGATAATTGGCAGCTATATCATCTATTGTTGGTGAACATTTTTTCTGTTAAAATGCTCAATATTAGAAAATAATCCTTATGTCGCGAACTGCATTGGTAGGGGACGGCGAAAATGTTTAGTTTTCTAGCTCTTCACCATCAACAAAATTGACAAAATTCAATTGGTTAATTTTGATCACATATTATGTGTTATGTTATGTTCAATGCGGAGTCCATGACTTTGAATGGATAAAACATTCTGTGATATTCCTCACTGAGTAATCAATGATATATGGAGGCGTGATGTCCATTGTGTGAGGGATGCACGGTTGCATGGCAACGCATTGTCTCAAACAATGGACTCAAAGTGGTTTGATACTATCATATTTGCCAACTTCAGAACAATCGAAAATCAATCATACATATCTAGAAAAAAATGAAACTAACCAATATATCATAAAGTTGTGCCACGTGCCACATTGTGCCGCGACATCATTTTTTAACATAAAGGAATTAATTATTCATTATAAGCTACTAAACATAAATATCTACTCAAAAAGAATGTGTAGAATTATGTATTGATTGCATCAATAAAAACTGTTTTCAAAAAAGAAAAATGCATATTCATGAACTGAAAAAAAAACATGTTCATAAACCGTATCTCACTATCCTAGTTATCCTACTGGGTAAGTATCCTACTCAGGAGAAATCAAATATTAACCCTTTGTTTCAATGATTTGCAGCAGCATTGTCACCATAATGCCATTGATACACACCTCCAAAGGCTTAATATCCAGTTCGCGGTCAGTGTAGGCCCATGACCGGAAGAGGAGAGGGCACTGCCAGGAGTCCGAGCGGAACTCGTGACGGCACGTGGACGTGAAGTGTGCGGGGGGCATCCATAGTACATCCCCATCACTGAACACTGTCAGCCTCACGGTGTCATCTATCTTACTTTCAACTCTGTAAAAATGAAAAAGGTTTTTTATTAGCTTTAAATTATGTTTAAAAACGAATGTTATTTTTTTAATATATTGGGGTTAAAACTTCTACATGCATTATAAATGGAAATATGAGTGTTACACATAGTATATACTTTTGGACACAGTTTTAAAACAAACACTTATGTTGCCTTAAACACGCTTCTTAGTTAAATAGAAAACCCATACCAGATAAGAGGGGAAGCACAAAAAGGTTTTTCAATCATGGCTCTTATTGTTTCATGAGTAGACAGCAAGCTATCACAAATGCCTGGACACTGATATTCCTTCTTAACATTCTTATATTCTTATTTCAACATTTTACTAATTTCAGCATTAAATCATTAAAAACAAATCCAGCAAATTTGTCATTTTGACATCTATATCTCATGATGTGCTTTCGTGTAACAAGAAATATCCTGAATTGAAGGAGACCAAATTGGAGACAAATTAAAAAAGTGAGCTGGTGTCATGGAGATAACACTTGCGCTAATTGGGTGTCTTCACTTTTACATGCCTTGATATAAGGGGCAAAACATAATCAACATGGCACATAGTTCTTCGTGTAAATCATGGTTTTATTGTTTATGCAGGGGACAAACATAGATATTTGGATCCAGTCAAAGTTAGATAGTTACAGGGGTTGACAGTTTATAGTATATAATATCTTTGAGTACCACGCTATTCATATATCATAAGTGGAAAATCCCAACAAAGAATGATGATACATGAAAAGGTGGACATTTTCAAAAGCGTTTTACTAAGAGGGGCACGCATTGTAAAACAAAGATTTTGGTTTTGTTTAACTGGGGGTTTCCACCACTTTTAACAATATTCCTGAGTCAGTCACATTATGATTAGACCTCAATGTAGAAGCTGAAGTGCTGCCTCACGGAATTGTTATATCGTAGGTCCTTGACATAACAACCCACCCGGTCACAGATTTATGAGGACAATTGGTTAACCCTTCAGGCACGGGCCTCAAATCATGAGAAATTTTATTATGAATTCAATACCGCCATCGAACCCACGGCCTCTGGATCACCACAGAGGAAATAGTTTTGATAAGCTCGCCCTCCAACCAACTGTAACACTGCCCCTGGCCCTGGCAAACATGTAGAAGAGATATAATATTTGTTTTCATTCATGTAATAAATGATTATGATGAACGCAAGGTCCTTTTGTGAAAGGCATATAACCTAATTGATAGACTTATCAGTATCGGAGAAGTCCGCTTGCGACCTCGCCGTTATGGATTCAGTGTTATTTTTTTGTATTGTATTCTTACACATTATAATAAAGTGAGTCGATGGTAGAAATAATGGTACATGTATATACATACATACATATATATTAATATGGACAATGTAATTTCATTCCTGCATTAAATATTATATGCATATATGACTTAATACCTATTTGGTGTGTAAATGTTGATGAGAAATTAATATTGACAAAAGACATTTATTTTTAAGATGGTATCACATTTGAAACAAATTCATTATGAAAAGTAAGGAATTCAATTTGTCAATTTGAACTTTCAATTCATATTGAACATTCTAATGTAAAACACAATTTTCCAGTGATTCTCAACAAGTTAATATAAAGGTTATGAATGGAATTACATAAAATTGAAAATGAAATATTATGATGATATGAAGAATGTGAATTAATCAGACTTGTGAGACACAAGCTTTATAATATAACAGTAAAATTACAATGAGCATAATCGATATCATAAATCTTCTCAAATAATTTCAATGACAGACTAACATGCAATCAGGCACATCAAGTATAACTTTTTACAAATCTAAAGAATGGGCAAAAGGGAATTTGAGATTTTACGGCTTTCTTCTTTGCTTACCTTGTCATGAACTATCTGTGCTTTACTAATACACAATTTGTGCGCTTCATTACAGGACTTCTCCTGTCAGTGGTGATAGATTGGGTTGAGATTGGATGCAACTCATGAATATTCATAAAAATCAGGCAGAGGAGTGATTAGTAAAAAAAAACAGCTGAATATTCAGAGATATGCTGTTTTGCACTGATAGTTGTATTGATTAGTCAGCGTCTTGTCAGACTAGGTCACAGTTTATGACCTGATGTTTTGGTGGGCAAGACAAGTATTTATGACTCAGAGAATTCCAAATTTCGAATATCAAGTATTATGATGACAGAAGTCTTGAGAAGATTGAACGACTGGCATTTCTACAGAGGTATTTAAACATTGTGTTAAATGTCTCTGATTTCTAGCAGTGTAACGCAGAGTAAAACAAATGTTGATTTCAGCTTTTATTTATTTCATAAAGTTTAACCTGTTTTGGGTCATTCCCCCTCATGTCATGCCCAAACATAATTATAGGACAAGGTATGGTCACATGATCATTACGCAGTATAATCGTTGAGTGAAACGAGACGATTATACAAGTAATGAACGAGTGGCTATACCTTATCTGTTTTAAAATATGGACTCACAAAGCACTGAAACTGATTCAAGTACATATTCTGAAGCTCAATATATTGATATCAGTGCATGAATGTATATTTCATGCCTATCACATGGTATAATCAATTTCAATTTCTTCAAATTTCAAAATCATTCTTTTCAACAGTGAATATACAAAGCCATTTATTACACAAGCAGTATCAAAACTGAAATATGTCACACTAATCAGTATTGTCAGGTAAGCTCAGATCTTTTTGTTAATGACTACATGTACTTTCAATTATCAAGTCTTCAAAAATTAGTTGGGTTTATTTGTTGTCTTTAATTTATTTCTTCAGGTAAGCTCAAGCTTCTTTGTTGATGACAATTGACAATTCACAAGTTTGTTTTTAAAAATTAGTTTTGAGTTTATTTATTTCCTTTGATTTGTAACCAAATCAAACAGGATTTATTGTTATGAATCACAGTCATGATATTTATGTTGCAAAGTTGTAATGCATTGTGTCACAGTCTTCATTTAATATTATAGATTTTCTTTAGAAATGATAGAAATCTACATCTTGAATCGTTGGCCTCCAGGTTGCATAATGGATATGTCTCATTTCATGTCTGCAGTGAGTTTATAGAGGCCACCTATAAAACATTGTGTTGTGCAAGAATTACGCGATATAAAGTACAGCAATACTGATCTGTGATTGGCTTGAGAAACTCACTGCAGACATGAAATGAGACATGCCCATTATGTAACCTGAAGGCCTGCAATTCAAGATGTAGATTTACCCATTGTAGAGTCCTATATCTGTAATCCATACCTGATCCGAGGGTAAATGAATCTTAGACACACCTCCAACTTACCCATTGTAGAGTCCTATATCTGGAATCCACACCTGATCCGAGGATAAATGAATCTTAGACACACCTCCAACTTACCCATTGTAGAGTCCTATATCTGGAATCCACACCTGATCCAGGGATAAATGAATCTTAGATACACCTCCAACTTACCCATTGTAGAGTCCTATATCTGGAATCCACACCTGATCCGAGGATAAATGAATCTTAGACACACCTCCAACTTACCCATTGTAGAGTCCTATATCTGGAATCCACACCTGATCCGAGGGTAAATGAATCATAGACACACCCCCAACTTACCCATTGTAGAGTCCTATATCTGGAATCCACACCTGATCCGAGGGTAAATGAATCTTAGACACACCTCCAACTTACCCATTGTAGAGTCCTATATCCGGAATCCACACCTGATCCGAGGATAAATGAATCTTAGACACACCTCCAACTTACCCATTGTAGAGTCCTATATCTGGAATCCACACCTGATCCGAGGATAAATGAATCTTAGATACACCTCCAACTTACCCATTGTAGAGTCCTATATCTGGAATCCACACCTGATCCGAGGATAAATGAATCTTAGACACACCCCCAACTTACCCATTGTACAGTCCTATATCTGGAATCCACACCTGATCCGAGGATAAATGAATCTTAGATACACCTCCAACTTACCCATTGTAGAGTCCTATATCTGGAATCCACACCTGATCCGAGGATAAATGAATCTTAGATACACCTCCAACTTACCCATTGTAGAGTCCTATATCTGGAATCCACACCTGATCCGAGGATAAATGAATCTTAGACACACCCCCAACTTACCCATTGTACAGTCCTATATCTGGAATCCACACCTGATCCGAGGATAAATGAATCTTAGATACACCTCCAACTTACCCATTGTAGAGTCCTATATCTGGAATCCACACCTGATCCGAGGATAAATGAATCTTAGATACACCCCCAACTTACCCATTGTACAGTCCTATATCTGGAATCCACACCTGATCCGAGGATAAATGAATCTTAGATACACCCCCAACTTACCCATTGTACAGTCCTATATCTGGAATCCACACCTGATCCGAGGGTAAATGAATCTTAGACACACCTCCAACTTACCCATTGTAGAGTCCTATATCTGGAATCCACACCTGATCCGAGGATAAATGAATCTTAGATACACCTCCAACTTACCCATTGTAGAGTCCTATATCTGGAATCCACACCTGATCCGAGGATAAATGAATCCTAGACACACCCCCAACTTACCCATTGTAGAGTCCTATATCTGGAATCCACACCTGATCCGAGGATAAATGAATCTTAGATACACCTCCAACTTACCCATTGTAGAGTCCTATATCTGGAATCCACACCTGATCCGAGGATAAATGAATCCTAGACACACCCCCAACTTACCCATTGTAGAGTCCTATATCTGGAATCCACACCTGATCCGAGGATAAATGAATCCTAGACACACCCCCAACTTACCCATTGTAGAGTCCTATATCTGGAATCCACACCTGATCCGAGGATAAATGAATCTAAGACACACCCCCAACTTACCCATTGTACAGTCCTATATCTGGAATCCACACCTGATCCGAGGATAAATGAATCTTAGACACACCTCCAACTTACCCATTGTAGAGTCCTATATCTGGAATCCACACCTGATCCAGGGATAAATGAATCTTAGACACACCTCCAACTTACCCATTGTAGAGTCCTATATCTGGAATCCACACCTGATCCGAGGATAAATGAATCTTAGACACACCCCCAACTTACCCATTGTAGAGTCCTATATCTGGAATCCACACCTGGTCCAGGAATAAATGAATCTTAGACACACCTCCAACTTACCCATTGTAGAGTCCTATATCTGGAATCCACACCTGATCCGAGGATAAATGAATCTTAGACACACCTCCAACTTACCCATTGTACAGTCCTATATCTGGAATCCACACCTGATCCGAGGATAAATGAATCTTAGACACACCTCCAACTTACCCATTGTAGAGTCCTATATCTGGAATCCACACCTGATCCGAGGATAAATGAATCTTAGACACACCTCCAACTTACCCATTGTAGAGTCCTATATCTGGAATCCACACCTGATCCGAGGATAAATGAATCTTAGATACACCTCCAACTTACCCATTGTAGAGTCCTATATCTGGAATCCACACCTGATCCAGGGATAAATGAATCTAAGACACACCTCCAACTTACCCATTGTACAGTCCTATATCTGGAATCCACACCTGATCCAGGGATAAATGAATCTTAGACACACCTCCAACTTACCCATTGTACAGTCCTATATCTGGAATCCACACCTGATCCGAGGATAAATGAATCTTAGATACACCTCCAACTTACCCATTGTAGAGTCCTATATCTGGAATCCACACCTGATCCAGGGATAAATGAATCTTAGACACACCTCCAACTTACCCATTGTAGAGTCCTATATCTGGAATCCACACCTGATCCGAGGATAAATGAATCTTAGACACACCTCCAACTTACCCATTGTAGAGTCCTATATCTGGAATCCACACCTGATCCGAGGATAAATGAATCTTAGACACACCTCCAACTTACCCATTGTACAGTCCTATATCTGGAATCCACACCTGATCCGAGGATAAATGAATCTTAGACACACCTCCAACTTACCCATTGTACAGTCCTATATCTGGAATCCACACCTGATCCGAGGATAAATGAATCTTAGACACACCTCCAACTTACCCATTGTACAGTCCTATATCTGGAGTCCACACCTGATCCAGGGGTAAATGAATCTTAGATACACCTCCAACTTACCCATTGTAGAGTCCTATATCTGGAATCCACACCTGATCCGAGGATAAATGAATCTTAGATACACCTCCAACTTACCCATTGTAGAGTCCTATATCTGGAATCCACACCTGATCCGAGGATAAATGAATCTTAGACACACCCCCAACTTACCCATTGTACAGTCCTATATCTGGAATCCACACCTGATCCAGGGATAAATGAATCTTAGACACACCTCCAACTTACCCATTGTACAGTCCTATATCTGGAATCCACACCTGATCCAGGGATAAATGAATCTTAGACACACCTCCAACTTACCCATTGTAGAGTCCTATATCTGGAATCCACACCTGATCCGAGGATAAATGAATCTTAGACACACCTCCAACTTACCCATTGTAGAGTCCTATATCTGGAATCCACACCTGATCCGAGGATAAATGAATCTTAGACACACCTCCAACTTACCCATTGTAGAGTCCTATATCTGGAATCCATACCTGATCCAGGGATAAATGAATCTTAGACACACCTCCAACTTACCCATTGTAGAGTCCTATATCTGGAATCCACACCTGATCCAGGGATAAATGAATCTTAGACACACCTCCAACTTACCCATTGTAGAGTCCTATATCTGGAATCCATACCTGATCCAGGGATAAATGAATCTTAGATACACCTCCAACTTACCCATTGTAGAGTCCTATATCTGGAATCCACACCTGATCCAGGGATAAATGAATCTTAGACACACCTCCAACTTACCCATTGTAGAGTCCTATATCTGGAATCCATACCTGATCCAGGGATAAATGAATCTTAGACACACCTCCAACTTACCCATTGTAGAGTCCTATATCTGGAATCCACACCTGATCCAGGGATAAATGAATCTTAGACACACCTCCAACTTACCCATTGTAGAGTCCTATATCTGGAATCCACACCTGATCCAGGGATAAATGAATCTTAGACACACCTCCAACTTACCCATTGTAGAGTCCTATATCTGGAATCCACACCTGATCCAGGGATAAATGAATCTTAGATACACCTCCAACTTACCCATTGTAGAGTCCTATATCTGTAATCCACACCTGATCCAGGGATAAATGAATCTTAGACACACCTCCAACTTACCCATTGTAGAGTCCTATATCTGGAATCCACACCTGATCCAGGGATAAATGAATCTTAGACACACCTCCAACTTACCCATTGTAGAGTCCTATATCTGGAATCCACACCTGATCCGAGGATAAATGAATCTTAGACACACCTCCAACTTACCCATTGTAGAGTCCTATATCTGGAATCCACACCTGATCCAGGGATAAATGAATCTTAGACACACCTCCAACTTACCCATTGTACAGTCCTATATCTGGAATCCATACCTGGTCCGAGGGTAAATGAATCTTAGACACACCTCCAACTTACCCATTGTACAGTCCTATATCTGGAATCCACACCTGATCCAGGGATAAATGAATCTTAGACACACCTCCAACTTACCCATTGTAGAGTCCTATATCTGGAATCCACACCTGATCCGAGGATAAATGAATCTTAGACACACCTCCAACTTACCCATTGTACAGTCCTATATCTGGAATCCACACCTGATCCAGGGATAAATGAATCTTAGACACACCTCCAACTTACCCATTGTACAGTCCTATATCTGGAATCCACACCTGATCCAGGGATAAATGAATCTTAGACACACCTCCAACTTACCCATTGTAGAGTCCTATATCTGGAATCCACACCTGATCCGAGGATAAATGAATCTTAGACACACCTCCAACTTACCCATTGTAGAGTCCTATATCTGGAATCCACACCTGATCCGAGGATAAATGAATCTTAGACACACCTCCAACTTACCCATTGTACAGTCCTATATCTGGAATCCACACCTGATCCGAGGGTAAATGAATCTTAGATACACCTCCAACTTACCCATTGTAGAGTCCTATATCTGGAATCCACACCTGATCCAGGGATAAATGGATCTTAGATACACCCCCAACTTACCCATTGTACAGTCCTATATTTGGAATCCACACCTGATCCGAGGATAAATGAATCTTAGACACACCTCCAACTTACCCATTGTACAGTCCTATATCTGGAATCCATACCTGGTCCGAGGGTAAATGAATCTTAGACACACCTCCAACTTACCCATTGTACAGTCCTATATCTGGAATCCACACCTGATCCAGGGATAAATGAATCTTAGATACACCTCCAACTTACCCATTGTAGAGTCCTATATCTGGAATCCACACCTGATCCAGGGATAAATGAATCTTAGATACACCTCCAACTTACCCATTGTAGAGTCCTATATCTGGAATCCACACCTGATCCGAGGATAAATGAATCTTAGATACACCTCCAACTTACCCATTGTACAGTCCTATATCTGGAATCCACACCTGATCCAGGGATAAATGAATCTTAGACACACCTCCAACTTACCCATTGTACAGTCCTATATTTGGAATCCACACCTGATCCGAGGATAAATGAATCTTAGACACACCTCCAACTTACCCATTGTAGAGTCCTATATCTGTAATCCATACCTGATCCGAGGATAAATGAATCTTATACACACCTCCAACTTACCCATTGTAGAGTCCTATATCTGGAATCCACACCTGATCCGAGGATAAATGAATCTTAGACACACCTCCAACTTACCCATTGTACAGTCCTATATCCGGAATCCACACCTGATCCGAGGGTAAATGAATCTTAGACACACCTCCAACTTACCCATTGTAGAGTCCTATATCTGGAATCCACACCTGATCCGAGGATAAATGAATCTTAGACACACCTCCAACTTACCCATTGTACAGTCCTATATCTGGAATCCACACCTGATCCGAGGATAAATGAATCTTAGACACACCTCCAACTTACCCATTGTACAGTCCTATATCTGGAATCCACACCTGATCCGAGGATAAATGAATCTTAGATACACCTCCAACTTACCCATTGTAGAGTCCTATATCTGGAATCCACACCTGATCCAGGGATAAATGAATCTTAGACACACCTCCAACTTACCCATTGTACAGTCCTATATCTGGAATCCACACCTGATCCGAGGATAAATGAATCTTAGATACACCTCCAACTTACCCATTGTAGAGTCCTATATCCGGAATCCACACCTGGTCCGAGGATAAATGAATCTTAGACACACCTCCAACTTACCCATTGTAGAGTCCTATATCTGGAATCCATACCTGGTCCGAGGGTAAATGAATCTTAGATACACCTCCAACTTACCCATTGTACAGTCCTATATCTGGAATCCAACATGATCCGAGGATAAATGAATCTTAGATACACCTCCAACTTACCCATTGTACAGTCCTATATCTGGAATCCACACCTGATCCGAGGATAAATGAATCTTAGATACACCTCCAACTTACCCATTGTAGAGTCCTATATCTGGAATCCACACCTGATCCGAGGGTAAATGAATCTTAGATACACCTCCAACTTACCCATTGTAGAGTCCTATATCTGGAATCCACACCTGATCCGAGGATAAATGAATCTTAGACACACCTCCAACTTACCCATTGTAGAGTCCTATATCTGGAATCCACACCTGATCCGAGGATAAATGAATCTTAGACACACCTCCAACTTACCCATTGTAGAGTCCTATATCTGGAATCCACACCTGATCCGAGGATAAATGAATCTTAGACACACCTCCAACTTACCCATTGTAGAGTCCTATATCTGTAATCCACACCTGATCCGAGGATAAATGAATCTTAGATACACCTCCAACTTACCCATTGTAGAGTCCTATATCTGGAATCCACACCTGATCCGAGGATAAATGAATCTTAGATACACCTCCAACTTACCCATTGTACAGTCCTATATCTGGAATCCACACCTGATCCGAGGATAAATGAATCTTAGATACACCTCCAACTTACCCATTGTACAGTCCTATATCTGGAATCCACACCTGATCCGAGGATAAATGAATCTTAGATACACCTCCAACTTACCCATTGTAGAGTCCTATATCTGGAATCCACACCTGATCCGAGGGTAAATGAATCTTAGATACACCTCCAACTTACCCATTGTAGAGTCCTATATCTGGAATCCACACCTGATCCGAGGATAAATGAATCTTAGACACACCTCCAACTTACCCATTGTAGAGTCCTATATCTGGAATCCACACCTGATCCAGGGATAAATGAATCTTAGACACACCTCCAACTTACCCATTGTACAGTCCTATATCTGGAATCCACACCTGATCCGAGGATAAATGAATCTTAGACACACCTCCAACTTACCCATTGTAGAGTCCTATATCTGGAATCCACACCTGATCCGAGGATAAATGAATCTTAGACACACCTCCAACTTACCCATTGTAGAGTCCTATATCTGGAATCCACACCTGATCCGAGGATAAATGAATCTTAGACACACCTCCAACTTACCCATTGTAGAGTCCTATATCTGGAATCCATACCTGATCCGAGGATAAATGAATCTTAGACAGACCTCCAACTTACCCATTGTAGAGTCCTATATCTGGAATCCACACCTGATCCAGGGATAAATGAATCTTAGACACACCTCCAACTTACCCATTGTAGAGTCCTATATCTGGAATCCATACCTGATCCAGGGATAAATGAATCTTAGACACACCTCCAACTTACCCATTGTAGAGTCCTATATCTGGAATCCACACCTGATCCAGGGATAAATGAATCTTAGACACACCTCCAACTTACCCATTGTAGAGTCCTATATCTGGAATCCACACCTGATCCAGGGATAAATGAATCTTAGACACACCTCCAACTTACCCATTGTAGAGTCCTATATCTGGAATCCACACCTGATCCGAGGATAAATGAATCTTAGACAGACCTCCAACTTACCCATTGTACAGTCCTATATCTGGAATCCATACCTGATCCGAGGATAAATGAATCTTAGACAGACCTCCAACTTACCCATTGTAGAGTCCTATATCTGGAATCCACACCTGATCCGAGGATAAATGAATCTTAGACAGACCTCCAACTTACCCATTGTACAGTCCTATATCTGGAATCCATACCTGATCCGAGGATAAATGAATCTTAGACACACCTCCAACTTACCCATTGTAGAGTCCTATATCTGGAATCCACACCTGATCCGAGGATAAATGAATCTTAGACACACCTCCAACTTACCCATTGTACAGTCCAATATCTGGAATCCACACCTGATCCGAGGATAAATGAATCTTAGACACACCTCCAACTTACCCATTGTAGAGTCCTATATCTGGAATCCACACCTGATCCGAGGATAAATGAATCTTAGACACGCCCCCAACTTACCCATTGTAGAGTCCTATATCTGGAATCCATACCTGATCCGAGGATAAATGAATCTTAGACAGACCTCCAACTTACCCATTGTAGAGTCCTATATCTGGAATCCACACCTGATCCGAGGATAAATGAATCTTAGACACACCTCCAACTTACCCATTGTACAGTCCAATATCTGGAATCCACACCTGATCCGAGGATAAATGAATCTTAGACACACCTCCAACTTACCCATTGTAGAGTCCTATATCTGGAATCCACACCTGATCCGAGGATAAATGAATCTTAGACACACCTCCAACTTACCCATTGTACAGTCCAATATCTGGAATCCACACCTGATCCGAGGATAAATGAATCTTAGACACACCTCCAACTTACCCATTGTAGAGTCCTATATCTGGAATCCACACCTGATCCGAGGATAAATGAATCTTAGACACGCCCCCAACTTACCCATTGTAGAGTCCTATATCTGGAATCCACACCTGGTCCGAGGATAAATGAATCTTAGACACACCTCCAACTTACCCATTGTACAGTCCTATATCTGGAATCCATACCTGATCCGAGGATAAATGAATCTTAGACAGACCTCCAACTTACCCATTGTAGAGTCCTATATCTGGAATCCATACCTGATCCGAGGATAAATGAATCTTAGACACACCTCCAACTTACCCATTGTAGAGTCCTATATCTGGAATCCACACCTGATCCGAGGATAAATGAATCTTAGACACACCTCCAACTTACCCATTGTACAGTCCAATATCTGGAATCCACACCTGATCCGAGGATAAATGAATCTTAGACACACCTCCAACTTACCCATTGTAGAGTCCTATATCTGGAATCCACACCTGATCCGAGGATAAATGAATCTTAGACACGCCCCCAACTTACCCATTGTAGAGTCCTATATCTGGAATCCACACCTGGTCCGAGGATAAATGAATCTTAGACACACCTCCAACTTACCCATTGTACAGTCCTATATCTGGAATCCATACCTGATCCGAGGATAAATGAATCTTAGACAGACCTCCAACTTACCCATTGTAGAGTCCTATATCTGGAATCCACACCTAATCCGAGGATAAATGAATCTTAGACACACCTCCAACTTACCCATTGTACAGTCCAATATCTGGAATCCACACCTGATCCGAGGATAAATGAATCTTAGACACACCTCCAACTTACCCATTGTAGAGTCCTATATCTGGAATCCACACCTGATCCGAGGATAAATGAATCTTAGACACACCTCCAACTTACCCATTGTACAGTCCAATATCTGGAATCCACACCTGATCCGAGGATAAATGAATCTTAGACACACCTCCAACTTACCCATTGTAGAGTCCTATATCTGGAATCCACACCTGATCCGAGGATAAATGAATCTTAGACACGCCCCCAACTTACCCATTGTAGAGTCCTATATCTGGAATCCACACCTGGTCCGAGGATAAATGAATCTTAGACACACCTCCAACTTACCCATTGTACAGTCCTATATCTGGAATCCATACCTGATCCGAGGATAAATGAATCTTAGACACACCTCCAACTTACCCATTGTACAGTCCTATATCTGGAATCCATACCTGATCCGAGGATAAATGAATCTTAGACACACCTCCAACTTACCCATTGTAGAGTCCTATATCTGGAATCCACACCTGATCCGAGGATAAATGAATCTTAGACACGCCCCCAACTTACCCATTGTAGAGTCCTATATCTGGAATCCACACCTGGTCCGAGGATAAATGAATCTTAGACACACCCCCAACTTACCCATTGTACAGTCCTATATCTGGAATCCATACCTGATCCGAGGATAAATGAATCTTAGACACGCCCCCAACTTACCCATTGTAGAGTCCTATATCTGGAATCCACACCTGGTCCGAGGATAAATGAATCTTAGACACACCCCCAACTTACCCATTGTACAGTCCTATATCTGGAATCCACACCTGATCCGAGGATAAATGAATCTTAGACACACCTCCAACTTACCCATTGTACAGTCCTATATCTGGAATCCATACCTGATCCGAGGATAAATGAATCTTAGACAGACCTCCAACTTACCCATTGTAGAGTCCTATATCTGGAATCCACACCTGATCCAGGGATAAATGAATCTTAGACACACCTCCAACTTACCCATTGTAGAGTCCTATATCTGGAATCCACACCTGATCCGAGGATAAATGAATCTTAGACACACCTCCAACTTACCCATTGTAGAGTCCTATATCTGGAATCCACACCTGATCCAGGGATAAATGAATCTTAGACACACCTCCATATTCCTCAGGATTCCACTGAAGTTGAAAGTCATTCCACCACTGAAAAATAACAAGTTCTCTTAATTTCTTGACATTCACTTCAATTGGATAGATTATTGATATACAGTTTGGTGAAATTGTGAAATGGCATTTTTTACCACCTTTTCAGTAGCTACAGCAATATCAGATCGACCAAAGATTTCTAAATATATACTTAATTCATCATCTCAAACCAGTGTATTTGTCTATCTGTTTTGGATTTTGGGGAACTTTGCATATGGAGTACCCTCCATAACAGGACTTCTCTATCATATCAGTCCCTGCCACCAAAGCTATAATGAATGTGTACCCAAAATCGAGCGCAAGTCATTAGTATTCAGAAAAATCTAGCTGCCAACTCATTGGTGAAAGAATATAATTTCGATTTGTTTTGTACTGGCAGTTGTACTGATTGGTCAGTATATGTGCCAGACACCTGGTTAAAGTTTATGACCTAATGTTGGTCAATTCAGATTTAATGATATTTTTGTGAGCAAGGCAAGTATTTATGACTCGGGGATTTCCAAACTTTGAATGAGATCAAAAACAGGGCAATGACTGCAGAGGTAGTAATTGAATACTACCTGTGTAATGCAGAGTACAATGACTGCAAGGGTAGTAATTGAATACTACCTGTGTAATGCAGAGTACCCATGGAGATAATCATTGATATTCATTTTATGATATGTTTTACCACCATACAAATACTTATATATATATATATATATATAAATGGGAATATGTTCATCACACAAACGTGAGTCACGCCCACCAAAATAACAAACAGTCAGTAATGACCAACCTCGGGTCACGACCTGTAATCAGTTGAATGACCGAGACTATGATCATATCGGAATCTGTGTGAATAGTCATTTATTCTGTCACCAATCAGTTCAAAGCCAGATTTTTATGTACAGTCATGACTTGCGGTTGATCATGTGCGCACCTTTTTATCATTGGTGACAGGGACTGATATGATAGAGACGTCCCGTTCCGGACGGCAGATACTGAAACAAACAGGAAGAATTTTGAAGTAGTTCCTAGCAGTTGTTTGTTTTTCTTGAAAGAATTGATAAACATCAGCCAAGGGGAAGAGACGTGGCTCAGTTGGTAAGAAGTCTGTCTCCCATGCTAAAGGTCCGGGTTCAAATCCCAGTTGGTACTTTGAGGGAGTTATTCTCCCTTCCAGCCAGTGTTGTTCCATGACTGGTCGTCAAATGCTGTGGTTTGTGTAATCATGTCTTTGTGATCCCCAGTCACCCTTTAAAAAGACTAGGGCACTGAGACCCGATGACAGGTTTCCATCTGACCTGATATAACCCAAACAGTGCTGAAAAGGTTGTCAATCAAATCAAATCAAATCAATTAAAACTTCAGCCTAATGGACATGTAAAGATGTAAAATCCGGCTGATCAATTTATAGATATTCATATTCTCAGGATCGTCATAGTACAATATTACCAGGAACGGCAGAGTGAACCATACACAAGCGATGCCTAAAATGGCGTTTATAGTTATAGTTGATCAGGAATCACTTTTTATGAAGTAATCATGCTATTGATTCTGCAATGCTGGGCCAAACCTTATTTCCATCGGCAGAGAACAATTGTCTCCACTCAACTAGATCATCGCCAAATCATCTCTTTAACGACGTCCTTAAATCAAATTAACAAATCTGAATTTCGCAAAATGCAGCTGAACATGTTACACTAATTTTAATTGCAAAGAAAAGAAATAGGTCGGAATGGTTTGGTATTTTGCCTTTAATTGAATCAAGATAATCATCTAATTATTGGCTGTTGTATCTGAAGAAGAAATAAGACCAAAAAGATAGATTTCTTTGAAAAAGAAGTAATACATTGCTGTTGACAATGATATTATTTGCAGACTTATATAACAGAATTTACATAAAAAGTATCCATTCATTTGCGATGAAATTGATCACTACCCCAGATCTGGTTTGCTTTATGTGCCTCAATATTTGACAATAGCACATCCAAATTCAAATGAATGCAGTAGAAGACACCAAGTTTGTTTTTAATCAAATATTGCAGACAGTGCATGTTTTTCATGTTTTTACTGTGGACATTTTGTGTCTTCGGATTAAGATCATGCTCTGTGTTTGAAATCACTGGCAGTGAGCCAACTATTACAGTGATAAACACAGGGGATGTAGGTTGGGTATGAATAACATAAATTGATTAAGTCTGTGTTTGAAATCACTGGCAGTGAGCCAACTATTACAGTGATAAACACAGGGGATGTAGGTTGGGTATGAATAACATAAATTGATTAAGTCTGTGTTTGAAATCACTGGCAGTGAGCCAACTATTACAGTGATAAACACAGGGGATGTAGGTTGGGTATGAATAACATAAATTGATTAAGTCAATGGATATATACCTTCACGAGGGCTAACACGTTATCTTATCAGAAAGGCATGAATGCTTTTACAAATGCTAGAGAACAATAAGGTGATGTAAATACAATACTCATCTTTACTATTTATAGATTTTGGAACAATGTCAATTGTGGTTGTTATATACACTTCATAATATCTCTGATTCTGATTTGAATGGAATTATTATGACTGACATTTACGTAATGAGCATGGTTCCCAAACACGACAATGTGACTTGTTCTCATTTCTATCACACCAATTGTGTCAAACCTTACCAAATCGGGATATTGAAATGCAAAGATTTATAAACTTACTTCCCTTGACAATCAGCCTCTTGAATTCCTGCATAAAACATTGATTTGCACAGAGTCCGTTTCAAACAGGTGTGCTAAAAAGTGCTTTTAAGTTTTTTCTTTAATTTCCCCATAAACTCTATATAAAGGGTATGGCAATTGGTAGAGTATCCACCTTGATCTCCAGGGATTCCCGGTTCGAATCCCGGTCGGTTACTATTAACCGGTTACTATCAACCGCTATGAGCAGACGTTGTCTGGAATCAGCGGTTTATAAATGTCAGGTTCCCGGTCGGTTACTATCAACTGGTTACTATCAACTGGTTACTATCAACCAGTTACTATCAACCGGTTACTATCAACCTGAAAATCAGCGGTTTATAAATGTCAGGTTTTTTTAAAAGGTGACAAAATAATGTTGGGTAACTCCTATCGATATCTGAATAGTGGATTTTATCCATTGATATGGGTCATGGTGAGGTTCCAGGAGTTGTTGTTGGTGGCTGAGTTCTATGAGTGTCTTCTCACCATTGATCCAGACACACCCAGTACCACTGGAACACGTTGAATAAACATGTTTAGTTATGAGCTATTGATCTGCAAGGCAGTGTATCCTCTCGAGGAAAAACAATATTTGTCTGTACTTCTTTGACAGGGCAATAGTAGAGACCTACTCTGTGGCAGACACAGCCCAGGCACTTTGTGAAATAAAAACTACCACAGAAACAGATCACAACTATGGACATAAATGCATTTCTTTTTCATCGTAGACTTTTATTTGCCCCCAGAACGACTCATCAATACTTCCGGTTAAAACTCGCGAGGTGAAAACTCGCAGTAGAGTGTCTCTGATAAAAATGCATTGCATATCATCCATACATCAAAAAGGATTTCAGACAGGTTTCTTTGTCATAGTTTTGTTTGATTATTCCTCGTTTGGGTAGAAATTGTGTTTTATGACCCTTTAGTGCCGACAGAGGGAGTAGAATCCACCTCTTTGATTCTGACTCTTCCAGTGGGGCCGGCTCATTGACTCTGACTCTTCCAGTGGGGCCGGCTCATTGACTCTGACTTTTCCAGTGGGGCCGGCTCATTGACTCTGACTCTTCCAGTGGGGCCGGCTCATTCCAGTAGATACTTGATATAACATAGAGAGAACTGTACGTATATACCATGTATATGTCTCGTTTGTAAATGTTACGTTATTCACTCTGTATATTTATATTTGTTTAATTGCATAGCCAATGTATGTGTTATTATTAGATATTTTATCTGACTGGATTCCACACGGCCTATGGTAATTTGACTGTTGTATCTTTTTTCTCGTTGTATGTCTCGGTTCTGGCAGTATGACGGTGTCATTCAACAGTCATAAGAAGTTAAGAATTGATATAACCAATATGAACACACATTGACCGAAAGCTCAGAGACTTTTGATCCCCCTTTTCCACTTCAAGTACACATTATGCTGGTCACGTGACAACCTTGAGTGCGAAGTAATGGATAATTGCTTTGGCCTGTCCTCTGGCGGTGGTCATTGTTGTGTGTGGCCACATATCCTGCTGCTATGACAATCAGGGATCATCTGATGGCCCAAGAAATGCCACTCTCCCTCACCCTGCCACTTACTACTTCCACGCACTTTGTGCTATCTTCACATCGCGCGTCTTACTATGTGCTACTTACTGAAAAGCACATATATTTAGAGTAATATTGGTTTGTCACATGATAAGATTCACATATGAAGATTCACATAGGAAGATTCAGATGAAGATTTCATTTTTTTTCACATGTAAACACTGTGCAAGGCCATACTCAACAGTCAATTTTCCAAAATTGCATGAATATAGCCCAGGATATATTGTGGTTTCTTCTCATGTTGATTGTCCTGGTAATAAAATCAATAACATCATGGGTATCAATCGGCAGTATAGATCTAATATGACGGGCCCAGGTTATTTTAAGATATTCATTAAATCATTAAATACTTGACAATATTATGTAAATTTTAACAGTGAAAGGGCAATCATATAGAAAGGCCCGAGACTGCCTGAATGCAGCAACACAGACAAACCAATATGCTGGACAGCTGTGTTATGCAAGATCAACTATTACTCAGATAGTGTAGATCTATACAATCTATCTTCTCTGTGTATGTATTGTTCTTAATGTGTCTACATTTGATGATGAATCGTTACAGGATGGCTTTATCCACTTGTGTGGGGAGCACGGTCAAATGTGGGCTCCAAGTCAAACATTTACAGAGTAAGTTTTATAGTTGCCAGGTTATCCTACCATTTAGGTCCTCCCATATATATCACAAGTCTATAAGATTCACACCCACTATTCGTTCCTATGAGGACCCCCCCCGGGGGGGGGGGGGGGTACTTTCATAATTTTAACCCGCGGAGGCTGGGCTGGAATTCAAAAACCCTGATTTAGGGAAATATTCTATCATTATTGGTACCCTGATTTAGGACTAGCTGAAATTTGGTACCCTGCTTTAGATTTGGAAAAGGGAATTCTGACCCCTGTTTTAGGGAGAAAATTGAAAAATAGTAACCTGTTTTAGGGAAAATGATAAAATATCTTAACCCGTCTTAGGGAAAATATCAGCGAAAAGGACCCTATTTAGCCCAGCTTCCCCGGTAACCCTGACTATGAAAGTACCCCCCCCCCGGGAGGACACCAAAACCTATTGCTAACTTCTTTTTGTAATCGTAAATTGTCTTTTACCAGGTTGTGATAGTTATTTAAACACTATATAAAAAGTACTTTTGTCTTTTTTCTGCATTACGTCTGTCATAAGTATCAACATATTTGATTTTCCAACTTAGCTCCTATATTCGATGGAAAGGTTGATACAGATATTCGGCAGATCAGATATTTTCTCATCATGGTCCAATACAAATGTAACATTTTACACTACACCTATGGAACGAAATTGGAACGATCACTCTTTAGATTTTATCAATTTCAAAAAAGGAGCATTCTTGAAATTTTGATCCGGATCTTAAATTCAATAAAGCAATCAATAAAGAAATTAATACTTTAAAGAATGTATTGCATGATTTATTGATCTAATGATGAAAACATAGCACGGAGACTTAATTCCAATCAAATATTACCAATCCCCTTATATGAAGAACATATAAATAATATATGAATTCTCAATCTAAGATGACATACTAGATTGACGTTTTCATGAATTTGAACCTGATTTAATATTTACTCTGTAAGTGATATTCAAGGAATGATACATAATTAAACCCCCAAAAAACCCATCTGCTTCCTTCTTTCATGGCTACATCTTGGTGTACCCTAGAATCCGGTTGTCAAAAGAATAAATTCAATGCTCTGACGTGCGGATTAAGATAAACACATAATGATTTTAATAAATAAACGTCTTAAAGTCATGACATTGTCATACAATTTTATCAAACATTGGTCCATATGTAAATGATGAGTGAGGTTTGCAGTCTAATCTTGCCAAATGTCATGCTTTTCACAAAATGTCCACAATTATTTGACCAATCTGCTAAACTATGTAACAGCACACAACTTAATGACAATCAACAGGATTAATCGGGTCGTTTCCATACAAATACAATTCCATTAAACTGGATGTGTCCTGAATAAGAACTCCTCAAGATCCAGGTTGCACATGACAAACAAACAAACAAACATGTATAGATGAAGTTTTGAAGAACATACACAATAGACTTTTCAATACCACCTGATAAATGACTATTCACTTCATAAATAGCATTTCATTTCTGTGTTCGGCCCAATGTTAAGAAATCTCAAAACACAATCAAATAAAGCACAAGGAACCTTCGATGTTTAATATTGGCACTAATATTGGCACTTACTAGTTTGACACTTATACACTTATATTGGCACTAATATTGGCACTTACTAGTTTGACACTTATACACTTTTATTGGCACTAATCTTGGCACTTACTAGTTTGACACTTATACACTTATATTGGCACTTATATTGGCACTTACTAGTTTGACACTTATACACTTATATTGGCACTAATATTGGCACTTACTAGTTTGACACTTATACACTTATATTGGCACTTATATTGGCACTTACTAGTTTGACACTTATACACTTATATTGGCACTTATATTGGCACTTAATAGTTTGACACTTATACACTAATATTGGCACTTATATTGGCACTTACTAGTTTGACACTTATACACTAATATTGGCACTTACTAGTTTGAGCATCATTCTGTAGGTGACTTTTCCTCCTAGTTCCACGAGATTCTCCACCTCAGCGAGAGCAGCTCCAAAGTGCACAGTGACATTTCTGGCCTCCTTCTTCACCGGCCTCACATTGGAATCATACTCGGACTTCTCCAGTAAATCATTAATCAACCGCTTTGCTGCTGTGCTTCCTGTACATCCGGGCTATAACAAACCACAAGACACAATTCAGTCATTTATTCATATCAAATACTTTTTTTATTTTCAAGTGAAAACTACTCTGTGAGTTAAAATGCAATCTATCAACATCGGGGATTTATGTTCAGTTTCAAGGGGGCAGAATGCTGTGTTATTAACCTTATCATATTTCCAACAAGAATTTCATGATGCGGGGGCAGAGTACAGTGTTGTCAATGCCGTCATTGAGCAAAAAATCTCGTTGCAGTGTCACGCGAGTTGCGTCACGTGATCTCAGAGGGTCCTTCATTAGGCGCATTGTCTCCGACATGATTGACAGTTGAGCTATTTGTTGTTAGCGGAAGGTGATAGCGCCTTATTACACCCCACTTGTCCTTCTCATTCAAGCCGAGAAGGCAATTTGACATTTCCATTCCACCTTATATTGCAAACTAGATTTAAGAGATATTTCGCGTTTTGTGATAACCAATGCCAGTTCCAAGCGGGCAGAGCGATAGTGATGGTTTGGTTTGTCATGTGTGCACTTGATTTCGTCATGGTATAATTTTCTCGTGATTTCATCAAGGAACTATGCACAGTTGATTTTATCAAGGTTTATGCTATTTTTACTTCACATTAAGTATAATGCCATAAGTGATTTTCTGGCAATTTTCAGCCAGTTTTCAGCCACAATGATTTTCACAGCTTGGCGACTAATGAGACAAATGCTTTTGCCGCTATTACAATACCTGCAAATGCACTCGCGACTTGTCCCTACTCAACTTTTTAAATTGTTGTGATGCAGGGCACAGTGCTGAATTGATTTGATCCGGGCTTGGTACTGAAATGATTATATTTGGATGCAGTGCTGAATTGATTTGATCCGGGCATGGTACTGAAATGATTATATTTGGATACAGTGCTGAATTGATTTGATCCGGGCATGGTACTGAAATGATTATATTTGGATACAGTGCTGAATTGATTTGATCCGGGCATGGTACTGAAATGATTATATTTGGATACAGTGCTGAATTGATTTGATCCGGGCATGGTACTGAAATGATTATATTTGGATACAGTGCTGAATTGATTTGATCCGGGCTTGGTACTAAAATAATTATATTTGAATACAGTGCTGAATTGATTTGATCCGGGCATGGTACTGAAATGATTATATTTGGATACAGTGCTGAATTGATTTGATCCGGGCTTGGTACTGAAATGATTATATTTGGATACAGTGCTGAATTGATTTGATCCGGGCTTGGTACTGAAATGATTATATTTGGATACAGTGCTGAATTGATTTGATCCGGGCATGGTACTGAAATGATTATATTTGGATACAGTGCTGAATTGATTTGATCCGGGCATAGTACTGAAATGATTATATTTGGATACAGTGCTGAATTGATTTGATCCGGGCATGGTACTGAAATGATTATATTTGGATACAGTGCTGAATTGATTTGATCCGGGCTTGGTACTGAAATGATTATATTTGGATACAGTGCTGAATTGATTTGATCCGGGCTTGGTACTGAAATGATTATAATTGGATACAGTGCTGAATTGATTTGATCCGGGCTTGGTACTGAAATGATTATAATTGGATACAGTGCTGAATTGATTTGATCCGGGCATAGTACTGAAATGATTATAATTGGATACAGTGCTGAATTGATTTGATCCGGGCTTGGTACTGAAATGATTATATTTGGATACAGTGCTGAATTGATTTGATCCGGGCTTGGTACTGAAATGATTATATTTGGATACAGTGCTGAATTGATTTGATCCGGGCTTGGTACTGAAATGATTATATTTGGATACAGTGCTGAATTGATTTGATCAAGGTATGGTCAGAATTAATTTGTTCCAGTTACATTGCTGACCAAGGTACAGTGCTGAATTGATCAGGTTATAGTGCTGAATTGATTATGCATCCTTTAATTTAAACCCTTATGGAAATCTAAAGAAATACATAGTTTTCACACCTTTATATGAGTCATAGTTCTGTGGTACCCTGTGACGCAAGAGCTTACAAGTAATAAGGCAATAAAACGGTCTGCATTAAAACAATTTAAACATTGATGACTTTCATTTCGCTTCACTTCATAATTTGGATAACTTAACTTATCTCATTACCTAACTGCAGGTTAAGGTAATGCGATTTAACGGTTTTATAGTTCCTTGCAGCCACGTCCAAATCCTATCAGAAAATGTCCCCTTTTCTGTAACAAATCATTTTCTTTGTGATGAATTCACCTCCTTTAAAGTTCCTAGGTCAGTGGACAGTAATCAAATTATATCACCAGGGGAGCTCATCTCCTCTTTACTTAACATATTTCTAACATCCCTTCATATTCAGGAAGCATAATTTTAGCTTACATTGTGTCCATCCATCTCTGATGTCTTTGCAAACCTCCAAAGAGTGAAATCTTTTCACCCATTTTGTGTCCCTCCATCTCTAATGTTTGTCTGCAAACTTTGATACAGAGAGCGGACCTTGGCTCACATTGTGTCCCTTTAACTCTGAAGTCTGTCAACTCTACCCTCGGAGAGCGGACCTTGGCTCACATTGTGTCCCTTTAACTCTGAAGTCTGTCCACTCTACCCTCAGAGAGCGGCCCTTGGCTCACATTGTGTCCCTTTAACTCTGAAGTCTGTCCACTCTACCCTCAGAGAGCGGACCTAGGCTCACATTGTGTCCCTTTAACTCTGAAGTCTGTCCACTCTACCCTCAGAGATCGGACCTTGGCTCACATTGTGTCCCTTTAACTCTGAAGTCTGTCCACTCTACCCTCAGAGAGCGGCCCTTGGCTCACATTGTGTCCCTTTAACTCTGAAGTCTGTCCACTCTACCCTCAGAGAGCGGACCTAGGCTAACATTGTGTCCCTTTAACTCTGAAGTCTGTCCACTCTACCCTCAGAGATCGGACCTTGGCTCACATTGTGTCCCTTTAACTCTGAAGTCTGTCCACTCTACCCTCAGAGAGCGGACCTAGGCTCACATTGTGTCCCTTTAACTCTGAAGTCTGTCAACTCCACCCTCAGAGAGCGTACCTAGGCTCACATTGTGTCCCTTTAACTCTGAAGTCTGTCCACTCTACCCTCAGAGAGCGGACCTAGGCTCACATTGTGTCCCTTTATCTCTGAAGTCTGTCCACTCTACCCTCAGAGATCGGACCTTGGCTCACATTGTGTCCCTTTAACTCTGAAGTCTGTCCACTCCACCCTCAGAGAGCGTACCTAGGCTCACATTGTGTCCCTTTAACTCTGAAGTCTGTCCACTCCACCCTCAGAGAGCGTACCTAGGCTCACATTGTGTCCCTTTAACTCTGAAGTCTGTCCACTCTACCCTCAGAGATCGGACCTTGGCTCACATTGTGTCCCTTTAACTCTGAAGTCTGTCCACTCTACCCTCAGAGAGCGGACCTTGGCTCACATTGTGTCCCTTTAACTCTGAAGTCTGTCCACTCTACCCTCAGAGATCGGACCTTGGCTCACATTGTGTCCCTTTAACTCTGAAGTCTGTCAACTCCACCCTCAGAGAGCGGACCTTGGCTCACATTGTGTCCCTTTAACTCTGAAGTCTGTCCACTCTACCCTCAGAGAGCGGACCTAGGCTCACATTGTGTCCCTTTAACTCTGAAGTCTGTCCACTCCACCCTCAGAGAGCGTACCTAGGCTCACATTGTGTCCCTTTAACTCTGAAGTCTGTCCACTCCACCCTCAGAGAGCGGACCTTGGCTCACATTGTGTCCCTTTAACTCTGAAGTCTGTCCACTCTACCCTCAGAGAGCGGACCTAGGCTCACATTGTGTCCCTTTAACTCTGAAGTCTGTCCACTCTACCCTCAGAGATCGGACCTTGGCTCACATTGTGTCCCTTTAACTCTGAAGTCTGTCAACTCCACCCTCAGAGAGCGGACCTTGGCTCACATTGTGTCCCTTTAACTCTGAAGTCTGTCCACTCTACCCTCAGAGAGCGGACCTAGGCTCACATTGTGTCCCTTTAACTCTGAAGTCTGTCCACTCCACCCTCAGAGAGCGTACCTAGGCTCACATTGTGTCCCTTTAACTCTGAAGTCTGTCCACTCTACCCTCAGAGAGCAGACCTAGGCTCACATTGTGTCCCTTTAACTCTGAAGTCTGTCCACTCTACCCTCAGAGATCGGACCTTGGCTCACATTGTGTCCCTTTAACTCTGAAGTCTGTCCACTCTACCCTCAGAGAGCGGACCTAGGCTCACATTGTGTCCCTTTAACTCTGAAGTCTGTCCACTCCACCCTCAGAGAGCGTACCTAGGCTCACATTGTGTCCCTTTAACTCTGAAGTCTGTCCACTCTACCCTCAGAGAGCGGACCTAGGCTCACATTGTGTCCCTTTAACTCTGAAGTCTGTCAACTCCACCCTCAGAGAGCGGACCTAGGCTCACATTGTGTCCCTTTAACTCTGAAGTCTGTCCACTCTACCCTCAGAGAGCGGACCTAGGCTCACATTGTGTCCCTTTAACTCTGAAGTCTGTCCACTCTACCCTCAGAGATCGGACCTTGGCTCACATTGTGTCCCTTTAACTCTGAAGTCTGTCCACTCTACCCTCAGAGAGCGGACCTAGGCTCACATTGTGTCCCTTTAACTCTGAAGTCTGTCCACTCTACCCTCAGAGATCGGACCTTGGCTCACATTGTGTCCCTTTAACTCTGAAGTCTGTCCACTCTACCCTCAGAGAGCGGACCTAGGCTCACATTGTGTCCCTTTAACTCTGAAGTCTGTCAACTCCACCCTCAGAGAGCGTACCTAGGCTCACATTGTGTCCCTTTAACTCTGAAGTCTGTCCACTCTACCCTCAGAGAGCGGACCTAGGCTCACATTGTGTCCCTTTATCTCTGAAGTCTGTCCACTCTACCCTCAGAGATCGGACCTTGGCTCACATTGTGTCCCTTTAACTCTGAAGTCTGTCCACTCCACCCTCAGAGAGCGTACCTAGGCTCACATTGTGTCCCTTTAACTCTGAAGTCTGTCCACTCAACCCTCAGAGAGCGTACCTAGGCTCACATTGTGTCCCTTTAACTCTGAAGTCTGTCCACTCTACCCTCAGAGATCGGACCTTGGCTCACATTGTGTCCCTTTAACTCTGAAGTCTGTCCACTCTACCCTCAGAGAGCGGACCTTGGCTCACATTGTGTCCCTTTAACTCTGAAGTCTGTCCACTCTACCCTCAGAGATCGGACCTTGGCTCACATTGTGTCCCTTTAACTCTGAAGTCTGTCAACTCCACCCTCAGAGAGCGGACCTTGGCTCACATTGTGTCCCTTTAACTCTGAAGTCTGTCCACTCTACCCTCAGAGAGCGGACCTAGGCTCACATTGTGTCCCTTTAACTCTGAAGTCTGTCCACTCCACCCTCAGAGAGCGTACCTAGGCTCACATTGTGTCCCTTTAACTCTGAAGTCTGTCCACTCCACCCTCAGAGAGCAGACCTTGGCTCACATTGTGTCCCTTTAACTCTGAAGTCTGTCCACTCTACCCTCAGAGAGCGGACCTAGGCTCACATTGTGTCCCTTTAACTCTGAAGTCTGTCCACTCTACCCTCAGAGATCGGACCTTGGCTCACATTGTGTCCCTTTAACTCTGAAGTCTGTCAACTCCACCCTCAGAGAGCGGACCTTGGCTCACATTGTGTCCCTTTAACTCTGAAGTCTGTCCACTCTACCCTCAGAGAGCGGACCTAGGCTCACATTGTGTCCCTTTAACTCTGAAGTCTGTCCACTCCACCCTCAGAGAGCGTACCTAGGCTCACATTGTGTCCCTTTAACTCTGAAGTCTGTCCACTCTACCCTCAGAGAGCAGACCTAGGCTCACATTGTGTCCCTTTAACTCTGAAGTCTGTCCACTCTACCCTCAGAGATCGGACCTTGGCTCACATTGTGTCCCTTTAACTCTGAAGTCTGTCCACTCTACCCTCAGAGAGCGGACCTAGGCTCACATTGTGTCCCTTTAACTCTGAAGTCTGTCCACTCCACCCTCAGAGAGCGTACCTAGGCTCACATTGTGTCCCTTTAACTCTGAAGTCTGTCCACTCTACCCTCAGAGAGCGGACCTAGGCTCACATTGTGTCCCTTTAACTCTGAAGTCTGTCAACTCCACCCTCAGAGAGCGGACCTAGGCTCACATTGTGTCCCTTTAACTCTGAAGTCTGTCCACTCTACCCTCAGAGAGCGGACCTAGGCTCACATTGTGTCCCTTTAACTCTGAAGTCTGTCCACTCTACCCTCAGAGATCGGACCTTGGCTCACATTGTGTCCCTTTAACTCTGAAGTCTGTCCACTCTACCCTCAGAGAGCGGACCTAGGCTCACATTGTGTCCCTTTAACTCTGAAGTCTGTCCACTCCACCCTCAGAGAGCGTACCTAGGCTCACATTGTGTCCCTTTAACTCTGAAGTCTGTCCACTCTACCCTCAGAGAGCGGACCTAGGCTCACATTGTGTCCCTTTAACTCTGAAGTCTGTCAACTCTACCCTCAGAGAGCGGACCTTGGCTCACATTGTGTCCCTTTAACTCTGAAGTCTGTCAACTCTACCCTCAGAGAGCGGACCTTGGCTCACATTGTGTCCCTTTAACTCTGAAGTCTGTCAACTCTACCCTCAGAGAGCGGACCTTGGCTCACATTGTGTCCCCTTAACTCTGAAGTCTGTCCACTCTACCCTCAGAGAGCGGCCCTTGGCTCACATTGTGTCCCTTTAACTCTGAAGTCTGTCAACTCTACCCTCAGAGAGCGGACCTTGGCTCACATTGTGTCCCTTTAACTCTGAAGTCTGTCCACTCCACCCTCAGAGAGCGGACCTTGGCTCACATTGTGTCCCTTTAACTCTGAAGTCTGTCCACTCTACCCTCAGAGAGCGGACCTTGGCTCACATTGTGTCCCTTTAACTCTGAAGTCTGTCCACTCCACCCTCAGAGAGCGTACCTAGGCTCACATTGTGTCCCTTTAACTCTGAAGTCTGTCCACTCTACCCTCAGAGAGCGGACCTAGGCTCATATTGTGTCCCTTTAACTCTGAAGTCTGTCCACTCTACCCTCAGAGAGCGGACCTTGGCTCACATTGTGTCCCTTTAACTCTGAAGTCTGTCCACTCTACCCTCAGAGAGCGGACCTTGGCTCACATTGTGTCCCTTTAACTCTGAAGTCTGTCAACTCTACCCTCAGAGAGCGGACCTAGGCTCACATTGTGTCCCTTTAACTCTGAAGTCTGTCAACTCCACCCTCAGAGAGCGGACCTAGGCTCACATTGTGTCCCTTTAACTCTGAAGTCTGTCAACTCTACCCTCAGAGAGCGGACCTTGGCTCACATTGTGTCCCTTTAACTCTGAAGTCTGTCCACTCTACCCTCAGAGAGCGGACCTTGGCTCACATTGTGTCCCTTTAACTCTGAAGTCTGTCCACTCTACCCTCAGAGATCGGACCTTGGCTCACATTGTGTCCCTTTAACTCTGAAGTCTGTCCACTCTACCCTCAGAGAGCGGACCTTGGCTCATATTGTGTCCCTTTAACTCTGAAGTCTGTCCACTCTACCCTCAGAGAGCGGACCTAGGCTCACATTGTGTCCCTTTATCTCTGAAGTCTGTCTGCAAACTCTATCCCAGAAAATAAATGATATCTACCTTGCAAGTTTATTTGTAACTACAGTTTTGACACAAGATGCCAAAGAATGAATCGTTTAAAACTTCTTTACTTCAAAATAAAATACATGTTGATGTAGTCTTTAATGAAAAATGAAATTTGATAAGCCTGTCATATAAAAGAAAGATGAAAAATTGTTTACCTCGTCCAACCCACAACCCATTTCCTTTAGTCTCTCAATTTGAAATTGAGATGAAATGGCGTTAAATCGCCAAAGGGAAAAATTATCATAAAAAGACAATTTACCAAGAAAGCACGGTGTCTTAAAGGTTCAGTTCCAAACTTTATACATCTTTCAGTCAATGATCATTAAGATATCACTTATGCTCAAATGGAAGCGTAATATTTTGTATAATATTAGTTTTAAGCCAATAAGATTCATTATTGTCTGGCACAGGAAGTGTTTGGTTTGCACGCATCGTATTCATGTCATTCTGATTACATTGTATAAATACTGTCCCTATTAATATTGCATGATCAAAATGGCCACTTCTATGTGTATGCATCATGCAAATAAACATGATCTGATATGTCATATGCATAGAAAAAATAGACAAGGATGTAGGTCTAGGTTGAATGTTTCATAGCGAAGTATGTGTTTCTAACATTGAGAATGTGTGCAGTTCATCACTATTCCCGTCTCATGGACACATCGCCATCTGTCAAGAGTGCAAAATCAGAGAGTCAGACAAATGTATGAAGATTTCTGACTGGTGTAGGGGATGGACAGGATAAAGGGGCATCTCACCCGCCATCTCAAAGCCACATGCTGTCTTCACAACCAATTGATTAATTAGATAGACCGGCATGGATTGGGCAGAACCATATAGACATTCTGCCAGCAAAAGATATAAAGACCGGCAGAGACAGAAGGAATGAGACATATATTCTGCCACCCAATGTTTAATAGACCGGCAGAGACAGAAGGAATGAGACATATATTCTGCCACCCAATATTTAATAGACCGGCAGAGACAGAAGGAATGAGACATACATTCTGCCACCCAATGTTTAATAGCTCGGTAAAGACAGAAGAGAGACACACAAACAGACACCCCACTGTTCAATGGTTTATGGACTAGTAGAGATACCGCCCAACCACATATAGTTAAGAGGAACTGTAAAATAACCAAGATTTGTGTTCATCCGGTGTTGCTCCAGAAGCAACAAGCCACTAAGAATTCCTTGCATAATGATGCCAGCTCTCACTGAACAATGTCGCTCCTCATAGTCAATGCCTGCTGAGTGTTACTTCACCACTATCATGTATAGTATTCTCTGTCAGTATCGGGAGTGGGCATGGTTCGGGAGGCAGATCATCTCCCACTATCCTACCCAGACGCTAGAACTTAATCCGCACCCAGTCTGTGGTTTTCTGGCTGTCTGAAAGGCAACGTAGTGGATCCTTGGGGAGGTTGTTAACTGTTGTCATTGCCTGCATCAGCAACAGAGGCCTGACGCCTGACAAGGGATCGTCATATCTCTAATCTGTACTGCAGGATTTATTCCTCTCTTGATATATGTCAAATCCATCCTATTGATTTACTTGCAAGGTGCCGTGTTCAGAAGCACGCTGGCAAAGATAAGGAAACAAATAGCTACACCCCAGAGAGACCTGTTTTGATCTTTTTTAGTTATTTGTCTGTGAAAGCTTTGATACTCAGACTGATGCAGTGACTTAAATCATATATCATCTTGAGTATTTTTTTTGTAAATGCCCAGTACTTGTGATTGGGTGCACATATAGGTGAAGTAAAATGGAAATGATGAGCGATGGTGTCAAGTTGCAGTGAGAATGGTCATGCGTATCCCGATACCTTCTCAAGATTGCCACGTGCCGCGGTATGCGATGCAAATTGGACAAAGTGAGGAGCATGATGAATAGCACATCCTGGCACTGACATGTCTCATCATCATTTAGCATAGCCAACTAGTTGAGACCACCTCACTTGATCAACACTGAAATGCTCTCAAGGAATTCTAATGTTCACCCGCGATTTGAGCTCATATAATTTGGTTATTATTGTCTAAATGATACACAGAAATAAACAGAGTGACAAGATAATTGATTACATAAGACATTCTGGATATGAATGTGCATGTTGCAGAGTGAGGCAGGCAGTACATCATTGTTATTGATATTATGCGTCAGATGGCCATTTCACAGGAAAGCTATGTTGACACCGGACATACTGCACCAGCCCCGGGGTGGCCATTTACAGACAATGCCGCCCTTCTAATGGCGATACAGGCAGATACGTCATCATTAGCAATGGGTCTCTTTCCGTTACTATGTGCTTGTGATTGAAATGATAATAATTCTCCATGTTGCCACTCAGTCGGGAGAGTCACTTTATTTGATAGGATATGACGGCGAATCACTTTACATAGCTTTACATTACTATTCTGATCTCAATGAAAGCCTGAAACCTGAATATTATTTGTACACATTAAAAAAAGACGATCCTAGCAAAAATTATCAGAGAAGCCCTATTCCCAGAAAGAGGTTCTCATTAAAACTAGACAATGATCAAAGACGTCTGCGTCAAGATAATTTTCCTTCTAAAAAGAAAAAACACTGCTTTAGCGAATATTTTCGTTCTTCATTCAGATTCTTACAAAAACCGAGAAGAAAGTTTTTGTTATGTCAATAAGAAACTAAACTGTGCTGCTAAATCGACGTTATATACAAACTGACTTAGAGGATGTTACATGAACGTATCAAAATTATTTGACACGTTGCGGCCCGTAAATGTCTTAGGCCTGTGCCAATACCAAGATCCTATGTCTCCTACAGGCCTCTGCAGGCTGAATCACTTCAGTTTCCGGTGCCTCATTGTTAGCAAACCCTTACTGAGTGGCCGGCGTTTGTACTCGATCACTTATCAGCAAGTCTTTTGAAGTAAAATTTGTTGACAAAGTATTAGATGAATGATTCAGATATGAGACGCATGTACTTTCCAATGGCACAGAGCTTTATACAGGGAAAATATGATGGGTCTCAAATTTGAGGATATAAACATTTATATCATGTAAGGAAAAATGCCTGAAAATCAGATTTCATAAAGGCTTTACGATTGGTCAGTGTGGTCGATCTTAAAGGGGAGGGAAACCTTTACAAAATGAAAAAATGTAAATATCATTAATATGAATAGATTTCAGTACCCTCCATAGCAGGACTTCTCTATCATATCAGTCCCTGCCAACAAAAGTATAAAGGTGCGCACAGAATCGAGTGCAAGTCATCAGTATTCATAAAAATCTAGCTGTCCACGAATATAAATAGATTTGTTTTGTACTGGCTGTTGAACTGATTAGTCAGTTTATGTGCCAGACACCTGGTAACAGTTTATTACCTGAATTTGGTCAATTCAGATTTGATGATATTTTTGTGAGCAAGGCAAGTATTTATGACTCGGGGAATTCCAAACTTTGAATGAGATCAAAAACAGGGCAATGACTGCAGAGGTAGTAATTGAATACTACCTATGTAATGCAGAGTAAGATTTCAGACACGAACGGAGGAATTTCGATGTGATTCTACTGTTCTTTAATTTGTTGAATTATGGTCTTATGTTCTGCTGGTGGCAGCCATCTTGTCAAGAGGATTATAGTAATACCATGTTTTAAATTAATTGCAAATTACCTAAATATGTGGTTGGACAAATCCCAGAATATATATATCCATATCGTTTTTTACCACAAACACATCACATATCTTTATCACCAAGCCATGTCAACTTTGTTTAAGAAATGTATTGATGCCTTCACACTTGGTGACAAAAAGCAGCCATATTATCAGGTAGTAGATTAATCACACTTGGCATTGTTTATGGTACAGGTATGAAGCCCATACAATGCTCAAATTGTGCAAAAATATAACATGCCATAGAAATAGAAAGTTACTGAATTCAAAATTGACAAGATTTTGGCAATTGCACATAATCAAAACAGGCTTATTCGGCAGCCATGACACCTTCCTCCCATATGCTGATCACAGGGTGAATGTAAGATAACTCTATCTGAGGGAAGAATAGAAAGTGTGAAGTAATAAGCTAAAAGTTTGAATGGATCTAATGAGACAACACAATCACATAGACTGACTGTCTTCCTTGAACCATATCATGGTCACTGGCTTTACCCATTACTTGATAAAGTACCGTAAATCATTCATTTTTGTCAAGAAAGAAATATCTAAGCTATCAAAAGGTCCAAATATTCAGATTGTCAGATTGGATCTGAATTGCAGACAATCTATTTCCTAACTAAACGTATAATGGTATCATATCCGCTATTTTTAATTTGAATACATTTCATTTTCACATTAGTATAAAAAAACAATTCTGTGTTTTACACGCTATAGGTATGAATAGGTATGTGGGGAAAAAAATACAAAAGAAGCGTCCTTCATAATTTGATAACACGGTACAGCATCAAATATGATGTGATTATAACTTCAGGAAAAGTTTTCCATGTCAGTGTAACAATCTTTGGAGGTTAGAAACGATATCATTTCATGAAGTATGATACCCTAATACATGTGCGGCAAGCAAATAAAGACATAATGGAAATCATCCTCTCCAAGATATCGAATTAGTTTCATATCAAAGGGATGAGCCTTTAATCGACTACACTTATTTCGTTCCGCAGCTTAAGTTTCTGTCACCCGAATTAAATAAAAGAATTAGTGAAAGGAATAGCTCTCGGATATTCTCTCTTATGAAGGTATCGTGTCCGGAGAGCGCTTTTTGATGAGAATGTAGTAAATTTCAAAGACGATTGTTTTAATTAAATAAATCTTGTTAAATATAGGGTATTTGTTTTGAAGAAAAGCACAAATACTCAAATGTCGGTAAATCATTCATTGCTGTACACTGAAAATACCAAATGTAGGTTCTATGAAGTATTTGGAGGAAGGTATGAGACCTGTCGGTGAGATTCAACAGGATCTCTCCTCTCATAATGAGTTTCCGAATGGGATTTCACTCTCACAGTCAGTATTGTGGTATGTTTTATATGCGGTCTTGGGGAAAAATGTCTTAAGAACCAATGAGTGTAATACTTCAGAGGTCCCCTCATATTTCTTTTCCATTTTACAAATCCGAGATGAGGTCAAAAAATGAATCCAAGTTTGATCAGTCAGGTCCTCTGCATGAGCCTGTTATCTCTAATTGGGTGAATTCGCGCCGTTGAAAATGGGACGTCTGAGAGAAATATTACGACCTTGACGGCAATCGAAAGAAATGTCACAAACAAGTATCGTAGGGAACCGTACCCAAAATTTACTATTGTCCTACATTTGCAAGTAATGGCTTCTTATTTTGCTAGGTTGATCTAACCACTGAGGTTGTGATTGCAATAAGTGAGCTGAAATGAATTTACTGTCTTAAAAATATTCAATATTCTTCAAATGGGTTTTTCTTATTTCTATAGAAATTAGTTTTCCCCTGTTATTCAGAACCTGTATTTACATATTTTTTTTACAAATTAACAGAAAGAACGATCAAAACACTAATTGAAGGAATTTAAGATTCCCGCTAAATTAAAAAGGTTACAAGCACATTTTACACTTAACTGCACATGTTGATCCGATTTCTCTTTTAAAACGGACACTACATTTATGAATGAAATCAATGACACAAATATTTCAAACTTGTGATATATTGAAGATATTCTCTCGCATTATTGGTCAACGTTGTTTTGAGACAATTTTTTATTTAAAAAATATTAAAGCATTACTCTCAATTGTAACGTTTTCTATTAAAAAACATTAAAACATTACTCTCAAGCTGTGTGACAAATATTCACTTTGACTTGTAATTTATCCATTTGACATCTACATTACCTACTGAGACAAATGCAATGGGCACATGCATCTACATAGTACTCAGCATAACAAAAATATACAACTCACATATAAAATATCTCAATTGTTTACAGGACATGCATTGGTATACTACATCTACACCAGAAATTACAAAATAAATTGGAGGCGAATCAGATGGGACAGAGAGAACTTGTGAGACGCGGTATAAGGAAACGCCACTGAGGCAGCGTCTGTCACCGCAAGAACTGACAATGTCGTCTGCTTCTGTGAGAACACATGCATTCACATGGAATTCTGAAAAATAAATCTGCTCGCAAATATTCTGTAATTTCATATAACAATTTAATGAATGATAACGTACCAGAGAAAATAGGGCTTCATGGTCCTGTGATCATAGTCGCTCAATGGGGCCCAGATTCATAGTCGCTCAATGGGGCTCAGATTCATGGTCGCTCAATGGGGTTTTCTCTGTATTGGATGGACCATAAATCATTCAGGGTGGGGGTGGAGGAAAAGTAAAATCATGATTTTCCACACCCAATATATAACATCGTTAGTAAGGCCATCATTTTCCCCCTGGGTGCATTCATCCATACATGTTTAATTCGTGTATGTTTATGGATATATGAATTATTTAGAAATGATATATTGCTCTATTTACACGAGTATATAATCAATATAATTATTTCAATTAATCATTCATTAAATCATTCATATCAGCTAAGAAATCAAAATGAATGTCTGGCAAATTAATATGATAAAAACATGTTAGGAAGATATATTTTAAGGCTAAAAGCTATGGATCATTTTGTTCAAAACAAATTAATTTATTTTTAAGGCCTACTTTTATGTAAATTTTGTCAATTTTAAGCCGCCATTTAAAACAAATGAATTAGAAAAAAAGGTTAAAACAACAACTCGATTAATAATCACAAATCAAATCTAGAAGATATGTGGTTTAATAAGTGTCAATTATAGACTCAAGGTCTGCGTTATGGTCTCATGGTTAATCTCATTTTGACCATGAGGTTAAAATGTTAAGAAATAAAAATCACTCTTGCAGAAAATGAATATCAATCCAGGTTATTATATTTGTGGTCTGATCTCATTTTCACCCACCTTTCTTCACCCCCTCACCAGAATGATTGAATGTCCATCCTCCATTCTCTGTATCTCAGCTTTGACTCACAATAATAACACAGGGCTAGCATTATGGCGCCATTCCATTCATATCTTGGTCAGTGGCTTTGATAACTTCTACATTATTTCTTGTGATCTTCCATGCCTTGTCGTTTGATACATTCTCCATGTCTCTCTAAATATATGATTGCAGTGTATGTTTTTATGACCGACAGAAGAGTCATCAACTAATTCTCATTGCTATATTATATTAAAGTACCAATGTTCAAATAAGAAATTGTATATTGAAAAAGAATACGACACAAAATTAGGATTCGAAACCGTCTGTGGGGAAACTATCGTTTTTTTCACTTCTCAGCATTACGTGTAAGGAGGTTCTTAAGAGAATTTTAACCATTTTTCGACCAACGTACAGACTTTTTAACCCCATCCACTCTGGTTCTGTATACAAAGGATTTTCCTCTCAAGCTTGTTTTTCTCTTTAGGGAATAACACAACATGGGGTGTAAGTATTAAGCACATACAATGTAGAATGCAAAAAATCAAAGCATTAATCATGAATGGAATGACAGCCGCCACACAAGTCTGCATTCAAATAAATATATATGCACAAAGAAATACCCTGGAAAGCATTCATAGACTATCATGCTTTGCCACTCCACAAGGGCTAATATCGGGATAAGGGAAACAAGGTCAAGGTCAAGAACAATATAAGGGCACATACACATGATACCTGGCCCTTAGTCGACGCTAGGGGCGCTTGTATCGCCTCTTGAATGACGTCATTCATCATCTGCTCATCTTGCGTTTTTGTGGCTGAGCCGTGATTAGATACATCGCTAGGATTCTTGAAAGAGGAAGAGTACTTGTTCTTGTTTCGTTTACTACTTAGATCCTCCAGATCATCTAATAACTTAACAAGATTGAGGTCTGAGGACATCTGTGCAGCAGGCAGAAAAGAGAAGCAAACAGTCAGTTGAAAATACTTCCCAGAAAAATCCTGTGGGTAAAACACGTTAGATTATTTTGTTACAACATAATTATCTCATTTAAATTAGACAAATATAAAATGAAAGAAGACATTTCAACTGTCACCAGGATACTTGTAGTTAAGCCTATTTCCAAGGAGACATTGTGAAGTTAAATAAGAATAGCAAACATCTTGTATCGATTGGTGTGTTTATCATTAAAGATAATCTTACATCTGTGGGCGTTCTTAACAGAAGTGCTGCCGGGTTGATCTTGGTGGCTTTATTTTTGCATTTATTCCTTCTAGGTTTACTCTGAAAAGGTTACAAACACATTTTATTGTTGAGAGAGTACAAACATTCCAACATTTATATGATTATCATGCTCGCGTGGCTATGTCTGTTTGAAGTTTGTTGACAACAAGTTGCGCTAATTAAGAATTGTTTCAATTAAGAATTGTTGCCAAGTGTTTCAAATGGACATGTAGGCAGGTCATTATATTGAAAAGTTTATTGAATCAATTTGCCAGATGTAAAAAATGGAATTGAGAATGAGATATTTTGTTGTCTTTTGGAGAAGAAAACACCCATTCCAAACATAATTTAATTGCAGAAAGGTTTCTGTTTTCAACGCACCTTGTGAAATCCAATAAATATTCATGAACATTCAATAAAATATGAATGATATTTCAAAATTTGAAACATCAAGATAGAAATTTGTGAGAATTTTTTTATCTGAGATTTAATCCGGGTGCAAACAACCAAATTGTTTACCTAGCTGAATTTGTATTTTTGTTTTACCTAATATACCTTATATTTCCCTTTCATTATTTATACGAGGAACCGTTCTTGAAAAGTCTTGAGGTTAATATCCAGATTTTTAACTCACAAGTTATCTCATCATGTTTTCAATAACAGTGGGCTTTCATTTAAATTCATTTGATCATGTATGATAAATACAATTACAATACCTTTTTCTTGTACGTTTTCATTTATTACCAAACCATATTAAACTAACATTGGCATTTATTACATCTTTTCTGTTTATTCATTTGTTTTATTCATTACCAAATCACACTAAAGTGATATTAGCACACAAATAACACCAAAAACACACACGTATAACCCATGCTAATAGATATTTGCTGAGCAACTTCACACAGTGTGAAGTTTACATTTATATATATATCTTTTCTGATGTTGTAAAGCCTTGATCTGTATATGATGATAATGATACAGGGCCAATCTCGATTGCAGGAGATCATCCTGAGCACTGGGCTACTGATGTGACTTGCTTGGCGATGTCACTTAAGATGAAGGGGCCAGTGTGGAGGCAATCTGTAGAAAACATCCATCAACTTGACATAATAACGTTCCATGGGCATTTTGGTTTCATGCTATCTCATCGTTTATCAATTTCAAACAATTTCTGACCTTCAGTGTTTGTACATGAGTGTCTATGAATGATTTATTTTAAACATAAATATGATACTTGTAAATTATACAACCTCATCCTCACCGTGAACCAAAACAAAATGAGGTCCAGTTTTCTAAACGGGTTGTTGTGTTTAATTTTAGTTGTTTCTGATTTGCTTAGAATATTTGTTAAGGTGAAATGAATCTCTTGATGGGAATTATATTGAAAACTCGGGCAATGAAATTAGTTTCCATAGTTTTTCAATAAATATATTTATTCCTGCATTCTGTCTTCAATTTGCTCAAATAGATATGTTTTCTATTCGCCATGAGAGGTACTGAATTTTATCATTTTGCTAATGAAATGCATTGTCGGTTCATAGCATTTATGAAATTTGATGAACATGCTGAAATCAAAACTATAAACTGATGTACTGCAATACAAACTTTTATCAACTGTACGTTTCTGTGTGTTGGTTTGTGGTTTTACGTCACTCATGACGAGACCTACTTGCAGCAGATATAGTACTGCCTCAATAAAGTGTCATGTCGCAGATCTTTGACATGATAACCCACCTAGTCACAGACATAAAAGGACAAGAGGTTAATCCTTCAGGCACGAGCCTCAGCACATAGGAGAAATTGTAATTCAAACCTTTGGGTCATCACAGAGGAACTATAGTGCTGATAAGCTTTCGCTCTAACCAACTGCGCCGCGGTCCAACTTCATGTCAATTATAAACTCTCCAAAGGTAATTACAATTTGTCAAGAGATGTGGAAGACAGCACAATAAGATGAATGGAAAGTTGAAAAAAACAAACAATACAGAGGATATAATAGGACGCTTTATCATTGTTCAAATATGTAATATGCCATGAGGTTTATACTGACCTGTCTTATTTAAGGGAAACCGAGCAGCCAACATGATGTATAGAATCTTTGACATAGGTAAGGCCATTATCGCTATGTTTCATGAATACAGCTACAGAATTATAACCTTTTTTATGTAATTCATGGATTATATATTTTATGTTTCAAAGTTGTCATCGAGGTGGCCTATGTAACATTGATGGATTATTGACATCAACTCTTCCTAATCTAAATACTGTTATTCTGATTCATGATTTATACTTTACAGAGAGGTTTATGGTTAACACATTATCAATACACTTTAGTTTAAGATTCATATACATTTAAACGTCTTCATGAAATTGAATTTGTACAGCTTCAATGGACCATGCATGCTTCACATTGAATCCAGTTTTTGTCTAATTCTTGTGATAGTCTCATCGCTTTCCATCCTAGTCTGGACTATTTTGATAGCATATCATTTCCAAAGACTAAATACCATTCAGTTATCAAATATCTGGTGGTTATTCATATATATCAGCAACTACTCAAATTAGTGCAACAACATCAAATTAGTTTGTTCTTGGAAATTAAATATTGATAAACACAACCTGCAATAGGAGATATGTGCCCGGCTTAGGTAGCCCCTTTCTTAATGGTCTATGACATTCCTGATGTGGTATATTCCATAGCATTTCTAAAGTAACCTCTCTCCTAATATTCCACGGCATTTCTAAAGTAACCTCTCTCCTGATATTCCACGGCATTTCTAAAGTAACCTCTTCCCTGATATTCCACGGCATTTCTACAGTAACCTCTTCCCTGATATTCCATAGCATTTCTAAAGTAACCTCTCTCCTGATATTCCACGGCATTTCTAAAGTAACCTCTTCCCTGATATTCCATGGTTTTCAAATGAAGCCTCCTCGCTGGTATTCTATGGCATTTATGAAGTAACGTTTTCCTTTGTGCTTAGTAGCACATCTAAAGACATTCGTCCTAGTATTTCATAGCATACCCACATTGTGAGAATATCGACCTTATAAGGGACATACAATGTCGTCCAATTCTCTGGTACAGAAATATGTTCAAACAAATTATTCAAAAACCTGATATATTTTTCAGCATATCTTGGGCTTGGCTTTCGTCGACGCCAATTCCTTGTCTTTGTACACAAAGAAAGAGATTGCAGCCGTGTTCCACAGCCTTCAAAGTTTGCCTTGTTGGAAATACGACACATAAATAAATTCCAAAAACATGCTTAACTTTGCCAATTCTCTCAGTTATTAGGTTTGAATTACAAGTGATCAGTATGAACACACAACATTGCAGAATAAAATGAAATTTACTTCAACAACACATGCTAAAATAATTTGTCAACATTCTCGCTTTAACAACAACACAATGAATATATCACACCAAATGTAAAAGGATGTCTATTTCACTAGATTCAGACATTCACATTACTCATACGAACACAGAACAGTATTCAGTATCATATAAATAAATGATAAACTTGATCCAACTATTTATCTAACATAAGCATTTCTGTGATTCTCCCATTACTAGTCAAATATTAAGTAGAGATGTAGAGTACAAAGAGGTTTACAATCAATACTATATGCATGAGCGGGCATTACTGCGCTAAGGCGTCTGACATCAATCTCGGGGGACAAGGTCCGAGATAATTCTATTGACTATTTGTGGCACTTGACAGCCCAGCGGTGCCCTCTCCCCCGCTACATTAGGATCTTCCAGACGCCCTGGCAGGTCTATGCGTAATCAGGCGGGAATAAGATGGTTGTGTGGTACACATTGTACTTGCAGGGGATGATACTTGATTTATGTATTATATTGACAAATATTACACACGTGTCTCTCTCTACCTATTGATTCCAATTGAAAACAATCATCGCTTATGATTAGCAGATACCTGTGATCAGTGAGAAGTGTTTTCAACTTAATTATGACACTAACAAGAGGATTATTGTATAATGAACATCTACAATCAGTTTTGTTTGTTTGGATTTTACATCACTTTCAACATTATTTCAGTCATTTCGTGGTGAGACCTACTTGTAACAGATATAGTGCTGCCTCACTGAATTGTCATGTCGCAGGTCCTTGACATGACAACCCACTTAATCACAGATTTACAAGGACACAGGGTTAACCCTTTGGCACAGGCCTCAGCTCATGTGTGAAATTCTGTCATGAATTCAATCTCGGCACGGCTGGGGATCGAACCCACGACCTTTGGATCACCACAGAGGAACTGGTGATAAAAAGCTGGCGCTCTAACTAACTGCGCCACGGCCCGTGGCCTCTACCATCAGAAAGTGGAAAGGAAAACACGTGTGATGAGTGTAGAGGGAAATTAGAATCGAAAGAGGAAATGAAGGGTCAGCAAAAATAAAAAGAATCTATCAGAGAGGACAATAACAATTAATCATGTATGTAATGAATGTGTGGGAGGTTCTCAGAAGTATGAATGTGTCAGAGGTTCTTAGAAGTATGAATGTGTGGGAGGTTCTCAGAAGTATGAATGTGTCAGAGGTTCTTAGAAGTATGAATGTGTCAGAGGTTCTTAGAAGTATGAATGTGTCAGAGGTTCTCTATCTGCAGTTATTTTTGTGGGGGATATTTCCCTCAGTTTGAGGATTGTGTGTATATTGTATGTGTGTGTAGGGGTGAGTGGGGGGGGGGGAACTGGGGTCCTCTCAAGATAATGGATGTTGTGATTCAGTTTATCAGTTTATTGAACTTTTTCTGATGACGATCTTTCTTTGGGTGAATGCTGTAATTGTATGTCAAGTTATAGCTGTGCCTTTGATAAATGGTCACAGATAAAGTTTGAACACATTTTGGTGTGATGGTCATATATTCATATGGATTGAGCATGGTGGTCAAGTATTGGAGCGAGACTACAGCATCTATTCATCAAACATCTATCACAAAGAAAGGGGAATTATAGGAATGGATCAGGAATGGTGGTCACAGTTCAGGGTTAGGATATTCATGGATAAGGGATTAGATGCAGACTTGTGGCCCCCACAAAACAGATTAGGGAGATTAGGGACGGGACAGATTAGTGACGGGACAGATTAGGGACTGGTCAGATTAGGGACCGGACAGATTAGGGACTGGACAGATTAGGGACTGGACAGATTAGGGACTGGTCAGATTAGGGACTGGTCTGATTGTGGACTGGTCAGATTAGGGGCGGGACAGATTAGGGACCGGACAGATTAGGGACCGGACAGATTAGGGACCGGTCGTGTCACCAGGACCCTCCCGTTTTCGTCCAGACATCATAACAGACATCACGCCAAATTAGATCTGCCACCTGCCCTTGCACGCGGGTTGTAGACACTCCTTCCCTTTAATCAGCGGCTGTGTGGGCTGGTGGTTTTCACACACCTGCTTTCTGTCCGGAGAAGATGTGATTCACTAGTTGTCTGAGGGGACATGAATGTATTTCTCTATGCGTGAACTGTATATTCTCGTATATTGATTTGTTCTGTGCCATTGAAACTTTGCATACCACAGAGAATGTCAAATAGTCAGCTATGAAGATTCGTCTCTTTCATCCTGTGCCAATCAGGCTTTCTTGTCTTTCTTGTCTTTCTATCAAATCTATTAATATTTATTCATAATAGAATAGTATATTACATAAGAATAGGAAATTATTCTTTTTCCCAGACAGCTGCAAAAATGTTTAATTCCCGTCCGTGGGAATTGCTCCTGAGATGCCATTGCTGGCTTGTATCTGACATGACAGTTGACATTTATACATATACATAAATGAACCTGCTAACATATAACATTGAAAACACAACACGACTCAGCACTTCTGCCATGAGCAACTCAATTTTACAGTATATTTAATCCTCTATAAATGTGTTGAGTTTTCGTATTCATTCATATATCTAAATTATCTAAACATCTTTATCAATATATGACACTTTATAGCTCCAAAGGAAAATTCGACACATGTACCTTGGAAAATTACGATTAAAGGCTAAATTTTAAATTCAATAATTAAGAAATGAAGATTGCAAACTAATAGTCTTAAAGCACACACACAGAAAAACAAATGTCTGTTTTATTCTTAAGGGAGAAAAAGGTACATCTTCAGAATGATTAGGCAAGAGAAACCCCAAACGTAGATGTACTTGTCTTATTGCTTGAAAAAGAGAGGGATTTACCTATGAATCTTTAATGATCATTGAAACTAAAATGAGACATTGCGATTTACACAGAACAACCGCACGTATATTCGCTTACCAATGCTTGAATCTACACAGTTTTTGTCACACATTGCAACATTGTGATCAAATTGACGGTCAATCATAATTTCAGGTGGCATTGCAATTCTGATGATCAAAAAGTGCATTGTTTTGGCTTTAGGCCGTAGTCAACACACATCCTACTCTAAGGTTTTAGTCTGGTCATCTTACATGGATATGGGCGATATTGGATTGAATGACAATAATCTATCTATGTTTACATGACAATGACAATAATCTATCTATGTTTACATGACAATGACAATAATCTTTCTATGTTTACATGACAATGTCAATAATCTATCTATGTTTACATGACAATGACAATAATCTATCTATGTTTACATGACAATGACAATAATCTATGTTTACATGACAATGACAATAATCTATCTATGTTTACATGACAATGACAATAATCTATCTATGTTTACATGACAATGACAATAATCTATGTTTACATGACAATGACAATAATCTATGTTTACATGACAATGACAATAATCTATCTATGTTTACATGACAATGCCAATTATCTATCTATGTTTACATGACAATGACAATAATCTATCTATGATTACATGACAATGCCAATAATCTATGTTTACATGACAATGACAATAATCTATCTATGTTTACATGACAATGACAAAAATCTATCTATGTTTACATGACAATGACAATAATCTATGTTTACATGACAATGACAATAATCTATCTATGATACATGACAATGCCAATAATCTATCTATGATACATGACAATGACAATAATCTATCTATGTTTACATGGACACCTTATGGAGTTATATGGGACCCACAATACACTCATACACGGTCAGTGTGGTGCACTGGGACAATCGAGGGACACAATGTGGTCATCTACTCAGACCTGGACAATATGATTATAGAAATCGATTATTACAATGACAATCAAGGTCTGATGATGATAAAAGGCTATGTTCATAGACATGAGATCTTATCATCCAATAGGAGCGGGAACAGAACAAACCAATTAAAGATGAGGTCTCATGTTACATTCAAGCCTAATTGACATTTGCTGAATCGTATGCTATTGTTCCTCAGAATTTCAAGAATTATTCTATATCTCTATTTCCAATACTCTATGCATGTATTCTTTAGTTTTAGAGAGACAAGATCAGAGAATAATTGTTTCAGCCTTTATTTCAGTCATAAGCTCCTATCTTCAACATTACTCAAATCATATCTTTTTTGGTCCTACAGGCACAGGCAAAAAAAAAAAAAAAAAAAAAAAAAAAAAAAAAAAAAAAAGGATACGTATTTACTGGTATATGGTGAATAATGACACTAACAGGGTGTGAGGAGAGAATCATTTTATAATCTACATCTGCAATCACAAAGTGGAAAGAAAAATAGTTGTAATGATTGCAGGAGAGTGAAAATGACACCAGATACAACTATAAAAAGAGTGTTGTTTTGATATTCAACAGCGGCCAGTATAAATGCCATTACAAGTTGAGCCCTTAACAGATTGGGAGGCATTTCTCGATCAACTGTTTTTATTGCTCTCACAGCTTGGCTGCCGCTTTCACAAAGAGTTTTACATGTGAATGCACTCTCGCGGGAAAATACCTTATGTGCTGACTTTCCAGGTTTTAGGTTAAATAATGAAATATTAAAAACTATTGACACCACCCGGTATCACCGGTATCGCGATAACTCCACCTGTAATGACCTTCGCGATGAATTAGATTAATCGTGCCCAGGGTAATTGTGCAGAAGATGATGTAGAGATATTGTTGATAAGGACATACATCTTGTCAGGATAGAACGTTGTTAAGACGACCTTGGCGTAGTGATATGAGCAAGATATTTGCTGCTAATTAGTCTCCAAACCCTCCTCTATTTATACCTAACCTTGCAAATTGATTCATGTTTGGACTCTGTGCGTAAGATAATGGTATTACATATAAATTCAAAATAGGGATTCAGTACCATAAATTGCCGTATGTTTATTTTGATGTTTGGTAAATAATGCATAGTGCAAGCAGTTCTTGGTCTCTAGTCAATTTGCAAATTCTTCTCTGGTTCTGGAATCGGTCAAGACAGTTAATGTGAACTCTGTGTGACCCCAGATGAGGCTCAAAGTAGGTTAGCATTGTTTGATGTCATTATCTGGCAACATTCAATGGACAATAACTTTGGTGACGTTAAAAGCTCATTGCATCTTTCCAGAAGAACATCGTTTTAGTTTTCAGCGCCTCAATGTTAACACTCCGCCATTTCTCATTATGTACACTTACTTTATTTGTTTGTAGTTAAGCTGTGTTATTTGATTTAATATAAGATGTACCATTCAAATTCTTCTTTTGTTACAACACAAGTAAACCTGTGTAGTCACAAATTCAAGAACTTCAGCACAACTGAATCAGCACAATTTGTTGTAACGCATTTAAGATGTGTTATTACAAATACAAGAACATGAATTGTACAATGAAGAAATGTATGCACCATGAAAATAGACTACCGCTCAGACTAAAAGGAATAATTCTGTTTCTGTATCCTGTGTCAATCACATAATTCAACTATTTCGGCTCATATCAAGTGTCAGCTTGACACACTCATAACGTTGGATGTACAGAATTTTGTTTTGGTGACAACTCATGCGCTGTAATAATTCGTGATGATTTTACACATAAAAATGAAAGGAAATAAGATTTTGAAAAATGATACAATGATACACATACAGTGGCCGCCTTTACAGAGGGGTGATTCCCGGTTTGGGCGAGGAATCTGGTCACTAAGAGACCCCCCCCCCCATATATTCCTGCCCCCCACAGCCCACCATGTGTATACACTAGTCACAAGAGACAAAACCCGCTTCTCAATATTATTTTGCTGTGTCGTGTACTAAGCATTATGAATGATAATCACATTCAAAATATGAAGAAATATATTCCGAAACTGATAGTTTACGTGTTTAGGTCATTTTCCTGCCTGCACAGACTCCCGTGAGCTATCGCCAATAACATGAAGGTGTCTTTTGTGCGTGAAATTACACGTAAATGATCAGTGACGTGGCATTTTTGCTCAAGCAAGCATTTCCGGCCACATAAGTGATTAGAATCGTCTTTTCAGAAGCTACCGGACTTTGAAGCTGTTTTAATTGTGGTTTATGTAATCCAATTGGAGCGTGTAGGTTCCTTTCAGACAAGAATAAGGATTCTTGAACATGGCCCATTATTCACCATCGATGAAGCAATCATTTGAGAAGTTGGTGAGCATATCATGTTGAAAGGTAAGCAAATCTGAAGAAGAGTGCTTCGCCTATAGAATTGTTATATACCATACAGCTAGCTCTTGTTTGATTTACGTCATTGTTGTCCTGTATGTGTAGTGAGAAATCGAGATTGAGAGCTGAGGAAGCTGGTTCGAACGCCACAAACCGCTAATACTTTCAGACCAGTTTAAATATTGCGTGTTCTTCCTCAGGAGAAATTAGCCTCCATTCACCCATAGAGGCACATTCACTCAGGTCCAGGGGATAGCGTTTCAATATATTTCTCAGCTTGGTGGTTTTTATTATCCAATGACCATTATGTCTCGGAATAAACCATTAAAATGACTATCCACTGATTATCATATTTTATAACTATTATTCCCATTGAAAATAGTTTTTATAGTTTAACTCATGACTTTCTCCGTTTTCTTATATTTCTGTCAGTAGTTATGGCTAAATATATATCAAAGTAATTTCTAAAGCAATCCTTTGGATTTAAAAAATAAATAAAATCATTTGACTAACATAATATATAATACAATCATATTAATCTTCTACTGGTCACAAATAGGGCTTACTGCAAATCATGATATTCAAAACTTGTGCGGAATTCATAACCTTGAAAAAGCGTTAAATTATCTACCTTGTCTGCTAGAGACTGCAGGAGAATATCTGTTCGATTTGAAAAGGAAATGGAATGTCTCCGATCACTTTGAACTCTGTTACCCCGCCCACAAAATGGGAATAGAAACAAATGAGAGGGGGCGTGTTGCTTGGCACGGGGGCTCGGGGACTCGATGCCTCAGAGGGAGTGTTCATTGGACAAGCCTCATTAAGCTTGGACACCCTATAACTCACCCCATTCCATCTCCGCTGACTAATAACCAATGCATTTTCCCTCCAAATCTGGACATTCTATTGCCATAAGGTAGATGGAATATTCCAATTTTTAGAGATGTTTATAAAGCCACTTTAAAGTGGCGCATATGGGCTTAGGAACTCTACGTCGATAAATGTATTCAACGAGACATAAACGGGTAATCATCTCAACAAACACCTCCAACTTTGTCAGTGAATACTTTTGCCTTGGTGTAACAAAAAAAGCCAATTTGTTGGGAAAAGTGAGAAATTGTCGGGCCGCTTTTGTATTGACTCATGGAGATTGTGGTCAAACATTGCAGGTCAACAGAAACTAGACTCTCATCGTGCTGAGGAAACGCTTATACAACTTTACATCGAATGTGTGTCTTGTACCACTTTACATTGGCAAAGTGCGCCCTGTACCACTATACATTGGCAAAGTGTGCCCTGTACCACTTCACATTGGCAAAGTGTGTCTTGTACCACTTTACAATGGCAAAGTGTGCCCTGTACCACTTCACATTGGCAAAGTGCGCCCTGTACCACTTTACATTGGCAAAGTGTGCCCTGTACCACTATACATTGGCAAAGTGCGCCCTGTACCACTTCACATTGGTAAAGTGCGCCCTGTACCACTTCACATTGGCAAAGTGTGCCCTGTACCACTTCACATTGGCAAAGTGCACCCTGTACCACTTCACATTGGCAAAGTGTGCCCTGTACCACTTCACATTGGCAAAGTGCGCCCTGTACCACTTCACATTGCCAAAGTGCGCCCTGTACCACTTCACATTGGCAAAGGGCGCCCTGTACCACTTTACATTGACAAAGTATGCCCTGTACCACTTTACATTGACAAAGTGTGCCCTGTACCATTATACATTGCCAAGGTGTTCCTTGTACCACTTTACATCGGCGAAGTGTGGCCTCAAAATTATTTAACAAATGAGAGAACAGCCTTGCTTGCCATCGATGGGGTTATATTGATACAAATAATAATATGTACAGACAGGTCTGAAGAAAAATGTTTATCAAGATCTTTCCTTTTGAGGTGTATATCTATACGGTCCGGGAGTCTATTCCGTGATATCACAGGTGGTCACGTGATCTAATTATAACTAACAAAATGAACCGCAGCATAGGCGCAACAAAAACTAATTTTCCACCTCCTTTTAAGTGGAGGAACATTTACAAATTCACAGCTCTGACATGACATCTTCCATCCCCAGTTCAACCCCGCTTTTTATAATGTAGTAAGTAATTATTATCAAATTAAAAAGATAATTGCCAACAATTTTGAGAAATCTACGATTAAGTAAATTGACCAGGAAGGATGTTAGGCTGTTGCTGACATCAGCAAGTTCCATGCATGTTACCCCTCTGCGCGTCCAATTAGATCTGCGAAACACAAGCTTTATGAAATAACACTTAGAAATATTGCATTACTTAATCCTTAGTCAATATTAAATGCATTCCATATAGAATTACTACATATTAAACAAATAGTAAATATGGTCCATATTACATCACTATATATCAAGTATGTTCTTAGTTTATTCCATGGTTCGGAGCAAAATAAACTAAATTTGATAAAATCATGATAAGCATTACTTTTCAAACAAAATATGTAAATGACAATAGTTTAAATGTCCAATTATATCGATTTCTGGACCATAATATGCAGAGAGAAGGGTGCATAGAGAATGGTATATTGGGAAGCGTGTAGAGAGAATTGTTTTACAAATATGAGTTGGCACCTCCACAATGGGATAACACAGAGCATCTCTGCTGTGGAGGTGCCTTGGAGAACCATTGTAAGTCACAATAAGGCAGCCAGTCCACTCCATTCTGAGGAGATTATACCAGGGTTGGTATTGGTAAGGATATAGAAGTCATCCAAGAGACTCTAGTGGTATCTTGCCTTTTACTTTGTGCCGTTTGCCACCATTTTTGACAAACCTGCCAAGCGCTTTGCGCCACTTTTAGACATGTTCCAGACAAACAATTCTACAAGTACCTCACACTGCTTCTAAACATGTTCCAGGCAAATAATCCTGCAATTCTGCAAGTGCCTTAACTACTTGATAAGCAATACTTTGAGGATGCTTTCGCTGGCAGAGTTATGATTGATTACGAGTGAGATTTGATGATTTCAATTGTATCTTGTCCCTGTGGGACTGATGAGGAAAGTGTTAATTATTTCCTCACTCAAACCACAATAACGAAGCCTGACTTAATTGTATTACATGTATATACTCTTGATACCATGGAATTAAATTATATGAATACAAAATAAATCCACTCTTGCAAGTCTATCAATCTGCATATTGGCTTTTGCCAAAACTATTGATTAACTATATTTCATGTCGCTCATGCAATAGGCAGTCCTAAATGGTCATACACATCTCTGGATAAACGTATAATAGACAGTCAGCATGTTTTTAAACATGGAAATGATACAATCTGATAATGGATTCAATCAAAATAAACCCAGTTAATGTACCATTTGTTAAACAAGTTCTGTGATCGATTGTATCCAACCCTCACACAGGGCTCTAAACATGTTTGTCCTTTAACCAAATATACTCTGGTCTGTATCCTATTCCATATGTGGATAATTGGATGCTGCTTAAATCATTACTTGTTGGGCCCTTAAGAGATTTAGAGACATTTTGAGACCAACTTTTAGGCACCATGTTTTTAGTGCTTTCACAGCTTGGTTGCTTTTGTCACAAATGACTTTGCCGCTAACACTATTCATATGTGTACCTTTGAATGCATTCGTGCCTCCATCATATCGAACTTTTTAATCTCCCACGCTGGTACCAAAGTATTTTCTCTTAAGGGAATAACCCGTCACGTGAAGAAGACAAAACCGTTAAAATGTCAGGAAAATCAAGAAGAGATAGAAATATTTATTTTGCTTTTCTATGTGATGACAGAAAGACATTTATAGAATGCAAAGTCAACATAATAGGAAATGCCTATACTATCGACAAAAGTGAGGATGTCATATGTCACCCATGATTCATGCTGCGTCAAAGATTAAAGATGCAAACGGCTGAACTAATATGATATGACATAAAGTAGATGTTCTTCTTTCTTGTATATAATATGTGCAACCATTGCTCATTTTGTTTGACTTCAAAGAAACCTACATCCTTCCGCTAGGAGGCATATTATCGCCCCGACATAGACATGCCATATACCGCACTATCCAATACACTAAATATATCTCGCATTTGCCTGTTTGGTTGTCCTTTTTTGACCATTTATTACTGCTTAATATGATACTCAGTGTTTCCAATTAGATAAAAACGTAGGAGTATGATATATGTTTGCCTATATCTCACTGATGCATACGGCTACATGTCTATAAGAATCTGATTTGCGCTACCTTCGTGATTGGAGAAACTGTCGCCATAGAAACAAGACATGGCAACATAAAATATTCTGGACCGAATTACATGTTACTTCTGCGAGCACAAGTTTCATATGGGGACACGATTACTGTAAGTCTGTCAGGTACATACCCTGTGGGGGATTCAAATCACCTGAATGTCTCTCCTCCCTTCTTAGTTCAATAACTATTTCAGCTATTTATAAGAAGGAAATGTATAATATGAATATGTTGCTATGGTTATATAAGCATCAAGTACATTTGTATTAATAGGAACTGTATATGTAAAACATCATATAAAAACATAGACACTTGATATAATTGTAGAGAGCAAAGACGAAATATTTCATGTCAAAAGGAACTCGGAGCACCCAATAAATACTGTGTGGGTGTAATGTTTGTGCGATATTTACGTTTCACACACGAACCTTCTGGTTTACCTCTGCCCTTTGCTTAGTATTGTGAAATTATGACAATAAGCATTTATATTATGTATCAAACATTGACGTCTCAAAGAACAGGAAAAAGTCCTACTCCCCTCTCATTTCTATTTAAACTTGGTAAACTGACATGACATGACATTGACTACTGGTATGACAGGAAACTGGACCAGGAGACACCCCTCCTGCAGTGAGCATGGGAATCTTGGCTGGACATGACGCTGACCAATGATCTGACAGGTAATTAGATGAGTTAACATCCCTAATATAGGGACCATGGGGGTCCTGGCTGGACACGACCCTGACCACTGACATAACAGGAGATTGAATCGGGTGGCAGCTTTCATGTGCTTATCCTTAAAATAATATTAGAGTGGAAATACATCACACATGACCCCTGTACCTCTATATATACATCACACATGACCCCTGTACCTGTATACATCACACATGGCCCCTGTACCTGTATACATCACACATGGGTCCTGTGCCTATATACATCACACATCACTCATATACCTGTATACATCACACATGACTCCTATACCTGTATACATCACACATCACTCCTATAGTTGTATACATCACACATCACTCCTATAGTTGTATACACCACACATGACTCCTATACCTGTATACATCACACATGACTCCTATACCTGTATACATCACACATGACTCCTATACCTGTATACACCACACATGGGTCCTGTGCCTATATACATCACACATGACGCATATGTACGCCACACAATATGTACGCCACGCATATTATATGACCAATTCTCTAAAATGTGGTCAGGTTGTGGGAGAGAAAGGTGAACATTTTGAAATGTCTTTGAATTGCAAGCACATGTTTCAACTAGAATCAAATATGTTCTCTTTGATCAAGTGGCACTATTCCATTTCGAACCTTTCTAACCACAAAGTGTCTGAAGGTTTACAAGAACGATGGATGCGCCATTTACACATTTTTATCATTTGTATCATGTAAACACCATATTTATTCACATTCATTTATTTGATATGGCTCTGTTTGTTTGTTTGTTTGTTTGGGGCTTTACATCACTTTCAACATTATTTCAGTCATTTCGTGATGAGACCTACTTGTAGCAGATATAGTGCTGCCTCACTGAATTGTCATGTCGCAGGTCCTTGACATGACAACCAACCTGGTCACGGATTTACAAGGACAACGGGTTAACCCTTTTGGCACGGGCCTCAGCTCATGTGGGAAATCGTATCATGAGTTCAATCTCGGCACGGCCGGGGTTCGAACCCACGACCTTTGGATCACCACAGAGGAACTGGTGCTAATAAGCTGGCGCTCTAACCAACTGCGCCACGGCCTGTGGCATATGATATAGCATTGAATCGGCCGTAGTAAATATTATGTGCCATATTATGTGTGAATTGCACATTTTTCAGTATCCAGTTTGACAAGACTCACCTCAGAACTTTATGGAAATATTAAAGATATAGATTTCACATTTACAAACTTTCACTTTAGTCACCAAACATGTTCCAAGTATCACTGGGTGTGAAGGCATCTTATGATGAAAAATGTTATTTATTGTACCGCCTTATTCCCCATTTATTTCCAACATTTGTGTGGCGTACTTTTTACATTGTTATATCATTTGTATCTTTCATTATGAACTCTGCAATTATGCACTGACTTGGTATCTTTACATTGTTTGTAGTATGTCCATCTGAGGGAAAATGTGTAATTTTATCTCATTTCATGGATAAAAATAGGTGCATTACATTTGGAATTGTCAATGCAACATCTCAAACAAACCTGTACATTTTATTTACCTCTTTAGTGTCACTGATGGAACACTTTGAATATTCCACAGGTAATAAATAATGCAGTAGCCTGCCTTTCATTTAAATCTAGAGGATAAGTGTTATTCCTGAGGAACAAAGGTAAATTAGTACATAATATTTGAACAGTTGTTCATTATGCGATGGCTGTTATATAGATTTTTGTCGAATGTAATAGTTTCTCTATAGTGTTACTAATGGCACACTTCAAATATTCCATTTGTAATAAATACAAGAGTAGACTGCCTTCTATATGAGTAAAGTTGGTAAGTATTGTTTTTCTGAGATATAAAGGTGAATTAGGACATACTATATGTGCGGTTGTAGTTGTGATGGCTGTCACATAGATTTTTGTTTGCTGCAACATTTTTCATCACAATCTCATCTTGCTCCATCAGTAATCAGATCAAAAGCGGAAGTCAAGAAATCTTGGATAAATACACCAGATTCATGAAAGTGTATAAAGATGGCGATATGTGAAGTAAAACAAAAACAATAATGTTTGAGAAGGTTTACCACAGCTGATAATATTACTGGAGTTCTCTTCTGAAATATATATTTACATTTTTTAAGTTGTTATCTTTAATTTACAGATCTACTACATTCCAAGCATACAAGAGGACACTGCAGAACACACCTCTGTTATTTGTTCCACTTTGTTATAAATAACTAAACAAATAGGAAAAACAAAACAAACTCCAATAAAATCATGACATTTATAGGAATTGTATCAGTCTGTAAGAACATAACATTTTAATATCATGAATTAATAGAATAATGAAAATATTTAACACACAATTTTCAACAGCCAATCCATGGATAACACGTTTTCAGAGAATTGTTCATACATCACGTGGTTTTCACATTCTAATTATTATGTCCTAGGCTTTAGTCAAATATATATTTTTATTAGCATATCTTAACAAAAGAAATGCACTCTATAAAGTACAACATGATAAATAACTATTAGAAGTACAGACCTAAAGGAAGTTATCAATAAGAAATGCCTTTAGAAGAATAACAAAACGAGATTCATATTTGGGTAAACTTATTATACTTTCTATAAAGTGTATTACATTTTGACACTGACCCCAATTTGTGGCTTAAGTTCTCAAAGACAGGTGAATACACAAACCGCGATGTACACCTCAAGAGAAAACTCCCTGCATGTGATCTCAAATGCCGACAAATAAAGGACATGTTTAAAAGACATGACAAAAGTAGTGCTCCTTGTGAATCTGCTAACTCGGCATAAACTCATCTTGTCGCATATCACTCAGTATGCATATTGCATGCTGACATTTAAAACTAAATCGTCAATACTGAGTGGAAGTTCTTGTCGCTGTTTAATGGACCTTACACTGACATTCTGGGTATCACCGCCTGCTCATTATGGTGAAACGTCTGTCATGTTAATAAAGCCTTTGCCGCTCTTGTAAATGATTTCAAATTGCTGACAAATAAAGTTTAAGGTGAGTTTTATCAAAGTTGCATAATATCATATATATGTAAGTTGAGAGACTTACCGCACAGAGGGCGGCGAGCAGGGGAAGTAGTATCAGCCAGCTTTGTGACCTCATCCTCAGAAACCCCCTTCTGTGTGGAACCACTGACAGCCAGCTGAAGAAATAACCTTAATCCTCTTCCCAGCACTTTCTGAATGGGGCCCTCAAGGTTGTAAACTGCTTAATTGTGTGTTAAAGTTGTCGAGGAGTGTTATAAAGGCTGTGAGAGGAGACGGGTGGGGTTAGGCGGCTGTGTGAGTGGGTGGCTGGCGGGCTGCTGCCTCTCTCCCGGTGGCGCTGGCCTCAAGACACGCCGCACGCATGCCGTACCGGCCACCCCCAACCGTACCACCCCTACCTATGCCATAAAGACCACCCCTCCCTGTGCCATAAAGACCACCCCTCCCTGTGCCATAAAGACCACCCCTCCCTGTGCCATAAAGACCACCCCTCCCTGTGCCATAAAGACCACCCCTCCCTGTGCCATAAAGACCACCCCTCCCTGTGCCATAAAGACCACCCCTCCCTGTGCCATAAAGACCACCCCTCCCTGTGCCATAAAGACCACCCCTCCCTGTGCCATAAAGACCACCCCTCCCTGTGCCATAAAGACCACCCCTCCCTATGTCACAAAGACCACCCCTCCCTGTGCCATAAAGACCACCCCTCCTTGTGCCATAAAGACCACCCCTCCCTATGTCACAAAGACCACCCCTCCCTGTGCCATAAAGACCACCCCTCCCTATGTCACAAAGACCACCCCTCCCTGTGCCATAAAGACCACCCCTCCCTGTGCCATAAAGACCACCCCTCCCTGTGCCATAAAGACCACCCCTCCCTATGTCACAAAGACCACCCCTCCCTGTGCCATAAAGACCACCCCTCCCTGTGCCATAAAGACCACCCCTCCCTATGTCACAAAGACCACCCCTCCCTGTGCCATAAAGACCACCCCTCCCTATGTCACAAATACCACCCCTCCCTGTGCCATAAAGACCACCCCTCCCTGTGTCACAAAGACCACCCCTCCCTGTGCCATAAAGACCACCCCTCCCTGTGCCATAAAGACCACCCCTCCCTGTGCCATAAAGACCACCCCTCCCTGTGCCATAAAGACCACCCCTCCCTGTGTCACAAAGACTACCCCTCCCTGTGCCACAAAGACCACGCCTCCCTGTGCCATAAAGACCACCCTACCTATGTCACAAAGACCACCCCTACCTATGTCACACCAACCCCCCTCCCCATGTCACACCAACCACCCCTCCCCATGTCACACCAACCCCCTCCCCATGTCACACCAACCACCCCTCCCCATGTCACACCAACCACCCCTCCCCATGTCACACCAACCACCCCTCCCCATGTCACACCAACCACCCCTCCCCATATCACACCAACCTCCCCTCCCCATGTCACACCAACCACCCCTCCCCATGTCACACCAACCACCCCTCCCCATGTCACACCAACCACCCCTCCCCATGTCACACCAACCTCCCCTCCCCATGTCACACCAACCACCCCTCCTCACATCGACCCCTCCCTGCTTCTGACCATCATTGGTCAAGACCAAAGAAAAAAATCATATAAACAGCCACAAATATAAATGTAAAGCGTGATAAAAAATCATTTATTATACATAGCTAGGTACGTTTAAACAGATTTTTATCATCACAATTATGAAACCTGGCTACAGCGATATTGATCAAATAACCGTACTTATTTTCGAAGTTGATTTATGTTATCGACATGTATCATTACGCGCATGGCCCTAAATAAATTTCGACGGAATATTCGAGCAGCTTTCGGCCATCTTGGTTTTGTTGTTTTCACAGTTTGGCTGCAGGTGTCACAAATAAGTTTTCCGCTAACACAAAAGATGAGAATGAATGTTTTCGCTGCCATGCCCTATTCCACTTTTAACCCACACCACGCCCTCCCCACCATAAATTGTTCCATAGTCCAGTTTTTCACCAAAGTCAGGTATATTCTGATATGTTGAAGAAAACACAACAACAACACGTCATGTTTCCATAACCAAATCTCTGAAGACATGGTTGTCAACAATTGTGATGATGTCTGTACATTTTCTCAGTCGGCATGTACCTTTGTGCATATTAACTTTTGTCACAAATATAAATCATTATGAATTAAATGCAACAACTATTAGATTAGAGTAATTGACAGATATTCTCATATATTGTTAATACTGTATCAGATATTGTATCATTTTCTGTTTTTTGTGTGTCTTTTTGTCTTTTGATGAATGTTGGCAGAAAGTCATGTTTGACATCTTGTTATTAAAAAGCCCCCGCATGTTCCGTCGTCATATTTTACTCTCAGATCTTGCAAAACATGAGCACACATAGCTTCATACAATTATGTAAAACCGTGCTGACAAGCTGGTCTGTGTGGAATGAGGGTATTGACATTTATTATTGATTCATGACAGGACAATCAGATCTACTGTTATTGGATCCTGACTCGCATACCCTACATTTTGAAATATTGACAAATATATTTATCATTGACTCTGATTGTGGAAATTCAATTCAACCAATATTGATGTTTGAAGATTATCATCGCTTGGTAACGAACTGTGATGTGTTTTTCCATGTTACATATTATTTCCCTATTTCCCCATGACTGACAGGCATTGATATAATTGATAAAGGACCCGTCCAATATTAGCAACTGACAGTCGATGGAGATGCAAAGCGAGACATTCATATAAGCTATCAAGTTGTTGTCTGGTATAATGAGAATAATCTACCAGCGGTCATCCAATGACTGCATGACGTGAGTTATACCATAGAGTATAGAATAATCTACCAGTGGTCATCCAATGACTGCACGACGTGAGTTATACCATAGAGTATAGAATAATCTACCAGCAGTCATCCAATGACTGCACGACGTGAGTTATACCATAGAGTATAGAATAATCTACCAGCAGTCATCCAATGACTGCACGACGTGAGTTATACCATAGAGTATAGAATAATCTACCAGCGGTCATCCAATGACTGCATGACACAAGTTATACCATAGAGTATAGAATAATCTACCAGTGGTCATCCAATGACTGCACGACGTGAGTTATACCATAGAGTATAGAATAATCTACCAGCAGTCATCCAATGACTGCACGACGTGAGTTATACCATAGAGTATAGAATAATCTACCAGCGGTCATCCAATGACTGCACGACGTGAGTTATACCATACAGTATAGGATAATCTACCAGCGGTCATCCAATGACTACATGACGTGAGTTATACCATAGAGTATAGAATAGTCTACCAGCAGTCATCCAATGACTGCATGACACAAGTTATACCATAGAGTATAGAATAATCTACCAGCGGTCATCCAATGACTGCACGACGTGAGTTATACCATAGAGTATAGAATAATCTACCAGCAGTCATCCAATGACTGCATGACACAAGTTATACCATAGAGTATAGAATAATCTACCAGCGGTCATCCAATGACTACATGACGTGAGTTACACTGTAGAGTATAGAATAGTCTACCATCGGTCATCCAATGACTACATGACGTGAGTTACACTGTAGAGTATAGAATAGTCTACCAGCGGTCATCCAATGACTGCATGAGGTGAGTTATACCATAGAGTATAGAATAATCTACCAGCGGTCATCCAATGACTGCATGACGTGAGTTACACTGTAGAGTATAGAATAATCTACCAGCGGTCATCCAATGACTGCATGACGTGAGTTATACCATAGAGTATAGAATAGTCTACCAGCAGTCATCCAATGACTGCATGACGCGAGTTATACTGTAGAGTATAGAATAATCTACCAGCGGTCATCCAATGACTGCATGACGTGAGTTATACCATAGAGTATAGAATAATCTACCAGCGGTCATCCAATGACTGCATGACGTGAGTTACACTGTAGAGTATAGAATAATCTACCAGCGGTCATCCAATGACTGCATGACGTGAGTTACACTGTAGAGTATAGAATAATCTACCAGCGGTCATCCAATGACTGCATGACGTGAGTTACACTGTAGAGTATAGATTAGTCTACCATCGGTCATCCAATGACTACATGACGCGAGTTATACCATAGAGTATAGAATAATGACCTGAGATGACCTGAGATATGTTATCATTTCTATTTTCATTTTATTTTTTTATTCCTTGCCTCACCCTCCAGGATAGAAAGAAGGACAAAATTGTTACTTTTATGAAAGTGCCATTAGGTGCCATTAGGTGCCATTATTTTTAAATGACTTTAGTGAGATGTTTGGGAAGGAGGGTTCTTCTAACAATTCACTGGAAAATGAGGTTGAGATTTACACAAAGTAGAATTGAAAGGGATGTTGTGTGGACCTTGAGGTAGAGGGCTGATGCGATCTGTCTAGCCGGGATTGGTAATATGTTGAGTGGACCTTGAGGTAGAGGGCTGATGCGATCTGTCTAGCCGGGATTGGTAATATGTTGAGTGGACCTTGAGGTAGAGGGCTGATGCTATCTGTCTAGCCGGGGTTGGTAATATGTTGAGTGGACCTTGAGGTAGAGGGCTGATGCGATCTGTCTAGCCGGGGTTGGTAATATGTTGAGTGGACCTTGAGGTAGAGGGCTGATGCGATCTGTCTAGCCGGGGTTGGTAATATGTTGAGTGGACCTTGAGGTAGAGGGCTGATGCGATCTGTCTAGCCGGGGTTGGTAATATGTTGAGTGGACCTTGAGGTAGAGGGCTGATGCGATCTGTCTAGCCGGGGTTGGTAATATGTTGAGTGGACCTTGAGGTAGAGGGCTGATGCGATCTATCTAGTCGGGGTTGGTAATATGTTGAGTGGACCTTGAGGTAGAGGGCTGATGCGATCTGTCTAGCCGGGGTTGGTAATATGTTGAGTGGACCTTGAGGTAGAGGGCTGATGCTATCTGTCTAGCCGGGGTTGGTAATATGTTGAGTGGACCTTGAGGTAGAGGGCTGATGCTATCTGTCTAGCCGGGGTTGGTAATATGTTGAGTGGACCTTGAGGTAGAGGGCTGATGCTATCTGTCTAGCCGGGGTTGGTAATATGTTGAGTGGACCTTGAGGTAGAGGGCTGATGCGATCTGTCTAGCCGGGGTTGGTAATATGTTGAGTGGACCTTGAGGTAGAGGGCTGATGCTATCTGTCTAGCCGGGGTTGGTAATATGTTGAGTGGACCTTGAGGTAGAGGGCTGATGCTATCTGTCTAGCCGGGGTTGGCAATATGTTGAGTGGACCTTGAGGTAGAGGGCTGATGCTATCTGTCTAGCCGGGGTTGGTAGTATGTTGAGTGGACCTTGAGGTAGAGGGCTGATGCAATCTGTCTAGCCGGGGTTGGTAATATGTTGAGTGGACCTTGAGGTAGAGGGCTGATGCAATCTGTCTAGCCGGGGTTGGTAATATGTTGAGTGGACCTTGAGGTAGAGGGCTGATGCAATCTGTCTAGCCGGGGTTAGTAATATGTTGAGTGGACCTTGAGGTAGAGGGCTGATGCGATCTGTCTAGCCGGGGTTGGTAATATGTTGAGTGGACCTTGAGGTAGAAGGCTGATGCGATCTGTCTAGCCGGGGTTGGTAATATGTTGAGTGGACCTTGAGGTAGAGGGCTGATGCTATCTGTCTAGCCGGGGTTGGTAATATGTTGAGTGGAGATCCCCATCACTTGGCTAACAGAGTAGTAGCTGAACTAATCAGCTGAGAAGATTAGAGATCAGCATTATAATATTGAGTAGGGTCATACACAGGGATAAGCTCAAGCTAACTGGAGCACAAGAATATGGCTATAAAAAGTAAAGATGTTTTATTCCATGATGACGGAGAGACTTGTATTCTCCTCTCCATGGCCTCTCAGCAGATTCTACAGCAGGGACGCCAGGATATGGTAGTGGACACAGCAGGAACTAACGAGGTGACCACCCACAACTGTGTCACCATAGTGATGGTCTGAACAAAGAGATTGGTCCGCAGTCTCGATATCGCAGTTGACGAAGCTGATAAGCGACTGTGGATTGAGGACCATTAGGAATTTTGCTACAAGAAGTGATATCAAATTTGACATGAACTGAGAGATGGGCCAGAAAATAATAATCAAAAGATGAGAATTGTAGTATATCAAACATATATTTCTAACAGTGATATATATCACAGTTAAGTTGAAAAGCTCCATTTTGTCCCCCATCCCCCAGGGGTGACAGGTAAATACGATGGGCTTTGTGCTATTGATTGTAACCATAATAAAGAATAATTCATTTGAATATGATAGATTTTGTCCATTGTCAAATAAATCAATTTATTTGAAAGGTGCTGTTTTGTATCCGTCCACCTATTATCCCCTTTTTATATTGATTTTTGTTCTGTGGCTGCGCATCTGTCGGTCAGGCCAAAACATTAGATAACAAGTTTTTTTTTAAATTTTGAACGTTTTATGATTCCGTGCCTGTGTATTTAGTGCAGCACTATATTATTTTATGAACTTCTCAGTCGTCGGTTCTAGGTCGAGTTTCCTATTTCTATCATTTCGACCGGACTTGAAGGATGTCGGCTCTGAAGGTCAACTAACCCTATTATCGCCCGGTATTATTTTAATATCATTTCATTATCCCTAGTATTCTCATGAAAATCTATGGTCATGCGCAGTTTCGCGCAGTGCCGCCATTTTCCATTGCCATTTTGCCCCATGTTTAAGTTAGAATAGGGATCACCATTTATACTTTGACACAGAATAGGTTCTGCAATTGTACGAGCAAGATACAAATACTATATATTTAAGATTAGGTGAAATATCGAATCTTTAAAGGCACATGTAATTTTGTAGTATGATGGACATGATGGCCAAGATAATATATTATCATCTTGCCTAACACCCTTAAATGTATGAACTGGTCTGCCCAGTTTACCATTCCGCAACTTTTATCAATTATAACAATTAAGTAGCTGACTAAGAAGCAGAACAGTTGGCACCTCTCTTCAAGGAGAAGCCTGAACAACTGATCATTATGAACCCCATCTCAACTTATCGCCCCTCTTTAAATACGAACCGAAAATTGGACGCATTCAATAAATCTTCATACATATTCATACATAACTACAAAATAATGTTATTTACTATGCGAAATAGACAACACAAAACAATATCTTGATAATTGTCTTTGTTACACAAATCAGCCCCGGTGTCTATACTTACAGATGGATTTGTTTGTTTGTTTGTGGTTTTTCATCACTTTCAACATTATTTCAGTCATTTCGTGATGAGACCTACTTGTAGCAGATATAGTGCTGCCTCACTGAATTGTCATGCCGCAGATCCTTGACATGACAACTCACCCGGTCACAGATTTACAAGGACAACGGGTTGACACTTTAGGCATGGGTCTCAGCTCACACGTGAAATTGTATCATGAATTCAATCTCAGCAATATATAGTTTTTTGTAATTGGCATATGGGATATATCTCAACAATGCGTTAATATATATTTTTTGCATTCGGTATATGGGGTATGCCTCAGCAATGTGTTAATATTTTTTTTGGTATTCGGTATATGGGGTATATCTCAACAATGTGTTAATATATTTTTTTTGTATTCGGCATATGGGATATATCTCAACAATGCGTTAAAATATATTTTTTTGTATTCGGCATATGGGATATATCTCAACAATGCGTTAATATATATTTTTTTGTATTCGGCATCGGGATATATCTCAACAATGCGTTAATATATTTTTTTGTATTTGGCATATGGGATATATCTCAACAATGTGTTGATATATATTTTTTTGTATTTGGCATATGGGATATATCTCAACAATGCGTTAATATATATTTTTTTTGTATTCGGCATAGGGATATATCTCAACAATGCGTTAATATATTTTTTTTTGTATTCGGCATATGGGGTATATCTCAACAATGCGTTAATACATATTTTTTTGTATTTGGCATATGGGATATATCTCAACAATGCGTTAATATATATTTTTTTGTATTCGGCATATGGGATATATCTCAACAATGCATTAATATATATTTTTTGTATTCGGCATAGGGCTATATCTCAACAATGCGTTAATATATTTTTTTGTATTTGGCATATGGGATATATCTCAACAATGCGTTAATATATATTCAATTTCAATTCTAGATGAATAAGAAAATAAAATGTTTTCATTTTATTTTTCACCAATTCTTTGAAGTCAGTCATGGAAAATGTAATGACTATAGATATTTATTGCCGAATCATCATATACATGTATAAAGACTAAAAGCGTAAAACTCTATAAACTATTTTGCTGTACAATAGGGTCATTGGTAATTGAGGATTTCACTCTTTTATCATTTTTAATCAAGTGAAGGGCAATGTGCCCTAGCCAAATCCCTAATAAATCATTCTTTGGATATGAATCCTAATGAATATTAAATTTAATTTGCATCTACATTGGTATGAAAGGAGCTAAAATAGAAGTCAAAGAGAGGTGCAGAAAGTGATAAGGTAGTTCTAGCAGAGAAGATAAGTATAAGGAATCAGTGTCTATAACAAAGGCCGCGCCGCCTATTAAGCAGGTATTAAACCCCCCGAGGACAGTTATTTCGCCAAACTAAAGACACTCTTTAATTCTATGAGGGGTTTATATTTAGGAAAAAAGAAAATATGTAAATTAACATCATATGATTGGCTCTTCTGAAAATGAAAGTTTCTCTTGGAACATATTATTTTAGTTATAAACATTGATTTAAGAAGAGAGTATAAATTCAGAATAATTCACGTCTTTATCTCCTTTCTAAATCAGGTGTATCACTTAACAGCGTGATATCAGCTCAGAAGGCACCGATGTCATATGCACAATTCCATACTACTTTCCATATTATTGGGATTTACCTCTCACGTGAGTTCGTTTTTAATGCGTGTGCCTATATGTGAATGAGCATAAATATGTGCGTGCCTATATTTGCTTGTGCGTCTATATGCGTGTTTAGGTGCGTATATATGCGTGTATATGTGCGTCTATATGTGTGTACATGTGAGCCTATATGCGTGTATATGTGCGTATTTATGCGTGTATAGGTGCGTCTATATGCGTGTATAGGTGCGTATATATGTGTTTATGTCTGTATGAGTGCTCGTAATGCATATGCAGTTACAATCTTAATTGGTGTACATTAATATGTGATTTCATTTTTCACAAAGAATGGCCTAAATGTCACATAACAGAAATGTGTACTGCATATATGATAATAACATTTCAATACTGTAGAGTCTTCACCATTAGTTACTATCATATTAATCCATCATTACAAAACAATATATTTAAAATAGAATAAAAAAAACAATCAAGAGATATCCCATGAGATTTCTCGGGAGGTTTGCTGTGACATTGCCAAACAATACCAAAAGGACGATCCGTTACATCGGTAAGCAACACTGATTAAAGCAAACTAGGATCTGTAACATTTTACAATAAATCGTTATTTTCATGAAAAAATATCTTAGAGTATCTTTCCAACTTTCTGCATATGCAGACAAGCCCTTCCATTTTGACAATCCAGTTTTCTCTTTACTTAAAGCTAAATAACAATTAAGAAAGAAATCTGATAAATCATTGACTGACTCCAGTGATATTTCTTAGATATTTGATGAATTATGATTGACGAAGAGACCTGAGACCAACTCTATACGCTTGTCTATATCTAATAAATAAGAGTATATTTGGTTGTTTAGTAGGATCTGTATGACAATATTATATGATATAAACTCAATGCACCTATATACATTAACCTGGCACCTATCTATACATTAACCTGGCACCTATACATTAACCTGACACCTATCTATACATTAACCTGGCACCTATACATTAACCTGGCACCTATCTATACATTAACCTGGCACCTATACATTAAGCTGACACCTATACATTATCCTGCACTCATAATTATATAATCAGGGTGAGTTAAGGAGTATTGGCTTTACAGTGAGTCACGCATGTATTGCTTCAGGTTTGTTGACTCAGTGATATTGATACATCTCTGGATGCTCTGCCTCTTGAGACTTGTCAACATGTGCAATACAACCTATATAAAAGATACCTCATTCCTCATGGAAATCTGTAAAATCCCTCTCTTATCTTACATCGATACTAGTCTTAATGCCTCTATTATTTCCTTGAATCTAGAATCCATATTTTCTAGCAATAAGGTATCAATTGCAGGGATTTCTTTTTCAAGATTTCAAGGTTTTGTTTGCAGATATATAGCATTCCCCCACCAGGGGATTTAATCCCGCCGGGACATGAAAGCCGATGCATCTTATTCTCCTCAAAATGGGATATAGGGAATAAAGGACTCTTGATTTTATGAAAATATCCAAGTCATTATCAAGGATACGTTTCTTAACTTGATGTTTTTCTGTCTTTTCATCCATATTTGTTTCATTGCTTTCACAAATGAATTTGCCCCCGAAACAATACCTGTAAAATCACTCCCGACTCAACACTATATTATAACTTTTTAATCCTGTGTGATGGATCATCACTCCCGTTCGACACCTCCAATATCGGGCATGTTCTCCTATGGGAAAAAACGTTATGTACAGAAGTTGGTGAATGCCATTGAAAATAATAAAGTTCAGCATGTTAATGTTAATTGGCGGTTTAGTAAGATTCAGTGGATCTATGAAATCACATATAGAGGCAGATCACGACAATGATATTCTTATTTGGAAGAAGCCAATATCTCCCTGAATGATCCAGGATGACTGATATTATCAAATAAGAAAATGCCCATAAAAGAAGGCTGCACCAAAAAAAATGAAATAATTTACCTTTAAATTGAATAGGAACCAAACAAATAAGTAGAATTTTTAATATATGAATTCTCATTTTTATTATTTCTAATACCAAAAATGATTAAGATTATTGAGGGTAATTGATCCCTTTTTGCATAGATCTATGTTTTCTCCGAGGAAAAAAAAAAGAAGATTCAAGCAGGGAAATAGATAATAAACAAGTTCCTGATAGCACCGTCCTGTCATCAGATGGCCTGACACACATTACACATGAGAACATGAATGTTCATTCCTCTACTTTCTTCAGGTTCACTGACGAGGTATGACATGCTCAAGGTTGGCCTCGTGGCCAACTCACTCGAATTTTAAAATAGATTTTTCAATCTTGATATTTACAACGGTATATTAACTGGAACCTTCTTTCCAAGAATATAAATGTATCCTTTTCTGTTACATTATTTTAGATTAACTTAGAGTAGCTTCTTGAAAACCGTTACATCCAACAAGACAACAGAGAATCAGTAATACTACACTTAATGCTATTTATCTATTGACAGCATTTGTTAATATTGTCATCATCAGATGCTGTTTTTCTAGACTAGATATCAGGTGCCAAGAACTGTGATCATGTCCTTAATTGGATAAAGTGGGTAAACAAATGTCTACTGTGAAATCCATTAATCATAGAGCCCAACATGGATCAGTAATACGACCTGTCTTATTTATTATTTACATAAAAGGTGCATAAATGACGTCAAATCTAAATTGATAGGATGCAAGTGAATTATAAAAAAATACAGAACTGCTAATTTATGTTAACAAAAGGTCTGTCCCTACTGGTTGAAAGAAGATAATGAGATAATGAGAGACATCAAAGCCTAAGTGTATATTGGTATAGGTCGGGTCGCCATACTGCCCCATTGAAAACAACACGCCGGAAGTGCACAACTACAACCGGAAGTGCACAAAAAACTCTCTAAACTCCAATCATTAAAAAAAACAAGATGGTAACCCGCAATCGCACTATTGCTTGTGATTCTGATATGGACTTGAAGCCACAAATCCGAAAATAATCTTACCACATCAGAAACATTGAAACCACTGAATAGACGACACAATGGCTGAAACTTTTACACAGACCTTTGTGACACCAACCCTTGATTATGGGAAAGGTCTTCTTGTCAGACCAACTGCTGACATTAACAAAACTGCAACTTCCTCAGAACTCTGCAGCATGTGTTGAGGGGAAGATTTCATCATATTTCTGAAGACAACAAGCTAATGATATTGCATTGGTTTCCAGTCCTTTAGAAAATCAATTTCAAAATTTTCCTTACTACATTGATGGCCCTAAACGATGAGCGATCTACTCACTTAGAAGTCACGGAAGAAGGCTATGGACTAATGGTAGAGTGGACCTTGTAATTCCTCGCAGCCAATTTTCCCAGTCATTGCGCCACAACTACATATATAGAATGGTCTTCCTTATGGGATTAGGAACCATGGCTCAGTTAATTTAAAGAAACCTAAGAGAAACCCTATTCCAGAGACACTACTTTGTTAAAATAGCTTGTAACATTGTACAGTCTTATATTGTGTTATTGTTATTCCTATTGATATTGATGATTATCATTAAGATACACTATATTAATATTCATGTCAATGAATTGTAGTTAGAGAGATGATACAAATAATCAAGTTGTGTTCCTCTGTTACCTCACCTATAGAAGTCGTCTTCATACCTGTCTGTTGGTATCAGTACAGATTCAATGTCATCTCAAGTAATAAACCATTCTGGGTAAACAGATTTCATTAGCATGTATATACAGGTATACATGTGTGATTTCCTGGTGTTTTGCCTCCTTTCATTTATAATCAATTGGCAAGTTCTTATTTCCAATATTATTAGGAGTCCAGTCAGTCCTCCACCCTAATGTGTTATGTGCGGGGGTAGATTGTTTGGCTTCTCCTTCCGTTCTTTGAATAAAACCATTTTCTCTGATAAAATCAGCATAATCAAAGTCAACTCTGCCTCCCGCCTGGCAACTTTCTGAAGTTATTCTGGTTACATGAAACAATTGCATGACAATCCTATTGTCAGGTGTCCTTAATAGAAATTATGGCGCGCCCATATGGCCAGGTAGAAACAAAGGACCTGAGTATTTAAGTTGAAACCTTTTGCTGCACGTCTTATAATCATATGAAAGAGGAATATCCTAGTTAACAGTAAAATGTGATAAATTTGCAATTTGTTACAAAGAGTAACCTATAGGTGTATTCAAAACAAATGTAGCAGAGTTCAGAAACAATATGATACAACAAACATGCATCCCAATGCGTTTTCCACTATGTTATGAATCATGGTCATTCACGCATCCACTCAAGAATAGACAACAATTAATCCTTTTTTTCCCTGGTCTCTGAATGTTACTTTTATGGAGGCGTGTTGGTATACATTTGTTCAGTATTGCAGCGGCTACATTTGATGCTGATTCATAAGGGATGGGTGCAGTAACAATAAATATAAACATTTCACTTATAGCAAGGAATATATGAAAAATGTAGAAATTGACATCACCTCAGGGTCCATAGATAACGTTTCGTCAGATGCAAATCAGGAATTAGTCTTTTTGCACAATTATTTAGATTTCCATGAAAGTTGACACACATGCACAGCTGTCCATTCCTTTGGCCGGCGAAATATCCAGTATGGGAGATTGTCGAGAGATTTTATTCAGTTACAAAAGTTAAAAGTCGAATCAACACATTTGAAACATCTATAGCAATCCCCGCCAATCTCCATTATCAATGATTAAATATAGAAGGTAAAGAGTTCTGGTTCCGGTTCCGGTTCCGGTGTGTACCTTCCAATGAGTAAAAACAATGTGGACATCGGCAATCTGCCTATGGTAAGCTTTTACAGATTTTCTTGCAAAAAGAGGGGTTTTTTTTTTACAGAAACTTACATTAACCTTGTGGAAGAGCAAGACATTTTTGTTGGTTTTCATTTTTTATTCGTTCAAAGAATTATTATAATATTAGAAGCTGAGTTGTAATTCTCTGCCAGGATTATATATTCTGCACCACATTTCACACCCATTAATATATCTACGGAGATTGCATATGTACTTGCATCATGTTTTTAATTATTAAAATCTTAATAATTCCCTTATATGATATAAACAACTATCAATAATATTGCTAATTAACGGCATATGCTCATTCCTCAGGTATAGGATTATTGATATTGTTATTTTGGTCTAAACAATAAAGAGCAATCAATGCGATATATATCAAAATAACAATGACTTCTTTGTCAATCAGCTGTCAACTAAAAGCAAAGTATCTGACATGATTAAAAGCATTTAAAGGGTGCAGTAAGCTGGGGTCAAGATAAGTTTGGAACATAGGCAAGGAGGTAGGTCATTATGGAGAGAGGCAATCCGACATTTGGAATTACCACTCCACAAAAGGAAATCCTCCTATTATGTGCAGGTTTCACTTCTTCAAACACTTTAGGTTTGCAGGATAGGATTGCAGTGAGTAGTGCCAATTTATGAATTACTAACCTGGGGCACAGGTACAGGCATATGAGGGAGAGTCTAATGTTTAAAGAATATAACCTGAATCACATATCACATACATATATATCAGTATTATATGCGGCATTTTGGACAGCATAGGTGGCGTAGTACTATCATTTCTCAATTCTTGCTGAATTGTGGAGAGGGTCTCTCCTTCACTTAACAATATCCTTACCAATTTTAACAAATGCTGTGGAGTTATTTCTTGGGGGAAAACATTGAACTGTTTCCAAGCAACCTTTGTTCTGTAAATAGATTCAATGGTTGGATAGACATGTGAATGAAGATCCTTGTCTGTGTTAGCATCCATCAAAGAGTCACAAGTTAATAAAAAATATTGCACGGTTATTGGACAGTAAGATAGATATCATTGATAAATTGCATTTTGGACAAGAGAAGAACAATTCTGAAATGGGGTTGTATCTTGAAAAGACTTAGAATACACTATGGGATGATACACTGTCTCCAGATGAATGTATGATATGAAGGCTTCAGCTGGTATATCTGGAACTCATGAAGGGGTGGCAGTGTATTATTCTTTACTAAAATGCTATTCACGAATTAGTCAATTATTTCAAACAGTATACACATAATGTACATGATGAAACAAATATATATATATATATATATATATATATATATATATATATATATATTGTTGGCAGGTTCAATTCATAACTTCACACAATTCATAACTTCACACTGACCAATAAGCTAATGAACGCCAGGCCCTTTCATGATAGGGATGTTGCTTGTCCAGGAGACAGACCTTAATGTAAGGTCCACCTTAATGTAAGGTCCACCGAGGCAATGGCTTTATGTGCGCCACTACTGTATCGCAGTAAATGATAGGCTGGTGAGCTGTGCCTTATCAATTTGCTCTTTCCAACTTTTACTGCTCGCTTCAAATTAGTGGATAGCTATTTGGTATGGCCATGGTGATGTTTTAAGATGTGTCACTTCTCGCCGTCCTTACCAGGACAGTTAATAGAACAATGGATCTGTGCCTCACATGGTTATATATGTGGCGGACTGAAGGTGGTGGGTGTCTCCTCCTGCCGGCAGTGTTATTTTCACACTGGTTAAAAGGCTTAAAGGTCAATCTGATATGGCCATTGTTCCTGAAAGGGTCGCAAAACGCCATTTAATTAGATAGGAAATATAAGATAAGAAAATAAAGATCTATATCAAAAGTAATTAAAACATTTACATAAAGATTCACAGGAAAATTATCAAATTTAAGAGGGTATCAAAATTTATAGACATAGATCACAGGAAGGAGAAAATTTACATTGATTTAATACTTCACAAATCTGAACCATTTTCGTGTTGACAAACAGGTATTGAGATGTTAAATTAGCATGGTCAGTTATGTGAAGTGAATGGGAATGAACATGTGCCATTTTCTAGACCCAGTGTCCGTTCAGTACCTGGATATATACGGTGATTATTTATATTCTCCTACAATCTATTAATTTGCCTTGCAACAATGAGATATTTGGTGTATAAGATATTAATGGTAAATCTATCCTTAAAAAACTTTAATGATATCAAAGTACTCAATTAGCACTGAATATATGCAAAATTTGCACTGAACAAAAATCGAAATATTAATTATTTTAAAATTTCATTGGAAACAAATCCGCTATTTTAGAGAAAGTATAGCTTGATTTGAATTTGCACACGAAAGTAGGGTTAACTTTAGTCTTAAATATGATTTTTCATGCAAAACACTTTTATGCAGTTTCAGCACTGCCATATGTATGGATAGTGTGGCACTCGGTGCTGTCATATAATGAAGCACAATAGATGGGGTTGGCTATAAATGGTGACCAGACAAGCTTCAAAATGGCAGACTTACTCATTGTGAGAAATGACTCAACAAAGTACCGAGCTGTGACTGGCCGAGAGACAACAGTCAGGATTTAAGTATATATATCTTGATCTGGATTCTGTCAATTCCTTGTTATCTTTGATATAAACATACACCAACATATCAATTACTGGAATCCCATTCACATGTCAGTAAATCTGTTTGTTAAAACTAATTGTTTGTTGAAACTGTTTGTTTGGTAAGATTGTTTGTTGGGTAAACTGAAGGAAAAATCACTTCACATAATTCCATAGAAGAGCCACTTGATAAAGAAATAAAAAATATGTTGAAAATGAAGCTGTTGTCAGAACTGTAAAGGCAGTGCAGCACATTGAAAAACATCCAATATTATTACTATTATTTATGAAAGGTTAGCAAACATATTATTGCTTTTCCCAAGGTGTGTATGACATGAGTAACTTCCTATCAGCTCCTGTTAATTCTGCCTTATTGGTGGTAATTTCACAGTCCATACGCCAATGTACCCACCTGTCTGACATTGTGTGCATAACCAGACCATCTTTCATAGTTCTGTCTCTATGTGGACGCTTACTGGTTTCAGCCATAAGTACTGAATAGTTGTCTGTGTCATAAGATCCGGTGCTGGTGGCCTTGCTTGGTTCTTGCTTGGTTCTTGCTTGGTTCTTGCCATTATCAAATACTTTAAAAAGGCACAAGATAAGGGTCAAAGGGTAACCCTTATTCACCTGAAGGGTGTCTAAGACACAAACACACCTGAAGGGTGAATAAGGGTCAAAACTGATAGCTACAGCTTGCACACTCACTTGACAGAATTTTATTATACTAATATGACATAAATGTTTCCTGCCGAGATGGTCTGGCTTATATTGTTACTATTGTGATACATGTACATTCACCTGATAGTTATCTATGACACAAACATTTTGCTAAAAAGACCTTACAATATGTACATGAAAAATATCTTTCAAAATTGATTCTAAACTGTCTTGCTTGTATCTTGGTTGTAAGCAAATCTTTTTATAGAGGATGCAACAGATTTGGAAGTAATGCATTTTATATCAATAATGGCTTGAATCACAAACAATGGAATAGGTCTCATAGACCTGTAAAGTGTTATGATTGTGATACATATTTAAAAATAAAATTATAACAAATAAAGAATTATTCAAGTGATGAATATGGCTCTCCTTGGGGTGCTGAAATGCTGCCACCCAAATATTTCTGATGCTGTCTTTGGAAATGAATTTGAAACAAATAATCTCTTTATGCGAGGAGAGTGTCATAATTGAACAAAGTAGTTAAGGTCAACATGCAGTAAAAGAACTTACCGGCAGGATAAAGCATCAATAGATAATGAAAAAAGGAAATCAAAAGGTTGAAATGCAGAGGCCTTAACTCAGCCAAAAGCAATTAGAACTACAAGGACTAATGGCTGAGCAAAATGCAAGAAACGGGAAAAAATCCATTGTTGATAGTTTTAATGTTTCTCCAGCAGACAGAAATGTATCTAGTGTAATTAACTCAGTGCATCCCTCACAAACATTCTTGAGACTCAAATATTTTTAATAGGGGATTTTGTACTTGACATCATATGGGAGAATATGCCAAATGGAATTGACATTAATACAACAATTATTTCTCTCAACTAGTAATAAAAATTACCCAAAATATTTAGGTATATTCATACCCTATTAATTTGCATATATGCCAGTAACCAAGTTTAATGATTCTTTCCTTTGAAAAATTGAAAACTTTGCAGGGAAAAGGATAATACACCAGTTCTGCAAGCCATTATTTCAACACCAGACGGCATTGCCAAAATTGCACATAACACAAGGACAGTGAGCAATATCATGATGGTCTTGAAAAGTACACACCACTTACCACCAGTACCAGGACCAATTACCACCAGTACCAGCACCACTTACCACCAGCACCAGCACCACTTACCACCAGCACCAGCACCACTTACCACCAATACCAGCACCACTTACCACCAGCACCAGTACCAGCACCACTTACCACCAGTACCAGCACCACTTACCACCAGTACAAGCACTACTTACCACCAGTAACTGCACCACTTACCACCAGTACCAGCACCACCTACCACCAGTACCAGCACTACTTACCACCAGTACCACTTACCACCAGTACCAGCACCACCTACCACCAGTACCAGCACCACTTACCACCAGTACCAGCACTACTTACCACCAGTACCACTTACCACCAGTACCAGCACCACCTACCACCAGTACCAGCACCACTTACCACCAGTACCAGCACTACTTACCACCAGCACCACTTACCACCAGCACCACTTACCACCAGTACCAGCGCCACTTACCACCAGTACCACTTACCACCAGTACCAGCACCACCTACCACCAGTACCAGCACCACTTACCACCAGCACCAGCCCCACTTACCACCAGTACCAGCACTACTTACCACCAGTACCACTGACCACCAGTACCAGCACTACTTACCACCAGTACCAGCACCACCTACCACCAGTACCATCACCACTTACCACCAGTAACAGCACCACTTACCACCAGTACCACTTACCACAAGTACCACCACCACTTACCACCAGTACCACTTACCACCAGTACCAGCACCAATTACCACCAGTACCAGCACCACTTACCACCAGTACTAGCACCACTTACCACCGCTACCAGCACCATTTACCACCAGTACCAGTACCAGCACCACTTACCACCAACACCAGCAACACTTACCACCAGTACCAGTACCAGCACCACTTACCACCAGTACCAGCACCACTTACCACCAGTACCAGCACCACTTACCACCAGTACCAGCACCACTTACCACCAGTACCAGTACCAGCACCACTTACCACCAGTACCAGCATCACTTACCACCAGTACCACTTACCACCAGTACCAGCACCACTTACCACCAGTACCAGCACCACTTACCACCAGTACCAGCACCACTTACCACCAGTACCAGCACCACTTACCACCAGTACCAGCACCACTTACCACCAGTACCAGCACCACTTACCACCAGTACCAGCACCACTTACCACTAGCACCAGCACCACTTACCACCAGTACCAATACCACTTACCACCAGTACCAGCACCACTTACCACCAGCACCACTTACCACCAGCACCACTTACCACCAGCACCACTTACCACCAGTACCAATACCACTTACCACCAGTACCAGCACCACTTACCACCAGCACCACTTACCACCAGTACCAGCATCACTTACCACCAGTACCAGCACCAATTACCACCAGTACCAGCATCACTTACCACCAGCACCACTTACCACCAGTACCAGCATCACTTACCACCAGCACCACTTACCACCAGTACCAGCATCACTTACCACCAGTACCAGCACCACTTACCACCAGCACCAGCACCACTTACCACCAGTACCAGCACCAATTACCACCAGTACCAGCATCACTTACCACCAGCACCACTTACCACCAGTACCAGCATCACTTACCACCAGCACCACTTACCACCACTACCAGCACCACTTACCTCCAATACCAGCACCACTTACCACCAGTACCAGCACCACTTACCACCAGTACCAGCACCACTTACCACCAGTACCAGCACCACTTACCACCAGTACCAGCATCACTTACCACCAGTACCAGCACCAATTACCACCAGTACCAGCACCACTTACCACCAGTACCAGCATCACTTACCACCAGTACCAGCACCAATTACCACCAGTACCAGCATCACTTACCACCAGCACCACTTACCACCAGTACCAGCATCACTTACCACCAGCACCACTTACCACCAGTACCAGCATCACTTACCACCAGTACCAGCACCACTTACCACCAGCACCAGCACCACTTACCACCAGTACCAGCACCAATTACCACCAGTACCAGCATCACTTACCACCAGCACCACTTACCACCAGTACCAGCATCACTTACCACCAGCACCACTTACCACCACTACCAGCACCACTTACCTCCAATACCAGCACCACTTACCACCAGTACCAGCACCACTTACCACCAGTACCAGCACCACTTACCACCAGTACCAGCACCACTTACCACCAGTACCAGCATCACTTACCACCAGTACCAGCACCACTTACCACCAGTACCAGCACCACTTACCACCAGTACCAGCATCACTTACCACCAGTACCAGCACCAATTACCACCAGTACCAGCATCACTTACCACCAGCACCACTTACCACCAGTACCAGCATCACTTACCACCAGCACCACTTACCACCACTACCAGCACCACTTACCTCCAATACCAGCACCACTTACCACCAGTACCAGCACCACTTACCACCAGTACCAGCACCACTTACCACCAGCACCAGCACCACTTACCACCAGCACCAGCACCACTTACCACCAGTACCAGCACCACTTACCACCAGTACCAGCACCACTTACCACCAGTACCAGCACCACTTACCACCAGTACCAGCACCACTTACCACCAGCACCAGCACCACTTACCACCAGTACCAACACCACTTACCACCAGCACCAGCACCACTTACCACCAGTACCAGTACTAGCACCACTTACCACCAGTACAAGCACCACTTACCACCAGTACCAGCACCAATTACCACCAGTACCAGCACCACTTACCACCAGTACCAGCACCACTTACCACCAGTACCAGCACCACTTACCACCAGTACCAGCACCACTTACCACCAGTACCAGCACCACTTACCACCAGTACCACTTACCACCAGTACCAGCACCACTTACCACCAGTACCAGCACCACTTACCACCAGTACCAGCACCACTTACCACCAGCACCACTTACCACCACTACCAGCACCACTTACCTCCAATACCAGCACCACTTACCACCAGTACCAGCACCAGTTACCACCAATACCAGCACCACTTACCACCAGTTACAGCACTACTTACCACCAGTACCAGCACCACTTACCTCCAATACCAGCAACACTTACCACCAGTACCAGCACCACTTACCACCAGTTCCAGCACCACTTACCACCACTACCAGCACCACTTATCACCAGTACCAGCACCACTTACAACCAGTACTAGCACCACTTACCACCAGTACCAGCACCACTTACCACCAGTACCAGCACCACTTACCATCAGTACCAGCATCACTTACCACCAGTACCAGCACCACTTACCACCAGCACCAGCCCCACTTACCACCAGCACCAGCACCACTTACCACCACTTACCACCACTTACCACCAGTACCAGCACCACTTACCACCAGTACCAGCACCACTTACCACCAGCACCAGCCCCACTTACCACCAGTACCACTTACCACCAGTACCAGCACTACTTACCACCAGCACCAGCCCCACTTACCACCAGCACCACTTACCACCAGCACCAGCACCACTTACCACCAATACCAGTACCGCTTACCACCAGTACCAGCACCACTTACCATCAGTACCAGCACCACTTACCACCAGTACCAGCACCACTTACCATCAGTACCAGCACCACTTACCACCAGTACCAGAACCACTTACCACCAGTACCAGCACCACTTACCACCAGCACCAGCCCCACTTACCACCAGTACCAGCACTACTTACCACCAGTACCACTTACCACCAGTACCAGCACTACTTACCACCAGTACCAGTACCACTTACCACCAGTACCAGTACCACTTACCACCAGTACCAGCACCACTTACCACCAGCACCAGCCCCACTTACCACCAGTACCACTTACCACCAGCACCAGCACCACTAACCAGCACCAGCACCACTAACCAGCAGTACCACTTACCACCAGCACCAGCCCCACTTACCACCAGTACCACTTACCACCAGCACCACTTACCACCAGCACCACTTACCACCAGCACCAGCACCACTTACCACCAGTACCAGCACCACTTACCACCAGTACCAGCCCCACTTACCACCATTACCAGCACCACTTACCACCAGTACCAGCACCACTTACCACCAACACCACTTACCACCAGTCCCACTTACCACCAGTGCCACTTACCACCAGTACCACTTACCACCAGTACCAGCACCACTTACCACCAGTACCAGCACCACTTACCACCAGCACCACTTACCACCAGTACCACTTACCACCAGTACCACTTACCACCAGTACCACTTACCACCAGCACCACTTACCACCAGCACCACTTACCACCAATACCACTTACCACCAGCACCACTTACCACCAGCACCAGCACCACTTACCACCAGTACCAGCACCACTAACCAGCACCACTTACCACCAGTACCACTTACCACCAGCACCACTTACCACCAGCACCAGCACCACTTACCACCAGTACCAGCACCACTAATCTCCAGTATCAGTGCCACTTACCACCAGTACCAATACCACTTACCACCAATACCAGCACCACTTACCACCAGTACCAGCACCACTTACCACCAGTACCAGCACCACTTACCACCAATACCAGCACCACTTACCACCAGCACCAGTGAAGCTCTCAAATTGGTTAAGAAAGCAGGACATAAATCATTGAGCTTGATCTAATTTCTACCTGGCGTCCAGGAAGTTCAACTATGAGTTCAATCTCGGTATTAAAATCTCGGCATGGCCGGGAATGGAACCTATGATCTTTGGATCACCACAGAGGAACCGGTGCTAATAAGCTGGTGCTAATAAGCTGGTGCTAATAAGCTGGGGCTAATAAGCTGGGGCTAATAAGCTGGTGCTTATAAACACTTGCTAATAGGCTGGCACTCTAACGGCCCATGGCCCACAAAAATAGAACACATTCTCCAATTTATATTCCTATTCAAGAACTAATTTGAGCACCGTCCTCCTATTGAAGAAAACAATAAAATATAAGAAAATCTGCAAACAGAAATAAGCTTTTCAATGTGGTAATCCAATGTTGTCTACATTTAAAACATTTCTTGTGACCTGATTTGTTTTCTATTACACATTTAACACGTTTTCACGTACTTTGTGAGTTTGTTATCATTTTTATATGTACCATTATGCTTAGGACAACTTATCGGGGTTATATTTTGAAATTACACTTATATTTTATATGTATGAAACTTGAAGATATTACATTGGATCAATTTAAATAGGAGTTCCATTTTAACGTCATTCAAAAGTCACTTCAAGGTCACTGGCAATATTTGATAGAATATACAAAGGTCCACATTCGGTCATGTATCATCTGTGGATGTGCCCCACACATTAAAATAGTTATATGCCTATGTCTGTCATTTCTACTGATGGTTATATTGAAATGAGACAAGCTGTGACCCTCATAATATAACTATTTCCCAAGGACTGTGATTCACTGGAAAATAGACACCTCCACCTGATTTAACTGCATATGAAACTGGAGACACAGCATTTTCAGGAACATCCTGAGTGTCAAGGCTGACGGTCAAGCTGTACATCCGGTTACAATGCCAGTGTTTTGGATTGAAGCTATTTAACACATTACGTGAACCTGTTTTAGGAAAAAGATTTTAATGGAATGTATTGATTTCAATCATTATACCAAGATGCAATATTTCAAAATGCCAGATTTATAGACGTTGTGAGTGACTTTTCAACACAAATCTCAAAGCGCAATACTATATTTTTAAACTTTCTAGTATATATCTCATATTTCTGATTTGTGCTCATTAAATATCATGTTGAAATTTTAAAAAATATATATATTCTACTTTATATATTGTGGATCTTATGGGTTTTGCAGTGAATGTTTGCTTTTAACCATCAAGACCAACGTGTTCAAATTAAAAGGTCATCCAGCAATCAAATCTTTGTTATCACATTAACATCATATACAAATGTTCATTTCACATTAGGGACACATTTTGAACACAACAGCTGATAGTACTTATACTTTGCCCTAGATCTGAAATGCAAAATTGAAAAGTAAGATGAAATAGAAAATAAATCCTAAATCGTTGGTTGTGAGTTCAGTGTTATGCAGTATATATCGGTTAGTTGTATATCACGCTATACCCCTGGTTAAATATGAAGCCTTTATCCTCTCTACAGTTCTATCGCTTTCCTTAAAAAAATCTAAACATTCCATTAACCTGATTCTAGATGATCAATAATACATTCGGGGAATTCACAGATAACGATTATGAAATAGCGTTTTTTACATGTTCAACAGTATTGGTTAAATGTTATACAAAGGTATTCGATTTCATTTTCCTCTTGTATTTATTGCCGACAACATATTTTCAAATTTGATGTCTGGCAACGCAGGTTTTTGACGCATGCGCATAGGTTGTGTGAGCAATGAAAGCAGAGGAAGGTAGGAAATATACTATCAATGTGACACAAAATAGGTTGGAACACAATAACATTCAAATTGAGTGAATGTATAACATTGTGCGGCTGTAGTATTCAAACCTCGGACTTCCGTGCTGATACTCATTATATGGATCTCTTACTTTATCTGCTCACGAGTCAGACCTCTTACTTTACCTGCTAACTGTTCATGTTTCTTACTTTCCGTGCTGATGCTAACTGTTCAGGTTTCTTACTTTCCGTGCTGATGCTAACTATTCAAGTTTCTTACTTTCCGTGCTGATGCTGACTATTCAGGTTTCTTACTTTCCGTGCTGATCCTAACTATTCAGGTTTCTTACTTTCCGTGCTGATACTGACTATTCAGGTTTCTTACTTTTCGTGCTGATCCTAACTATTCATGTTTCTTACTTTCCGTGCTGATGCTAACTGTTCAGGTTTGTTACATTCCGTGCTGATGCTAACTGTTCAGGTTTCTTTCTTTCCGTGCTGATGCTAACTATTCAGATTTCTTACTTTCCGTGCTGATCCTAACTATTCAGGTTTCTTACTTTCCGTGCTGATGCTAAGTGTTCAGGTTTCTTACTTTCCGTGCTGATGCTAACTATTCAGGTTTCTTACTTTCCGTGCTGATGCTAACTATTCAGGTTTCTTACTTTCCGTGCTGATGCTAACTGTTCAGGTTTCTTACTTCCCGTGCTGATGCTAACTGTTCAGGTTTCTTACTTTCCGTGCTGATGCTAACTGTTCAGGTTTCTTACTTTCTGTGCTGATGCTAACTGTTCAGGTTTCTCACTTTCCGTGCTGATGCTAACTGTTCAGGTTTCTTACTTTCCGTGCTGATACTAACTATTCAGGTTTCTTACTTTCCGTGCTGATGCTCACTATTCAGGTTTCTTACTTTCCATGCTGATGCTAACTGTTCAGGTTTCTTACTTTCTGTGCTGATGCTAACTATTCAGGTTTCTTACTTTCCGTGCTGATGCTAACTATTCAGATTTCTTACTTTCCGTGCTGATCCTAACTATTCAGGTTTCTTACTTTCCGTGCTGATCCTAACTATTCAGGTTTCTTACTTTCTGTGCTGATGCTAACTGTTCAGGTTTCTTACTTTCCGTGCTGATGCTAACTGTTCAGGTTTCTTACTTTCCGTGCTGATGCTGACTATTCATGTTTCTTACTTTCCGTGCTGATGCTTACTATTCAGGTTTCTTACATTCCGTGCTGATGCTGACTATTCATGTTTCTTACTTTCCGTGCTGATGCTAACTATTCAGGTTTCTTACATTCCGTGCTGATGCTAACTATTCAGGTTTCTTACATTCCGTGCTGATGCTGACTATTCATGTTTCTTAATTTCTGTGCTGATGCTAACTATTCAGGTTTCTTACTTTCCGTGCTGATGCTAACTATTCAAGTTTCTTACTTTCTGTGCTGATGCTAATCATTCAGATTTCTTACTTTCCGTGCTGATGCTTACTATTCAGGTTTCTTACATTCCGTGCTGATGCTGACTATTCATGTTTCTTACTTTCCGTGCTGATGCTAACTATTCAGGTTTCTTACATTCCGTGCTGATGCTAAGTGTTCAGGTTTCTTACTTTCCGTGCTGATCCTAACTATTCATGTTTCTTAATTTCCGTGCTGATGCTAACTATTCAGGTTTCTTACTTTCCGTGCTGATGCTAACTATTCAGGTTTCTTACATTCCGTACTGATGCTGACTATTCATGTTTCTTACTTTCCGTGCTGATGCTAACTATTCAGGTTTCTTACATTCCGTGCTGATGCTTACTATTCAGGTTTCTTACATTCCGTGCTGATGCTGACTATTCAGGTTTCTTAATTTCCGTGCTGATGCTAACTATTCAGGTTTCTTACTTTCCGTGCTGATCCTAACTATTCAGATTTCTTACTTTCCGTGCTGATACTGACTATTCAGGTTTCTTACTTTTCGTGCTGATCCTAACTATTCATGTTTCTTAATTTCCGTGCTGATGCTAACTTTTCAGGTGTCTTACTTTCAGTGCTGATGCTGACTATTCAGGTTTCTTACTTTCCGTGCTGATGCTGACTATTAAGGTTTCTTACTTTTCGTGCTGATACTTACTGTTCAGGTTTCTCACTTTCCGTGCTGATGCTGACTGTTCAGGTTTCTTACTTTCCGTGCTGATGCTGACTATTCAGGTTTCTTACTTTTCGTGCTGATACTGACTATTCAGGTTTCTTACTTTTCGTGCTGATCCTAACTATTCAGGTTTCTTAATTTCCGTGCTGATCCTAACTATTCAGGTTTCTTACTTTCTGTGCTGATGCTAACTGTTCAGGTTTCTTACTTTCCGTGCTGATGTTAACTATTCAGGTTTCTCACTTTCCGTGCTGATGCTAACTATTCAGATTTCTTACTTTCCGCGCTGATGCTAACTATTCATGTTTCTTACTTTCCGTGCTGATGCTAACTATTCAGGTTTCTTAATTTCCGTGCTGATGCTAACTATTCAGGTTTCTTACTTTCCGTGCTGATCCTAACTATTCAGGTTTCTTACTTTCCGTGCTGATACTGACTATTCAGGTTTCTTACTTTCCGTGCTGATGTTAACTATTCAGGTTTCTCACTTTCCGTGCTGATGCTAACTATTCAGATTTCTTACTTTCCGTGCTGATGCTAACTATTCATGTTTCTTACTTTCCGTGCTGATGCTAACTATTCAGGTTTCTTACTTTCCATGCTGATGCTAACTATTCATGTTTCTTACTTTCCGTGCTGATGCTGACTATTCAGGTTTCTTACTTTCCGTGCTCCATGATCGTCATTATTAGTTTATCTGCACGATTTAATACTGATAAGTTGTGACCTATGACCTGTGACCTAATTCTTGCTAAATACACATTTAAGAGCAACTGCTCAAGGAAGAATAAAAGAACTGCTCAGAAAAGATATGAAATGCGAATTGCCGTTTGTGCCAATAAACTGTGCAGTTAATTTTGGAATTCTGAATAATATGTTATATCTGTTGTGTGATATACTAGGATAATGTTCCTGGCCTTGAAGGTAATCATCACGTCACCGTCATTGTTATCATTTATCGTGACTTTGATTGTACATGGTAGTCAAGTGGGAACTATAACATTTTAACCTGGAACTGTTGTTTATTTTCCCGTTGTGAATTAAACATGTGTTAAAGTTAACGTGGTTAAGTGTCATGACCTGATTAAACTTGACTGTTTTAACGCATTTCTCTTGAATGTTCTTCACTCGATGGTCTAAATCGTTTTGATTTGAAACATGTGGCTCCTTCCTTGTGTTGTGTTTTCCATCCTTGCCCTATCATCCGGGCAACAATGCACCGATTTGTTTCTAGGGTAAGTGTATTGCATACATACCTTCTTAATTTCCATTTCATCTTCACCTCTCTTCAAAATTCACCAATATGACAAATTGTAACATATGTTGTTTCAAGAATTACACGTAGATCTGTCAAATACAATTTCTGATATATAATGTAAGGCAGACCGATATAAATTGTTTAGTCAAACGCATTAATGCTAGTTTCGGCTCAGTTAAAAGAAGCCGGGACTCAATGCTATGTTCAGTTTTAAGAGTATCATCTTCAGGGAATTTCCCTAATAGCAACCCACACAAGGGGCCGACATCTTGCCACTGAGCCATGACTCACTGGGAATCAACTTAGACCAGCCCACACAAGGGACAGACATCTTACCACTAGGCCATGACTTGTCTTGCACCCCAAGACAATACAAGATATTTTAGGACATATTTTAGGACATATTTTTGACTGTGTCGATGTTTTTGCTGAGTGATTTTATAAGGGGTGTCGTTTAGATACTTCAGTGTTAACGAGAGTTTTCTGAATGGCAGCCTAATTTAAAATTTTTGACTTGAATTTTCTAGAGATGAAGCTACCGCAATAAATAAACCCTGTTAAAATATAAGGTTTGTTGTTGGGACCAGATTTTTTAAATCTGGTAATTCATTTTATCGCACCCATCTTTCTCAATATCAATACCGTTGTGACTAAAAAAAAGCCTATTTAAATGTAAAACTGGACATACATTTAAATTTATTCACAGACCAGGAACGATTAACTACATACACGAGCCTTTGTGTGAGGTTAGCGGAATAGACTGGCGGTACCCTGGAGTGAGTCCCGGGGAGACTCTGACTGTTACCTTCTGGTACGAGGAGGCTGACACTGGGCCGGACTTCAACCACTGCCTCCACAGCACCACGCATCCAGTCATCGCCCACTACAGAGCAGAGGACGGCACGTGGCAGGAGGCGCACTTCCCGGATGAAGGTCACTCCAATATGCAAACTTCAACTGAATTTTTTAAAGCTTTCATGAAATCAGATTTTCAAAGACTTTTTTCCTACATATCTTAAATGTCATACCTTATGTAATGAAATGCCGTCATACTACCCCTACATAATTTCTGTGCCATACACAAAGCCTCTTTAAAACTGCATGTGATCTCTGTTATTTCATGAAAGCTTTAATATTCCCATATTTTTTTGTTTTATGCTGAAATTTACGGTATATTTTAGTAGACCATTACACAGTTCATCTCGTAATGCATTCTATCTATGTGGACTACCAAATACATTGCATTTCATTACCTTTTTCAGAAAATGAAGGGACATGCATCTCTTCAACAAATAGCAACACAGAGATGAGATTCCAAGCTATAGATTCACCATTCCAGATAGATATGAGATGGCAGATGTCTGAAGCTAGCAACTAGACTTACTATGACGGTGTGGACCAAACTGGAATATAAACAAATGGCCACATTATATCATAGTTTGCATTTAATTAAATCTGTTTTCGATTGACATGATGGATAAATAAATATTTCGTGATCACAACAAATAAAAGGAAATTTTATTATATATTCAAATATACATCTACTAATACGATAATGATTTGTGTGGTTCTTCTAGATTTTAAATCACTTTCAATATTATTTCAGTTATTTCATGATGAGACCTACTTGTAACAGATATAATGCTGTCTCACTGAATTGCCATTCATTCACAGATGTCCAAGGACAAAGGGTTAACTCAGCTTCAGTTAAAATAAGAAATTGTAGCATGAATTCAATCTTGGCATGACTGGGAATCGAACCTTTGACCTATTCCATTTCCCAGTAAAGTTGTATTTTGAGTTTCTTCAGATTCACACATCCTAATGTTTAAGTTAACCCACTCATGAATGTGAGGAGAGCTCTGTATATCCTAGAACCTTAAATAATGAACGTTACCACAGGGATTAGACTCTTGAGTAAATCTCAGAGGTTCCTGACCTTTAAATTAATTATGGCTGAGACAGATAGCCGATGTAATGTCCTTGATTTACATGGGATATGATCACACTTTCTGATTTACAAACAACCTCTTTCAGAATAAAGAGTAGAAGTAAAATAACATATGAGCCAAAGTTTAACCGTTTGTGTCTGGACACTTTCAAATAGATACAATGATCAATTACATAAGGTCCACTTGCATGTTTTCGGGATTTAAAAGTCATTCATATTCTTTTTTTAATCAAATGTGATTCCAAGTTTGCATTAAACTGGTTCATTAAGCTTGACGGTACCCTCCATAGCAGGACTTCTCTGTCATATCAGCTCATGCCACCAAAGACATAAAGCTGTGCACAGAATCAATCGCAAGTCATGAGTATTTAGAAAAATCTGGCTGTCCACTGTTTGGTGAAAGAATACAAATAAATTTGTTTTGTATTGGCAGCTGTACTGATTGGTCAGTTTATGTGTCAGACACATGACTATAGTTCATAACCTGATGTTGGTCAATTCGGTTTTGATGATATTATCGTGAGCATGGCAAGTATTTATAACTTTCAAATTTAGAATGGTATCAAATATATGGCAATGACTGCAGAGGTAGAAATTGAATACAAACTATGTATTGCAGAGTAACCTGATGGTGGAATCACCAATTTCTTAAGAATCTAGGATATTTTCTGGTGACGTACGTCTGTCCAACTTTGCTAGCACAGAATAGCTGGAATTTTCTGACCTAGCTCCTCTGCATTACATCAGTAATATTGTTAGTCATTCAGGTTTCTCACTAACTCTGTCGTCATTGTATTTGATGTCATTTGAAATTTAGAATTCCCTGAGTCACAAATTGAGCCTTGCTCACCATAATATCGCCAAATCTGAATTGTCCTTTATAATTTGGGACTAGAGCTTGCAAACCTCCAATCAGGCCAAGTCCAGATGCCCAGCAAACACACTACGTATTAACTACGTATTTCTGGCGTAGTGATTGGTCCCATTTTGATCCGGTCCCATTTTTACATAGAATCTACGTAGTACAGACGAAGTGAATACATGTAAGGAATTTTACATCCAGAATACATATCAACACTACGTAGTTATATGGTAGTTATTTGGTAGTATTTCGGTAATGTCAAACATTTGGTAGTATTTACATATTTTCTACATACTGAAATTACAAAGTTGTACTACGTAGTACATACGTAGTTACTACGCGTCCATAATATGTATTTATTTGGTAGTACTTTGGTAAGGTCTACTTTTTGGTAGTATTTACGCATTTTCTACGTAGTGAAATTATGCAGTTGTACTACGTATTGAATGCGTATTTACTATGCATCCATAACATGTAGTTATTTGGTAGTACTTTGGTAAGGCCTACCTCTTGGTAGTATTTACGTATTTTCTATGTTGTGAAATTACGCAGTTGTACTATGTATTAAATACGTTGTTACTACACATCCATAATATGTAGTTATTTGGTAGTACTTTGGTAAGGTCTACCTTCTGTTAGTATTTACGTATTTTCTATGTAGTGAAATTACGCCGTTGTACTATGTATTAGATACGTGGTTACTACGCATTCATTATGTAGGTCTAGTTATTTGGTATGGTCTCAGGCCCAGGGGTATACCTTTTCGCTCGCGTTTGTTTTGACTTTAGGTCTGAATGTTCAAGGTTTTGACATGATAAGCTCGAAGTGTATGGAGCATACCCCGATTATCGGTCCATGGCGGCCATGTTTTGGCACATTTATTCTGCTTACACCGTCAGATGGCGCTTTTGTTTCAGAAATGATTTGTGAGTGCGTAGTAGAGTAAGAAGATTTTCTCGGATTTTATCAAGGATTTTGGATTTTGCATTGGGATTTTGCAAACTTACGCGAGCTTGATTTTTTAAAATCAACACTTGTTGGTTGTATTTACATATTTTCTTCTGCATATTAAATATACAAGATATGTAGTAATTTGGTAGTATTTTGGTAAGGTTTACAAAAGGAAGTATTTACGTATTTTATAAGTCCTGGGTTCCACTTAATGAAACCACAATGAGGTATTCTACAGTGTGTGCGTCGTCTGCTAGCTCTACTAAGCTGCTTCTATTTCAGATTGTTTTCGTATAAAATAGTGACGATAATCCACAAGGACAAGGAGTTAATAAATAAATGTTGAGTTATTATTTTTATTTTATAATAATAGTTATTTTTTATGAACTATTGTTAATATTGAACAATTTAATTTAGAAGCAAAGATACGACAATACATTTCAGGTGCTAACTCTGCGAGCTCCATTTGGCACAGTGATCAACAAACTGTTTGCAGATAAATTGACGAATTTAGCATCATAAGTCTTATTGCATAAGGTTTGTATACGCAAGGCTAGTTGCATGTAAGTTTAAAGAACATGTTTAATGCAGTTTTATAGAAAATATCCACACAAAACGTGAAATATTCATAACTTTAGTCAGACTGGATGTGCACGTGTTAGAGAAGCATGCATGCATGTTTGAAATTTGATCAGCACTCACAATGTTCACAGTTCAGGACAATTTAGTCAGTTTATCACCACCTGATATGATCTAGGTTGATATACTAAGTACGCATCTTTCCTTCATGAAAATAATATAGCATGCTGATGTTTCTTGGACAAACTTCAAATTCTAAAAATAACTGCCATACGTGTACATGCCCTGCCATAGATCTGGTGTCACAAAGAACCTGTCATACATGCCCTGCCATCTGGTGTTACATATAGTGATTGGTCCCATTTTGCTCTGGTCAGATTTTACGTAGTATCTACGTGGTATGTATGTAGTGAAAATATGTATTGAATTCTCTACATCTACATTGAAGAGGAGAAAAAAAAATCAAAGATTGGCTAATACAAGACGTAAGCGAATACACAAGTATATACAGTACACAAATAACTAATAAACAATTTGTAATGCATCTGAATGCAAAATTAAAACTTTGATTGACCCTCTATAATATTAAAAAAATTAGGATAAAATGTTATGGCATGCACTAACAAATTTGTACTAAAAATTTTTTTATAGCCACCCTTGTTATTATTGAGGTATGGATGAAGAAAAGAGAAATCAACGTAAGTTATACAAGAGAGAATGGATGAGGAATTTCCGGACCAAAAAGCGAAAAATGCAAAATATGCCATCCTCTTTCTCATATTAATCTGACAGTGATGAATTCTCAGATAATGAACACAGAGAACATACTCTTACTTTGGATTATGCAGAAATTGGACACGAAACTTCAGATAGTGATGGTTTTTCCCAAATAACTGATAAGATAATCTACCTGCACAATATAAAAAGTGTTTACAATTGACAATATATTCTCATTGTCCTTGTCTGTGTTCAATTTCTAAAATGTTAATTTATTTTCAGAGACGGAGCTTGCCAGTCCATTCCAATCGTGAGGTGTCTGATTCTGAGGAATTCTCAGACTGAATGTGTGTAGAAAGAGAGCTTGATGAAGGAGGATATAGATGAAGGAGGATATAGATTAATAAATATATTTGAATAAACTGTAAATAAATGGCATTGAAATAAAAATAAATAATGTAGACATAAAATATATTGTCTTGTGTGACATGTTTGTTTAAGAAGTGTAGCAGAATGATCCAGTATGAGAATAGTCCCATTTGGATGCTATGAGAAAGTGCATTCAAACATGCTCCAAAGTTATTCAGATGGTAGAAATAAGGCCCCTAAAATGTTGTCAGAAGGTATTGATATATATGTAGCCAAAAGGTTGTAGTAAGGTAGTAAATTGGTAGTAGAATGGTCCCATATACATCCCCATGAAAAAGTGCCTGTAAAGGTCCTACAAAGGTATTCAAAAGGTAGAAAAAGGATCTCTAGAAGGTTGTGTGGAGGAACTGATAAATAAGTAGCTGAAATGTTGTAAAATGATCCGCCTAAGGTAGTAGAAATGTGCTGGAAAGGTAGTTTAATGGTACATCCTAAATTGGTTGACAAAAGGTAATTTCACTACATAGTGACACTACGTAGTTAATACGTAAACCGGTGTCCACAAAGTTACGTAGTAAATACGTAAACAATTTACGTAAGTTTAACCGAACCATTACGTCCCAACTACGTAGTTAATACGTAAAATTGTTTGCTGGGTGGGAGCTTCAGGGCCTAAGGTTTGTTATGTAAGAGCCGCTCCTATATTGGTTTATCCCAATGAATTTCTGGACTGGTTAATCTCTTAATTTATTGGTAGAATCCCTCTTATATATATATATATATATATATATATTATATATATATATATATATATATATATATATATATATATATATATATATATATTTTAAACAAGTGTTGATTTTTAAAAATCAAGCTCGCGTAAGTTTGCAAAATCCCAATACAAAATCCCAAATCCTTGATAAAATCCGAGAAAATCTTCTTACTCTACTACGCACTCACAAATCACTTCTGAAACAAAAGCGCAATCTGACGGTGTAAGCAGAATAAATGTGCCAAAACATGGCCGCCATGGACCGATAATCGGGGTATGCTCCATAGACTTCCAGCTTATCATGTCAAAACCTCGAACATTCAGACCTAAAGTCAAAACAAACGCGAGCAAAAAAATGACATAATGGAATCTAGCAGACATTCCTGTGAGATTGAACAAAATGGCCGCTGACCCCAATAGCGCATATTTATCTGCCGCTAGATGGAGTTGACTGATACACTGGCTAATTTGGGATCAGGTGTCTGACCCATAAACCGACCAATCAGTCCCGCTGTGAGAACAAAGCAGAATCTACATCAATCGTCATTTATTATACCCACTGATGTCTGTTTGGTTATTCTATGGAAATAAAGATTTAAATAGCATCTACATAAATGTATATTTGGTAACTCTGGCCAAATATGAACTGATGTAGTACTCAGCTGAAGGTTGTATATAAATTGTGAAATAATCCAATGAATCACTGCTTCAAGGCATTGTTTTTTATGGCGACCTATTTATTAGAATGGCCAAACTTCCCAGGCAAACTACCAAGAAGTCAATAAAATGTCATGTGAAAATGGAGATTAGTTAACAGGATTTATTCTAGGCCCCTGTCATAGGTTTCATTACTCTGCGAGGGTTAAGTGTTGGGAACTCATTCAGGGTGGGCTGAGAACTCATTCAGGGTGGGCTGAGAACTCATTCAGGGTGGGCATGTTTCTCCCAAACGTTTCAGGGAAGATGAAGCAGGATGACAATTCATCTTATCGCTTATTTTGATTACCTATTCCATTGAACTCATCACCCTATTTTACACTTGGTTATCAATTTCCAGTCGGGGTATCCTTTGATTCAGACAGTAGGAGTCCATAACCTTAAAAAGATTTCTACATATTTTTATTTTTCTCCTTTTTTTCGTCCATATGTTTAAAGAAAATATACTGAGCAGTTTATTTTATTTAATCAGTTGCACATTTTCAGATAATTTCCAGTTTTGACATTTCCAATCTCCGCTGCAGCATGATGGTGATCAACAATGCTGTTCTCTGCAAACTCTTACAGTTGATATAGTCATAGAAATGTCTCAACTACAAAGCCTATATAAATGTGATATATAGATTACATGTAATCTATAGATTACATGCGATTTTTGCAGAATAAAAATATCTTTTTAAAATGTGTATTAATTGTTTACGAATATTTTGTCAAACCCAAAATTTAATTTTTTTTTTGGGTATTTGTTTTTGTTTGGTATTTTTCTTAAGAACTATAAGAACTATAAACATAGGCCTGCCAATGAACGGCTTTTTGCATTCGGCACGTTGCGCGTTTGATAAATGGCGCGTTCAACACAGAGTGACTTGTCTCAGTGTGACGTCACACAAGGACAGTGTGTGAAAGGCATCAGTGGCAGGTCCAGGGTTTTACATTTGTTAAAATGGGGTACACTACAGTATCGTTTCTGTACAAGTATTTATTATTTTTTTGGCATATTCGTGTTCACAAATATCATACAAAGTCCTATAAGAAGAAGAAATGCCAAATGATATAAATTGTGAAATTTGTGAATTGAGCACCCCCTTCAATATCCATTTCTGGACATGCCAATATACCAAAGCTGATTCCTGCCAAATTCAGTGAAGTGTCATTTTTAAAACTTTTAAATGGTTAGGTTTTAAGATTTAAATCCAAGTTTGATGTTATCTAGTATGTACATGCAAACATTCCTATTCAAACTTTTTGACCTCAAAAGCCCTCCAAAGATACGAGGTGTCAGAAATTTCTCTAACTGACACAACGCGCATTACGCACCGAATGCAATAAGCCCCAATGAACCCGTTCATAGTGTAAACTAATTGTGAACGTTGTGTGAGTTTTTAGGGAATCAATGCACTTGAATTGAGCTCTTTATAAATTGGGTGAGTGATGTGGAAATGATTGACATGCAAGCTTCTGAAAGGTCATAGAAACTTCTACACTTGGAGTAGAAAAATAACATTTATATATCCATACTCAGCGGGAGTGAGCACATCTTACTTGTGATACATCTTGGTCTGAAACCTGTGATGAGCCACGAAATTGAATGACGTCATATTCTTCATCTTTTCGGCCTATATTGTGGCATGATACTCTATGGATTGGCGGTAACACATTAAAGTATTATTCCGGCTTTTATGTATGATGAATAGGAATGATTTCATGCCTTTTCTTACATTTACACATTTTAGGATGTTGTAGGGTTTTGACTGAAAGTAATATTACTTATTTATTATTGTTCTAAGGTTTTGATGAATATATATTTTTAAAAGATCTGTGTAAAAAGGAGTGTGTGTGCGTGCGCGCGTGTGTGTGTGTGTGTATGTGTGTGTGTGTTTACGACACATAATGGTTTATATTCTAAAAAGAATTCCCATTGTTCTGGGCAATAGATAGAGGGTAAATGGTGGGATTTCATTTTTATGATGTCGACTGCTCTGATACAGTCATGCTGCCACCTGGTGAATATAAATACTCCCTTCGCAATATGAGCCCAAAACGCACATTCTTATGGACCAGGTGGCGCCACTCACCTCTTTACATCAGAATGAGATATTGGAAAATTGTAAAATGGTGTTATTGTAACCCTTTCAGCAACCACGGCCATATCAGACACACATATACATGATATATTTTAATGTATGCACTAAGGAAACATTACAATTATTATGTTTAGTGTCACGAATCGTGTGATTTACCTGGGAATATTATTTTGAAAAAACAATAATGTGCTGCTATGGGTTATTCTAACAATCACATTGTATATTTTCCAATAATTCTTTACAATTATTGGAATCATATAGATGAGATTTAATGACATTCAGTTATCTTTGTCCAGTTTTCTTATTTTAAGACCTTTTTCTTTGATATGTTTCATGGTTAACCTGAAGGGAATTGAAATCTGTCTCCAAATCAGACTGCCACACACTATGATGACGATTAACATGATGTTAACAGATGTCCAGTGTTTTCATATTACTCAACCATGCATGTTTAGGTCTTTTATAAATAATGTCTTGTGAAATAATGAGATGATACAGAATAATAAGAGTCGACTAACAATGACATTTTCATTTACAAATAAATAATACTGTGTCGATAAAAAATGAAGTTATTCACAGACTCAGGGGTGAGAGAGCTTTGAACCATTCTGGGCAGTAAATTTGAACCAATCTGGACACATCACTGTGCGCTGGCAACACCAGATGTGCACTAAATCGCATTCAGTCTGAGTGGTATCTGAGCGGTGCCGTACGGTGAACAATGGCTCGACTGAAAAAGGTTTTTTTTTAAATTTTATCTGATCTCTCTAATCTTATAACATCCAATTATTCAAGAAAATAACACGCTCATCAGTTACATATATGAAAATAGGCTCACCTGAAACTGAATTTTAACGAGATTTTTGCTCAATTTTAACACAGCAATGTGCCCCAGTTTAAGATTGCATAACATGAAGTAATCACCGATATTGGTATGGACAAACACCATGAGGGCAAGTTAGACTTGTGTGATTTCCTCAGAATTAAAGTATAAACTAGAAAAAGTCCATATGTACAAAGAATAACAACACAATGTTTAGCAAATTTATGCTTGTATATGAATAACTATAGACAGGATGGCTATGCTTTGATGTATATACAATTTGTATTTTATTGAAAAAGTCACTTATAAAAGAAAAAAAAGTAATGACCAAATTGGGGGGCACAAATATTAACTTAAAAACGTTAAAGATTTCCTATAAAATTTACACCATCATATTTAACACACTGCAGGGGCGGTTCCAGGATTTTTTACCCCGGGGGGCTCAAATGTGCTCTGAAAAAAGTAGGGGGGCTCCAGTTCCCAAAAGCCCCCCTAGCCACAGACCCCCGGGGGGCTTCAGCCCCCAGAGCCCCCACCTGGATCCGCCACTGATATACACCCAATTGTAATGAAATTTGTTTAATTTTGTAATGATTTTGATGCGATTTTGATGCGATTTTGATGCGATTTTGTGAGAAGTACAGAACTCATTGTATGATAGATTGGCTCATAATTGGTTCAGAACAATGTTATGACGTCATACCACCCAGATATGTTCAATTACCATCCATAATAGTTCAGAGCTCTCCCACCCTGAAAGCAATGATGCAGAGACTGCTATAGACTTTTCACAACGACATTTCAGAACAAAATGTCTAGAATATTTGGCGCCAAAATTAGACTGCCGAGAGCGCACAATCTGGTGACGTTTAGCACACAATCTGGTGACGTTTAGCGTGCAGATTGTCCTCAGATTAGAATGTCCAATGCCATTCAATCAGCAGGGTATGAAAAGACATATTACATGTAATTATTATCATAATCATTTATTTTTTATCAAGCTTGTACAGTTGTGTTTATTTCAAGGGTTAAAAAAAACCCATAAAATACATAGTTCAATCGAAATAGATATTTGATTGTCATCATCAGTAAGATTATCCCATTTTTATTATCTATTCAATCGAAAATCATACCAATTTCCCCTTCTTCTCCTTTAATATTTCCAGAATGTTTACTGAAATTTTCATTAATCACCATGCAATTAAAGCCGACGACAACAGAGCTGCGGACGACAACAGAGCTGTGTTTCAGTTTATCAATAGATTACCGATGTTTATCACACCATTTTACTTTGTTTGCACAAGTGTCAGAAAACAACTTGGTGTGAATATTTTCGAGAGTGCAGACGCACTTAAAAGGCTTTGAAAATGAAACCAGGTCTGTTGTCGTCCGCAGCTTTGTTGTCGTCGGTTGTAATACCTGAAGAATTATCATAATTAGCACAGTCTGTGTTAAACTCATGCAGTATATTTGACAACATTTCCCCAGAGCGGGAGGAATTACATTTAAAAACCACCTTTGCAATACATGCCACAAAAATATTTTTCCTGTAGCAATTCCTCACCATAAAGTTATCAAATCTCAACCGAAGCATGGGATTAATATGGAATTTTTTTACATAAACTTGGCAAGAATCTACAATGTATTTTCAATGGCAGATAATACATTGTCTTGCAAGCTTCATTCAATGTTTAACACAGAGAAGTTAAATCCTTACTATATGTCACATTAATTAGCACCATATATAAAAACTGCATAACTTGGCATGAGCTTAGCTTTACATGAAGGATGGGCAAAACTTAATTCTGTACAAACTTCATTCACACATTCAATGAATTGACGCCATTTGAATATTATATTTTCCTGAAAGACCACGCAACAATTAAAATGGTGTACAACATCAGAGCACAACATAGTAGTAGTTTTAAAAGAACTTCACCACCAAGTGTAATCTTAGTCTCTTGTAAAATACCAGCATATATTATATGCGTGTACGCTTAGCTTTAAAGTTTAAATATATTCCCCTTTCTTGTGAAAAGGTAAAGAATATCTAATAGAAAATAAAAGGTGATCTTAAACTGTCACTATCCAGTAAAATATTGAGGTTGGGAATAACTGTACCCACAAACACTGTATGCGACATGCACTTTCAAAAGGCTGTATAATTCACAGGGGTACAACTTCAGATAGGTAAACTTATCGTTTATTGACTTTCAGTGATTGGGTCAATTGTAAGTTCATTAAAGATCAGGATGTGTTTTGTTCGACATAATTCCACAGTCGGGTGCACATGAATAGAAAGTTACCCGGAACTGGTTCATCCATGCCGACATTTTGTTCCTCTCGCAACACGTTTAAGTCATCTGAGACAGGAACTGCAAAACCTCTCCCCCATGAAGATTGAAACTGGCTAGCGATACATGCACACACAAGTGTTATTAGTTCTACAAAGGTTGAGCACATGATTCTAATATTGTCAGCTGAGTCAGTGAGTCTGACACCTCACGATTTCCCGGCAGGCGGCGCTCACCTCTACAGGAAGGCTGAGCCGGAAACAAGTATCACGTGACCTGTCCATTCTACTCAGCCTATCCCATCCTAACTGATGAACATTTTATGTATTTTTTCTATGGTCTAAAATAGCAGTGACAATATGATATGAGAGGTTTGCTTATGAGAACTAATTAGCAGGGTTGATGTACAGGTGGCTCCACGATGGCGGCCCTACTTCGACTCACTTATCCTACCCCAACTGATGTACATTTCATGTATTTTCTTACTATCTTCCAAAATAGCAGTCACAATATGACATGACAGGGTTACTTCTGAAAACTGATTACCTGAACTCATATATCTTTAGCTTCCTGAAAGCACCCCCACTTCAAACCGCTTCAGGGGCATGTGGTGAAAAGTACAAAAGTGTATCACTGATAAGTACACAGTCTGCATCTCAATATAAAATAGTTATAGTAATATCATTATAATTACTAAGATTAAATGAGAAGGGAAGAATGGATATCTGCTCAATAGACAAAAGATGTTTTATACCCCTCGCCCACTTTACATACTGGATACGCTACCGAAGATGCACGCAATTCAAGGTAGACCCACAGGTCGGTCAATGACTGAGCAAGCGCCACGCCACATTTGTAACACTGGCCACCAGGTGGCAGATAGAGCAGGGAGGCTTCATTGTAATGAATGCCATCCAGCAAACTAATTATTTCACAAGCTTCATCTGTCCCCCACTTTTTGCTTTCCTGATTTCCTACTCTTACTTGCAGACTCGTAGGTTTCTGCATTTACAGAATCTTGAAGCCTCTGATTAATGCGCTCAGATAAGGGATATGTGTTATATTCATTCATATTATACATATATATATATATATATATATATATATATATATATATATATATATATATATATATATATATATATATATATATATATATATATATATATATATATATATATATATATCTGATATAAATAATAGATATTTGTTAAGGGTATTGTATGATATTAAATGATATCCAAACTTTTCGATCTGACATTTGATATTACCTTCTTTTTCATGAACTATTGTTTATTGTGTTAATCAGTTATTTGATATAAACATGACACATGGTCTGGTATCAGCGCTGTATTAATTCTGTTATTAATATCAACAAGACAAGCGACATTCTCTGAACTCTATGTTGGAGGAAATGCCTTGTTGTGGTAGAAGGGAAAGAATGATCTTTAGAGCAGCTGTATTGAAGGCTATCAAAGTTATCTCAACAAATAAATCCGATCTCAGGGATCAGTCCTCCATTTTGTCATTTTACTTTGCAAATTCAAATATACATAAAATGTAAATGACAAAAACAAAATCAGAACAACGACATTGTGACAAGTCAGTTTTGTATGTAATCATCACTCGATTTCGCAGCAACATTTACATATATATATGAATTCATTTCATGATTTCTTGCTAAGAATCAACCCTATTCGGAATAGTTCTTTATATTAGCCACCTTACAGATACAATTGGGCTTTTTTCTGGGATCTGTTGTCCTACTCTTCCCAATGCTGGATATATTCTTGTGAGTTTTTTGTCTCTCAAGCTATTGGTCTACTGTTGATTGTCAAATACTCTGGTTTCTCTTAACATATCTATGCAATGATGCAAGATAAATCTCTTACTCATTATTAGAAAAGAGTAAGGCCTTGAGTCCAGGTGGCATGCCTCTATCCGATCTTATATTGCTTACATGTGCTATTTATGGCTGACTGAAATTGATCAAGTGGTAAAGTATTCGCTGAGACCCAGGGATTCCCGGTTCGAATCCCAGCCAGTCATTATTAACCGCTACGAGGAAACATAGTCTGGAATCAGACAAGCTTGTAACCAATGACTGATTCCTCTAGCTTGTAACCAATGAATGATTCCTCTAGCTTGTCACCAATGAATGATTCCTCTAGCTTGTAATCAATGAACGATTCCTCTAGCTTGTAACCAATGAATGATTCCTCTAGCTTGTAACCAATGAATAATTCCTCTAGCTTTTAAATAATGAATGATTCCTCTAGCTTTTAACCAATGAATGATTCCTCTAGCTTGTAACCAGTGAATGCTTCCTCTAGCTTGTAACCAATGAATGATTCCTCTAGCTTGTAACCAATGAATGATACATCTAGCTTGTAACCAATGAATGATTCCTCTAGCTTGTAACCAATGAATGATTCCTCTAGCTAGTGACCAATGAATGATTCCTCTAGCTTGTAACCAATGAATGATTCCTCTAGCTCGTAACCAATGAATGATTCCTCTAGCTAGCAACCAATGAATGACTCCTCTAGCTAGTGACCAATGAATGATTCCTCTAGCTAGCAACCAATGAATGATTCCTCTAGCTTGTAAAACCAATGAATGATTCCTCTAGCTCGTAACCAATGAATGATTCCTCTAGCTAGCAACCAATGAATGACTCCTCTAGCTAGCAACCAATGAATGACTCCTCTAGCTAGTGACCAATGAATGATTCCTCTAGCTTGTAACCAATGAATGATTCCTCTAGCTTGTAAAACCAATGAATGATTCCTCTAGCTCGTAACCAATGAATGACTCCTTGTAACCAATGAATGATTCCTCAAGCTTGTAACCAATGAATGATTCCTCTAGCTAGTAACCAATGAATGATTCCTCTAGTTTGTTACCAATGAATGATTCCTCTAGCTAGTAACCAATGAATGATTCCTCTAGCTTGTAACCAATGAATCATTCCTCTAGCTTGTAACCAATGAATGATTCCTCTAGCTTGTAACCAATGAATGATTCCTCTAGCTAGTAACCAATGAATGATTCCTCTAGCTAGTGACCAATGAATGATTCCTCTAGCTTGTAACCAATGAATGATTCCTCTAGCTAGTGACCAATGAATGATTCCTCTAGCTTGTAACCAATGAATGATTCCTCTAGCTCGTAACCAATGAATGATTCCTCTAGCTAGCAACCAATGAATGACTCCTCTAGCTAGTGACCAATGAATGATTCCTCTAGCTAGCAACCAATGAATGATTCCTCTAGCTTGTAAAACCAATGAATGATTCCTCTAGCTCGTAACCAATGAATGATTCCTCTAGCTAGCAACCAATGAATGACTCCTCTAGCTAGCAACCAATGAATGACTCCTCTAGCTAGTGACCAATGAATGATTCCTCTAGCTTGTAACCAATGAATGATTCCTCTAGCTTGTAAAACCAATGAATGATTCCTCTAGCTCGTAACCAATGAATGACTCCTTGTAACCAATGAATGACTCCTCTAGCTAGCAACCAATGAATGACTCCTCTAGCTAGTGACCAATGAATGATTCCTCTAGCTTGTAACCAATGAATGATTCCTCTAGCTTGTAAAACCAATGAATGATTCCTCTAGCTCGTAACCAATGAATGACTCCTTGTAACCAATGAATGATTCCTCTAGCTAGTGACCAATGAATGATTCCTCTAGCTTTTAAAACCAATGAATGATTCCTCTAGCTTGTAACCAATGAATGACTCCTCTAGCTAGTGACCAATGAATGATTCCTCTAGCTTTCCACTGTAAATGAATTGTTATAATCTATTCAACGAATTACCTCTTCTCTGAACTTTGTACATCACATATCCTAACACCTTACAAAAACTGGACCTGAACTGTGCCACAAAGAGGAGAATATTTTCACTAACCAGACTAATTTTGTTGACCATTATAGATAAAAAAAAGCGGCCACCAGTATCAGCTGAGTCACATCCCGCCCTGCCTTATTCTGTATGACAGTCCATTGAACTTATGGGCCATGGATTGTAGTACAATTAGCTAGAGCGCAAATATCCCAGCACCAGCTCCTTTGCGATGATCCAAATTTGATTTGTGAGTTCCCACGTTGTAATTACTCATAAGTTCGGAAGCCCATGTCTGAAAGATTAGTAATTATATATGTGACCGGAAGTCATGTCAAGGACCTGCAACATTATTACTCAGCGAGGCAGCACAAAGTGTGCTACAAGTAGGTCTCGTCATGCTATGACTGAAATTATATTGAAACTCCACAAAATCAATTAATAAATGAACCACTAAACTTGTAAACTTGTACTCTGCACAGCGTGTATAAATGCTTGAGATTAATCTCAACATCTTTCAAAGAAAATAAAGGACAAGATACATTCCAAATTATTAGGTTTTGTAATGAGTTGACACTTTTAAGCAAGTTATCTTCTACCGATGCAAACTATCGGATGTTGACAGTGTTGAAGACAGGATATAGAAGCAACACAGTGAACATATTTCTAACCACAAGCTGTTATCTCAGTAATCATAAATAGACGTAATATAATCACATATATAGACGTAATTCAGAGAGAAAATAATGTAGAAAAACCCATAGCGTGGATCATAAGACATAGCTTTACAATTATAAATGATTCGTCGGAAACTGGGAACAAATGGTCTATTTCATAATTCTGAAATATCAAACAGAGGCATCTCTCTTGTAAACCATTCATCTTTTTATACCTGTTAGACTATATGTGCCGTCTTTCTGGAATTGATACCTCTTTGTCAGCCTTTGAATAGTATATGTAATATTTCCTATTCTTTTTATATCTTTGGATAGATATTTTGTCTTGATCTGAAATCATAAACTATGTATGTTTAATGTCAAGTTGATTTCTTTGTCAGCTGTATACACGTCATACGAGTCATATCTTACAACGTATAGTTTTGTAATTATATTTCAACTCACTCCATAGTTTCAGATTTCAAAACCTTTTTCTGAAATGTTACGTTATTCCACCAGATGGCGCACTGTTGTTAGAATAGAAATTGGAATATCACAGGCCTCAATCATTTCATGTGGTTTTCCGTTAACATCGAATGTCAGAAAGATTATTGCATTAGCATTACAGTGCCGTAGCTAGGGGGGTTTCCGGGTTGCCCGGAAACCCCCCCCCCCTTTAAAAAACCACAATGTACTCAATATAAATGCAAATGGTATTTAGTACATTTATAACAGTACAGTGGTACAGATGTTATGTAACTTGTATGAATTCATTTGATGCTAATGGTCAAGGGCGACGACGACGATGGCCGCACATGATGCCGACGGCCGCGCGCAAATCTGACTATCAATTTTGGAAACCCCCCCTAACCCAATCCTGGCTACAGCCCTGCATTATTAGCATTATCTCAGCTGACAACTTCTCTTTGAAATCTGTTCTGGTTTTTAACACATACAGTGAAATCTTAAGTTCAATACTAGCATTTTGCTCGAATTGGTAAGAAAATATGGAGGACATTAAATCATGTTATGACTCCCCCTGTCACTGATATATGAGACAATTATTGACTCAATTACACATCTGGAAATATTTCAAAGATCAACACCATTTTAATCTGTAAAATATTTCCTTAAATGGTGCATCATTCAATATCGTATTGTTTTAATCTGTAATCATTAGCGATGCTACAATGATGCACGTCTTCATGAAGATGAGTTCTACATGATGGATGCCATAAAAGTTTTTCAGAGCTGGATTTATTTTTTTAGTATGATGTACCCTTGTAAGGTTGCAAAGGAAACTCTTTCGGTAAATTTTGTTTGTAATCCTTAAATACATGGCCCATGGCGCAGTTGGTGAGAGCACCAGCGTATTGGCACCAATTCCTCTGTGGTGATCCAAGGGTCGTGGGTTTGATTTCCGGTAATGTCGGTATTGAATTCATGATACAATTTCACACATAAGCTGAGGCCTGTGCCAAACGGTTAACCCGTTGTCCTTGTAAATCTGTGACCGGGTGGGTTGTCATGTCAAGGACCTGCGACATGACAATTCAGTGACGCAGCACTATATCTGTCACAAGTAGGTCTCATCACGAAATGACTGAAATAATATTGAAAGTGATGTAAAACCCCAAAACATACAAAACAAAAAAACAAACAAAAAACATCATCAAACAAATAAACAGTAAAACCATGAAATCTGTGGTAGGTTGGGTATGATAATGCATATCAAATGTATCTCTGCTGTAAGGTGTATTTGACAGTTACTGTGTGTCTAAAGCTCCCTCTTTGGGGGGAGAGTCTTTCTGAACACATCAACTCATATTATCCCCACGCCATGTGCAACATTGACTATTTGGAAGAAAATCTTAGTTCTAATAACGCTTTCATATATCACCCTTTCATGAAATTTAAATGTAGTTACATCTCACATCAATCACTCAAAATTCTAAACATGGACACACAGCATTAACAATGGAATTAAGATCATGAATGGTAAATTCCCAGAAGATGACACAACCTCCGATGCAAACTATAGCTCTGCCTCCTCAGAGGAACCAAAAGATGTGCTCATCTTCAACAAAACAGATTACCTTGATGAAACGGTGAAAACAATAATTCCCAAATGAAATAGCAGCAATGGCCGTCGGCACTGGAGGCAGTACAATCCCAAAATGTCTTAAAATAGGAAAACAATCTAAGGAAAATAGAAACAGTTGAGAAAAAGGAATAAAGTGTCACTCGTGCTAATCAAAGATGCTCCCCAGGTATGAATTCCAGAAATGAGAGAAAAGGGGCCATTGCTACTAACGGCAAAAAGGATTTTGCCAGAATGGTGATTCCTACATGTATGAACAGGCAGAAGGTAGCAAAGAACTGCCTCATAGGTGGAAACACCATGAAATAAAAAGGTTCCTAGAGAGCCAACCATCTAACTTAAAACACACTAAGATAGGCAGAAAGTTTTGACATTCTGATAGTGAAACTGGGAACTGCACTCAAAAGGTGAAGTGCAAAGACATAAAAGTAATACAGAAGAAGGCATAATGGGCAATACGATGTACAATAAAACCAGAAATAGAACTTAAATTTAAAGAACCAGAAGTGCTTACTTATCAACATATCACCTCAAAATATCAGATTAACTATTGTATTCCATAGAAGAAATAGATAAAGTATGAAGAATAAAATTTCCCTTTTTTTTAGTAGGTATCATGATTGCTCAAGCATATAAGTCCACAGATAAACCTGATCTACATAAATTAGGTTTTTGATACAGGAATAAGAATCCAGGGTAATTAATGTTTCTGTCTAAAGTTTTGCATCAACATGTTTCTGTCAAATTACATTGACCAGAACACTGCAACAATTGTTGCCATATTTGGTTATATGGTTGTAGGAACAGACGTTCTCTGATATCAGCACTACATATTCTTATGATCATCTCACTTACGATCCCTGATGGTAGTTAGGATCTGATAGTACACATCCAATGTACCTATGATCCCTGATGGTAATTAGGATCTGATAGTACACATCCAATGTATCTGTCATCCCTGATGGTAGTTAGGATCTAATAGTACACATCCAATGTACCTATGATCCCTGATGGCAGTTAGGATCTGATAGTACACATCCAATGTATCTGTCATCCCTGATGGTAGTTAGGATCTGATAATACACATCCAATGTACCTGTGATCCCTGATGGTAGTTAGGATCTGATAGTACTCATCCAATGTACCTGTGATCCCTGATGGTAGTTAGGATCTGATAGTACACATCCAATGTACCTATGATCCCTGATGGTAGTTAGGATCTGATAGTACTCATCCAATGTATCTGTCATCCCTGATGGTAGTTAGGATCTAATAGTACACACCCAATGTATCTGTCATCCCTGATGGTAGTTAGGATCTGATAGTACACATCCAATGTACCTATGATCCCTGATGGCAGTTAGGATCTGATAGTACACATCCAATGTACCTTTGATCCCTGATGGTAGTTAGGATCTGATAGTACACATCCAATGTACCTATGATCCCTGATGGTAGTTAGGATCTGATAGTACTCATCCAATGTATCTGTCATCCCTGATGGTAGGTAGGATCTGATAGTACACACCCAATGTATCTGTCATCCCTGATGGTAGTTAGGATCTGATAGTACACACCCAATGTACCTTTGATCCCTGATGGTAGTTAAAGTCTGATAGTACACATCCAATGTATCTGTCATCCCTGGTGGTAGTTAGGATCTGATAGTACACATCCAATGTACCTATGATCCCTGATGGTAATTAGGATATGATAGTACACATCCAATGTACCTATGATCCCTGATGGTAATTAGGATATGATAGTACACATCCAATGTACCTATTATCCCTGATGGTAATTAGGATATGATAGTACACATCCAATGTACCTATGATCCCTGATGGTAGTTAGGATCTGATAGTACACATCCAATGTATCTGTCATCCCTGGTGGTAGTTAGGATCTGATAGTACACATCCAATGTACCTATGATCCCTGATGGCAGTTAGGATCTGATAGTACACATCCAATGTATCTGTCATCCCTGATGGTAGTTAGGATCTGATAATACACATCCAATGTACCTATGATCCCTGATGGTAATTAGGATATGATAGTACACATCCAATGTACCTATGATCCCTGATGGTAATTAGGATATGATAGTACACATCCAATGTACCTATGATCCCTGATGGTAGTAAGGATATGATAGTACACATCCAATGTACCTATTATCCCTGATGGTAATTAGGATATGATAGTACACATCCAATGTACCTATGATCCCTGGTGGTAGTTAGGATCTGATAGTACACATCCAATGTACCTATGATCCCTGATGGTAATTAGGATATGATAGTACACATCCAATGTACCTATGATCCCTGATGGTAGTTGGGATCTGATAGTACACATCCAATGTACCTATAATCCCTGGTGGTAGTTAAAGTCTGATAGTACACATCCAATGTACCTATGATCCCTGGTGGTAGGTAGGATCTGATAGTACACATCCAATGTACCTATGATCCCTGGTGGTAGTTAAAGTCTGATAGTACACATCCAATGTACCTATGATCCCTGATGGCAGTTAGGATCTGATAGTACACATCCAATGTACCTATGATCCCTGATGGTAATTAGGATCTGATAGTACACATCCAATGTACCTATGATCCCTGGTGGTAGTTAGGATCTGATAGTACACATCCAATGTATCTGTCATCCCTGATGGCAGTTAGGATCTGATAGTACACATCCAATGTATCTGTCATCCCTGATGGTAATTAGGATATGATAGTACACATCCAATGTACCTATGATCCCTGATGGCAGTTAGGATCTGATAGTACACATCCAATGTATCTGTCATCCCTGATGGTAGTTAGGATCTGATAATACACATCCAATGTACCTATGATCCCTGATGGTAATTAGGATATGATAGTACACATCCAATGTATCTGTCATCCCTGATGGTAGTTAGGATCTGATAATACACATCCAATGTACCTATGATCCCTGATGGTAATTAGGATATGATAGTACACATCCAATGTACCTGTGATCCCTGATGGTAGTTAGGATCTGATAGTACACATCCAATGTACTTATGATCCCTGATGGTAATTAGGATATGATAGTACACATCCAATGTACCTATGATCCCTGATGGTAGTTAGGATATGATAGTACACATCCAATGTACCTATGATCCCTGATGGTAGTGAGGATCTGATAATACACATCCAATGTATCTGTCATCCCTGATGGTAGTTAGGATCTGATAATACACATCCAATGTACCTATGATCCCTGATGGTAGTTAGGATCTGATAGTACACATCCAATGTACCTATGATCCCTGATGGTAGTTAGGATCTGATAATACACATCCAATGTATCTGTCATCCCTGATGGTAGTTAGGATCTGATAGTACACATCCAATGTACCTATGATCCCTGATGGTAGTTAGGATCTGATAATACACATCCAATGTATCTGTCATCCCTGATGGTAGTTAGGATCTGATAGTACACATCCAATGTACCTATGATCCCTGATGGCAGTTAGGATCTGATAGTACTCATCCAATGTATCTGTCATCCCTGATGGTAGTTAGGATCTGATAGTACACATCCAATGTACCTATAATCCCTGATGGTAGTTAGGATCTGATAGTACACATCCAATGTACCTATGATCCCTGATGGTAGTTAGGATCTGATAGTACTCATCCAATGTATCTGTCATCCCTGATGGTAGTTAGGATCTAATAGTACACATCCAATGTACCTATGATCCCTGATGGTAGGTAGGATCTGATAGTACACATCCAATGTATCTGTCATCCCTGATGGTAGGTAGGATCTGATAGTACACATCCAATGTACCTATGATCCCTGGTGGTAGTTAGGATCTAATAGTACTCATCCAATGTATCTGTCATCCCTGATGGTAGTTAGGATCTGATAGTACACATCCAATGTACCTATGATCCCTGATGGTAATTAGGATATGATAGTACACATCCAATGTACCTATGATCCCTGATGGTAGTTAGGATCTGATAGTACACATCCAATGTACCTATAATCCCTGATGGTAGTTAAAGTCTGATAGTACACATCCAATGTACCTATGATCCCTGATGGTAATTAGGATATGATAGTACACATCCAATGTACCTATGATCCCTGATGGCAGTTAGGATATGATAGTACACATCCAATGTACTTATGATCCCTGATGGTAATTAGGATATGATAGTACACATCCAATGTACCTATGATCCCTGATGGCAGTTAGGATCTGATAGTACACATCCAATGTATCTGTCATCCCTGATGGTAGTTAGGATCTGATAATACACATCCAATGTACCTATGATCCCTGATGGTAATTAGGATATGATAGTACACATCCAATGTACCTATGATCCCTGATGGTAGTAAGGATATGATAGTACACATCCAATGTACCTATTATCCCTGATGGTAATTAGGATATGATAGTACACATCCAATGTACCTATGATCCCTGATGGTAGTTAGGATCTGATAGTACACATCCAATGTACCTATGATCCCTGATGGTAGTTAGGATCTGATAGTACACATCCAATGTATCTGTCATCCCTGGTGGTAGGTAGGATCTGATAGTACACATCCAATGTACCTGTGATCCCTGATGGTAGTTAGGATCTGATAGTACACATCCAATGTACTTATGATCCCTGATGGTAGTTAGGATCTGATAGTACACATCCAATGTACCTATGATCCCTGATGGTAGTTAGGATATGATAGTACACATCCAATGTACCTATGATCCCTGATGGTAATTAGGATATGATAGTACACATCCAATGTACCTATGATCCCTGATGGTAGTTAGGATCTGATAGTACACATCCAATGTACCTATGATCCCTGATGGCAGTTAGGATCTGATAGTACACATCCAATGTACCTGTGATCCCTGATGGTAGTTAGGATCTGATAGTACACATCCAATGTACTTATGATCCCTGATGGTAGTTAGGATCTGATAGTACACATCCAATGTACTTATGATCCCTGATGGTAGTTAGGATCTGATAGTACACATCCAATGTATCTGTCATCCCTGATGGCAGTTAGGATCTAATAGTACACGTCCAATGTACCTATGATCCCTGATGGTAGTTAGGATCTGATAGTACACATCCAATGTACTTATGATCCCTGATGGTAGTTAGGATCTGATAGTACACATCCAATGTACCTGTGATCCCTGATGGTAATTAGGATATGATAGTACACATCCAATGTACCTATGATCCCTGATGGTAGTTAGGATCTGATAGTACACATCCAATGTATCTGTCATCCCTGATGGTAGTTAGGATCTGATAGTACACATCCAATGTACCTATGATCCCTGATGGTAATTAGGATATGATAGTACACATCCAATGTACCTATGATCCCTGATGGTAATTAGGATATGATAGTACACATCCAATGTACCTATAATCCCTGATGGTAGTTAGGATCTGATAGTACACATCCAATGTACCTATGATCCCTGATGGCAGTTAGGATCTGATAGTACACATCCAATGTACCTATGATCCCTGGTGGTAGTTAGGATCTGATAGTACTCATCCAATGTATCTGTCATCCCTGGTGGTAGTAAGGATATGATAGTACACATCCAATGTATCTGTCATCCCTGATGGTAGTAAGGATATGATAGTACACATCCAATGTACCTATGATCCCTGATGGCAGTTAGGATCTGATAGTACACATCCAATGTACCTATGATCCCTGGTGGTAGTTAGGATCTGATAGTACACATCCAATGTACCTATGATCCCTGATGGTAGTTAGGATCTGATAGTACACATCCAATGTACCTATAATCCCTGATGGTAGTTAGGATCTGATAGTACACATCCAATGTACCTATGATCCCTGATGGCAGTTAGGATCTGATAGTACACATCCAATGTATCTGTCATCCCTGATGGTAGTTAGGATCTGATAGTACACATCCAATGTATCTGTCATCCCTGATGGTAGTTAGGATCTGATAGTACACATCCAATGTACCTATGATCCCTGATGGCAGTTAGGATCTGATAGTACACATCCAATGTACCTTTGATCCCTGGTGGTAGTTAGGATCTGATAGTACACATCCAATGTACCTATAATCCCTGATGGTAGTTAGGATCTGATAGTACACATCCAATATACCTTTGATCCCTGGTGGTAGTTAGGATCTGATAGTACACATCCAATGTACCTATAATCCCTGGTGGTAGGTAGGATCTGATAGTACACATCCAATGTATCTGTCATCCCTGGTGGTAGTTAGGATCTGATAGTACACATCCAATGTACCTATGATCCCTGATGGTAGTTAGGATCTGATAGTACACATCCAATGTACCTATAATCCCTGATGGTAGTAAGGATCTGATAGTACACATCCAATGTACCTATGATCCCTGATGGTAGTTAGGATCTGATAGTACACATCCAATGTACCTATGATCCCTGGTGGTAGTTAGGATCTGATAGTACACATCCAATGTACCTATAATCCCTGATGGTAGTTAGGATCTGATAGTACACATCCAATATACCTTTGATCCCTGGTGGTAGTTAGGATCTGATAATACACATCCAATGTACCTATGATCCCTGATGGTAGTTAGGATCTGATAGTACACATCCAATGTACCTATAATCCCTGATGGTAGTAAGGATATGATAGTACACATCCAATGTATCTGTCATCCCTGGTGGTAGTTAGGATCTGATAGTACACATCCAATGTACCTATGATCCCTGATGGTAGTTAGGATCTGATAATACACATCCAATGTACCTATGATCCCTGATGGTAGTTAGGATCTGATAGTACACATCCAATGTACCTATAATCCCTGATGGTAGTTAGGATCTGATAGTACACATCCAATATACCTTTGATCCCTGGTGGTAGTTAGGATCTGATAGTACACATCCAATGTACCTATAATCCCTGGTGGTAGGTAGGATCTGATAGTACACATCCAATGTACCTATAATCCCTGATGGTAGTTAGGATCTGATAGTACACATCCAATGTACCTATGATCCCTGGTGGTAGTTAGGATCTGATAGTACACATCCAATGTACCTATGATCCCTGATGGTAGTTAGGATCTGATAATACACATCCAATGTACCTATAATCCCTGATGGTAGTAAGGATCTGATAGTACACATCCAATGTACCTATGATCCCTGATGGTAGTAAGGATATGATAGTACACATCCAATGTATCTGTCATCCCTGGTGGTAGTTAGGATCTGATAGTACACATCCAATGTACCTATGATCCCTGATGGTAGTTAGGATCTGATAGTACACATCCAATGTACCTATAATCCCTGATGGTAGTAAGGATCTGATAGTACACATCCAATGTACCTATGATCCCTGATGGTAGTAAGGATATGATAGTACACATCCAATGTATCTGTCATCCCTGGTGGTAGTTAGGATCTGATAGTACACATCCAATGTACCTATGATCCCTGATGGTAGTTAGGATCTGATAATACACATCCAATGTACCTATGATCCCTGATGGTAGTTAGGATCTGATAGTACACATCCAATGTACCTATGATCCCTGATGGTAGTTAGGATCTGATAATACACATCCAATGTATCTGTCATCCCTGATGGTAGTTAGGATCTGATAATACACATCCAATGTACCTATGATCCCTGGTGGTAGTTAGGATCTGATAGTACACATCCAATGTACCTATGATCCCTGGTGGTAGTTAGGATCTGATAGTACACATCCAATATACCTATAATCCCTGATGGTAATTAGGATCTGATAGTACACATCCAATGTACCTATGGTCCCTGATGGTAGTTAGGATCTGATAGTACACATCCAATGTATCTGTCATCCCTGATGGTAGTTAGGTTCTGATAGTACACACCCAATGTACCTATGATCCCTGATGGTAGTTAGGTTCTGATAGTACACACCCAATGTACCTATGATCCCTGATGGTAGTTAGGATCTGATAGTACACATCCAATGTATCTGTCATCCCTGATGGTAGTTAGGTTCTGATAGTACACACCCAATGTACCTATGATCCCTGATGGTAGTTAGGATCTGATAGTACACATCCAATGTATCTGTCATCCCTGATGGTAGTTAGGATCTGATAGTACACATCCAATGTACCTATAATCCCTGATGGTAATTAGGATCTGATAGTACACACCCAATGTACCTATGATCCCTAATGGTAGTTAGGATCTGATAGTACACATCCAATGTATCTGTCATCCCTGATGGTAGTTAGGATCTGATAGTACACATCCAATGTACCTATAATCCCTGATGGTAGTTAGGATCTGATAGTACACATCCAATGTACCTATGATCCCTGGTGGTAGTTAGGATCTGATAGTACACATCCAATGTACCTATGATCCCTGGTGGTAGTTAGGATCTAATAGTACACATCCAATGTACCTATGCTCCCTGATGGTAGTTAGGATCTGATAGTACACATCCAATGTACCTATGATCCCTGGTGGTAGTTAAAGTCTGATAGTACACACCCAATGTACCTATGATCCCTGGTGGTAGTTAGGATCTAATAGTACACATCCAATGTACCTATGATCCCTGATGGTAGTTAAAGTCTGATAGTACACATCCAATGTACCTATGATCCCTGATGGTAGTTAGGATCTAATAGTACACATCCAATGTACCTATGATCCGTGATGGTAGTTAAAGTCTGATAGTACACATCCAATGTACCTATGATCCCTGATGGTAGTTAAAGTCTGATAGTACACATCCGATGTACCTATGATCCCTGATGGTAGTTAGGATATGATAGTACACATCCAATGTACCTATGATCCCTGGTGGTAGTTAGGATCTGATAGTACACATCCAATGTACCTATGATCCCTGATGGTAATTAAAGTCTGATAGTACACATCCAATGTACCTATGATCCCTGATGGTAGTTAGGATCTGATAGTACACATCCAATGTACCTATGATCCCTGGTGGTAGTTAGGATCTGATAGTACACATCCAATGTACCTATGATCCCTGATGGTAGTTAGGATCTGATAGTACACACCCAATGTACCTATGATCCCTGGTGGTAGTTAGGATCTGATAGTACACACCCAATGTACCTATAATCCCTGGTGGTAGTTAGGATCTGATAGTACACATCCAATGTACCTATGATCCCTGGTGGTAGTTAGGATCTGATAGTACACATCCAATGTACCTATGATCCCTGGTGGTAGTTAGGATCTGATAGTACACATCCAATGTACCTATGATCCCTGGTGGTAGTTAGGATCTGATAGTACACATCCAATGTACCTATGATCCCTGATGGTAGTTAGGATCTGATAGTACACACCCAATGTACCTATGATCCCTGGTGGTAGTTAGGATCTGATAGTACACATCCAATGTACCTATGATCCCTGATGGTAGTTAGGATCTGATAGTACACATCCAATGTACCTATGATCCCTGGTGGTAGTTAGGATCTAATAGTACACACCCAATGTACCTATGATCCCTGATGGTAGTTAGGATCTGATAGTACACATCCAATGTACCTATGATCCCTGGTGGTAGTTAGGATCTGATAGTACACATCCAATGTACCTATGATCCCTGGTGGTAGTTAGGATCTGATAGTACACACCCAATGTACCTATGATCCCTGGTGGTAGTTAGGATCTAATAGTACACATCCAATGTACCTATGATCCCTGGTGGTAGTTAGGATCTGATAGTACACATCCAATGTACCTATGATCCCTGGTGGTAGTTAAAGTCTGATAGTACACACCCAATGTACCTATGATCCCTGGTGGTAGTTAGGATCTAATAGTACACATCCAATGTACCTATGATCCCTGATGGTAGTTAGGATCTGATAGTACACATCCAATGTACCTATGATCCCTGATGGTAGTTAGGATCTGATAGTACACATCCAATGTACCTATGATCCCTGGTGGTAGTTAGGATCTGATAGTACACATCCAATGTACCTATGATCCCTGGTGGTAGTTAGGATCTGATAGTACACATCCAATGTACCTATGATCCCTGATGGTAGTTAGGATCTGATAGTACACACCCAATGTACCTATGATCCCTGGTGGTAGTTAAGATCTGATAGTACACATCCAATGTACCTATGATCCCTGGTGGTAGTTAGGATCTAATAGTACACATCCAATGTACCTATGATCCCTGATGGTAGTTAGGATCTGATAGTACACATCCAATGTACCTATGATCCCTGGTGGTAGTTAAAGTCTGATAGTACACACCCAATGTACCTATGATCCCTGGTGGTAGTTAGGATCTAATAGTACACATCCAATGTACCTATGATCCCTGATGGTAGTTAAAGTCTGATAGTACACATCCAATGTACCTATGATCCCTGATGGTAGTTAGGATCTAATAGTACACATCCAATGTACCTATGATCCCTGGTGGTAGTTAGGATCTGATAGTACACATCCAATGTACCTATGATCCCTGATGGCAGTTAGGATCTGATAGTACACTACCAATGTACCTATGATCCCTGGTGGTAGTTAGGATCTGATAGTACACATCCAATGTACCTATGATCCCTGATGGTAGTTAGGATCTGATAGTACACTACCAATGTACCTATGATCCCTGATGGCAGTTAGGATCTGATAGTACACATCCAATGTACCTATGATCCCTGGTGGTAGTTAGGATCTGATAGTACACATCCAATGTACCTATACTCCCTGATGGTAGTTAGGATCTGATAGTACACATCCAATGTACCTATGATCCCTGGTGGTAGTTAAAGTCTGATAGTACACACCCAATGTACCTATGATCCCTGGTGGTAGTTAGGATCTAATAGTACACATCCAATGTACCTATGATCCCTGATGGTAGTTAAAGTCTGATAGTACACATCCAATGTACCTATGATCCCTGATGGTAGTTAGGATCTAATAGTACACATCCAATGTACCTATGATCCGTGATGGTAGTTAAAGTCTGATAGTACACATCCAATGTACCTATGATCCCTGATGGTAGTTAGGATCTGATAGTACACATCCAATGTACCTATGATCCCTGGTGGTAGTTAGGATCTGATAGTACACATCCAATGTACCTATGATCCCTGATGGTAGTTAAAGTCTGATAGTACACATCCAATGTACCTATGATCCCTGATGGTAGTTAGGATCTGATAGTACACATCCAATGTACCTATGATCCCTGGTGGTAGTTAGGATCTGATAGTACACACCCAATGTACCTATGATCCCTGGTGGTAGTTAGGATCTGATAGTACACACCCAATGTACCTATAATCCCTGGTGGTAGTTAGGATCTGATAGTACACATCCAATGTACCTATGATCCCTGATGGTAGTTAGGATCTGATAGTACACACCCAATGTACCTATGATCCCTGATGGTAGTTAGGATCTGATAGTACACATCCAATGTACCTATGATCCCTGGTGGTAGTTAAAGTCTGATAGTACACACCCAATGTACCTATGATCCCTGGTGGTAGTTAGGATCTAATAGTACACATCCAATGTACCTATGATCCCTGATGGTAGTTAAAGTCTGATAGTACACATCCAATGTACCTATGATCCCTGATGGTAGTTAGGATCTGATAGTACACATCCAATGTACCTATGATCCCTGGTGGTAGTTAGGATCTGATAGTACACATCCAATGTACCTATAATCCCTGGTGGTAGTTAAAGTCTGATAGTACACATCCAATGTACCTATGATCCCTGGTGGTAGTTAGGATCTAATAGTACACATCCAATGTACCTATGATCCCTGGTGGTAGTTAGGATCTGATAGTACACATCCAATGTACCTATGATCCCTGATGGAAGTTAGGATCTGATAGTACACATCCAATGTACCTATGATCCCTGATGGTAGTTAGGATCTGATAGTACACATCCAATGTATCTGTCATCCCTGATGGTAGTTAGGATCTGATAGTACACATCCAATGTACCTATAATCCCTGATGGTAGTTAGGATCTGATAGTACACATCCAATGTACCTATAATCCCTGATGGTAGTTAGGATCTGATAGTACACATCCAATGTACCTATGATCCCTGGTGGTAGTTAGGATCTGATAGTACACACCCAATGTACCTATGATCCCTGGTGGTAGTTAGGGTCTGATAGTACACATCCAATGTACCTATGATCCCTGGTGGTAGTTAGGATCTGATAGTACACATCCAATGTACCTATGATCCCTGGTGGTAGTTAGGATCTGATAGTACACACCCAATGTACCTATGATCCCTGGTGGTAGTTAGGATCTGATAGTACACATCCAATGTACCTATGATCCCTGATGGTAGTTAGGATCTAATAGTACACACCCAATGTACCTATGATCCCTGATGGTAGTTAGGATCTGATAGTACACATCCAATGTACCTATGATCCCTGATGGTAGTTAGGATCTGATAGTACACACCCAATGTACCTATAATCCCTGGTGGTAGTTAGGATCTGATAGTACACATCCAATGTACCTATGATCCCTGGTGGTAGTTAGGATCTGATAGTACACATCCAATGTACCTATGATCCCTGGTGGTAGTTAGGATCTGATAGTACACATCCAATGTACCTATGATCCCTGATGGTAGTTAGGATCTAATAGTACACACCCAATGTACCTATGATCCCTGATGGTAGTTAGGATCTGATAGTACACACCCAATGTACCTATGATCCCTGGTGGTAGTTAGGATCTGATAGTACACATCCAATGTACCTATGATCCCTGGTGGTAGTTAGGATCTGATAGTACACATCCAATGTACCTATGATCCCTGGTGGTAGTTAGGATCTGATAGTACACATCCAATGTACCTATGATCCCTGGTGGTAGTTAGGATCTGATAGTACACATCCAATGTACCTATGATCCCTGGTGGTAGTTAGGATCTGATAGTACACACCCAATGTACCTATGATCCCTGGTGGTAGTTAGGATCTGATAGTACACATCCAATGTACCTATGATCCCTGGTGGTAGTTAGGATCTGATAGTACACACCCAATGTACCTATGATCCCTGGTGGTAGTTAGGATCTGATAGTACACACCCAATGTACCTATGATCCCTGATGGTAGTTAGGATCTGATAGTACACATCCAATGTACCTATGATCCCTGGTGGTAGTTAGGATCTGATAGTACACATCCAATGTACCTATGATCCCTGATGGTAGTTAGGATCTGATAGTACACACCCAATGTACCTATGATCCCTGGTGGTAGTTAGGATCTGATAGTACACATCCAATGTACCTATGATCCCTGGTGGTAGTTAGGATCTGATAGTACACATCCAATGTACCTATGATCACTGGTGGTAGTTAGGATCTGATAGTACACATCCAATGTACCTATGATCCCTGGTGGTAGTTAAAGTCTGATAGTACACACCCAATGTACCTATGATCCCTGGTGGTAGTTAGGATCTAATAGTACACATCCAATGTACCTATGATCCCTGATGGTAGTTAGGATCTGATAGTACACATCCAATGTATCTGTCATCCCTGATGGTAGTTAGGATCTGATAGTACACATCCAATGTATCTGTCATCCCTTATGGTAGTTAGGATCTGATAGTACACATCCAATGTACCTATGATCCCTGGTGGTAGTTAGGATCTGATAGTACACATCCAATGTACCTATGATCCCTGGTGGTAGTTAGGATCTGATAGTACACATCCAATGTACCTATGATCCCTGGTGGTAGTTAAAGTCTGATAGTACACATCCAATGTACCTATGATCCCTGGTGGTAGTTAGGATCTGATAGTACACATCCAATGTACCTATGATCCCTGGTGGTAATTAGGATCTGATAGTACACACCCAATGTACCTATGATCCCTGGTGGTAGTTAGGATCTAATAGTACACATCCAATGTACCTATGATCCCTGATGGTAGTTAGGTTCTGATAGTACACATCCAATGTATCTGTCATCCCTGATGGTAGTTAGGATCTGATAGTACACATCCAATGTATCTGTCATCCCTGATGGTAGTTAGGATCTGATAGTACACATCCAATGTACCTATGATCCCTGATGGTAGTTAGGATCTAATAGTACACATCCAATGTACCTATGATCCCTGGTGGTAGTTAGGATCTGATAGTACACATCCAATGTACCTATGATCCCTGGTGGTAGTTAGGATCTGATAGTACACACCCAATGTACCTATGATCCCTGGTGGTAATTAGGATCTGTTAGTACACATCCAATGTACCTATGATCCTTGGTGGTAGTTAAAGTCTGATAGTACACACCCAATGTACCTATGATCCCTGGTGGTAGTTAGGATCTAATAGTACACATCCAATGTACCTATGATCCCTGATGGTAGTTAGGATCTGATAGTACACATCCAATATACCTATGATCCCTGATGGTAATTAGGATCTGATAGTACACATCCAAAGCACCTATGATCCCTGATGGTAGTTAGGATCTGATAGTACACATCCAATGTACCTATGATCCCTGATGGTAGTTAGGATCTGATAGTACACATCCAATGTACCTATGATCCCTGGTGGTAGTTAGGATCTGATAGTTAACATCCAATGTACCTATAATCCCTGATGGTAGTTAGGATCTGATAGTACACATCCAATGTACCTATGATCCCTGGTGGTAGTTAGGATCTGATAGTACACATCCAATGTACCTATGATCCCTGATGGTAGTTAGGATCTGAAAGTACACATCCAATGTACCTATGATCCCTGATGGTAGTTAGGATCTAATAGTACACACCCAATGTACCTATGATCCCTGGTGGTAGTTAGGATCTAATAGTACACATCCAATGTATCTGTCATCCCTGATGGTAGTTAGGATCTGATAGTACACATCCAATGTACCTATGATCCCTGGTGGTAGTTAGGATCTAATAGTACACATCCAATGTACCTATACTCCCTGATGGTAGTTAGGATCTAATAGTACACACCCAATGTACCTATGATCCCTGGTGGTAGTTAAGATCTGATAGTACACATCCAATGTACCTATGATCCCTGGTGGTAGTTAGGATCTGATAGTACACATCCAATGTACCTATGATCCCTGGTGGTAGTTAGGATCTAATAGTACACATCCAATGTACCTATGCTCCCTGATGGTAGTTAGGATCTGATAGTACACACCCAATGTACCTATGATCCCTGGTGGTAGTTAGGATCTAATAGTACACATCCAATGTACCTATGATCCCTGATGGTAGTTAAAGTCTGATAGTACACATCCAATGTACCTATGATCCCTGATGGTAGTTAGGATCTAATAGTACACATCCAATGTACCTATGATCCGTGATGGTAGTTAAAGTCTGATAGTACACATCCAATGTACCTATGATCCCTGATGGTAGTTAAAGTCTGATAGTACACATCCGATGTACCTATGATCCCTGATGGTAGTTAGGATCTGATAGTACACATCCAATGTACCTATGATCCCTGGTGGTAGTTAGGATCTGATAGTACACATCCAATGTACCTATGATCCCTGGTGGTAGTTAGGATCTGATAGTACACATCCAATGTACCTATGATCCCTGGTGGTAGTTAGGATCTGATAGTACACATCCAATGTACCTATGATCCCTGATGGTAGTTAGGATCTAATAGTACACATCCAATGTACCTATACTCCCTGATGGTAGTTAGGATCTAATAGTACACATCCAATATACCTATGATCCCTGATGGTAGTTAGGATCTGATAGTACACATCCAATGTACCTATGATCCCTGGTGGTAGTTAAAGTCTGATAGTACACACCCAATGTACCTATGATCCCTGGTGGTAGTTAGGATCTAATAGTACACATCCAATGTACCTATGATCCCTGATGGTAGTTAGGATCTGATAGTACACATCCAATGTACCTATGATCCCTGATGGTAGTTAGGATCTGATAGTACACATCCAATGTACCTATGATCCCTGGTGGTAGTTAGGATCTGATAGTACACATCCAATGTACCTATGATCCCTGGTGGTAGTTAGGATCTGATAGTACACATCCAATGTACCTATGATCCCTGATGGTAGTTAGGATCTGATAGTACACACCCAATGTACCTATGATCCCTGGTGGTAGTTAAGATCTGATAGTACACATCCAATGTACCTATGATCCCTGGTGGTAGTTAGGATCTGATAGTACACATCCAATGTACCTATGATCCCTGGTGGTAGTTAGGATCTGATAGTACACATCCAATGTACCTATACTCCCTGATGGTAGTTAGGATCTGATAGTACACATCCAATGTACCTATGATCCCTGGTGGTAGTTAAAGTCTGATAGTACACACCCAATGTACCTATGATCCCTGGTGGTAGTTAGGATCTAATAGTACACATCCAATGTACCTATGATCCCTGATGGTAGTTAAAGTCTGATAGTACACATCCAATGTACCTATGATCCCTGATGGTAGTTAGGATCTAATAGTACACATCCAATGTACCTATGATCCGTGATGGTAGTTAAAGTCTGATAGTACACATCCAATGTACCTATGATCCCTGATGGTAGTTAGGATCTGATAGTACACATCCAATGTACCTATGATCCCTGGTGGTAGTTAGGATCTGATAGTACACATCCAATGTACCTATGATCCCTGATGGTAGTTAAAGTCTGATAGTACACATCCAATGTACCTATGATCCCTGATGGTAGTTAGGATCTAATAGTACACATCCAATGTACCTATGATCCGTGATGGTAGTTAAAGTCTGATAGTACACATCCAATGTACCTATGATCCCTGATGGTAGTTAAAGTCTGATAGTACACATCCGATGTACCTATGATCCCTGATGGTAGTTAGGATCTGATAGTACACATCCAATGTACCTATGATCCCTGGTGGTAGTTAGGATCTGATAGTACACATCCAATGTACCTATGATCCCTGATGGTAATTAAAGTCTGATAGTACACATCCAATGTACCTATGATCCCTGATGGTAGTTAGGATCTGATAGTACACATCCAATGTACCTATGATCCCTGGTGGTAGTTAGGATCTGATAGTACACATCCAATGTACCTATGATCCCTGATGGTAGTTAGGATCTGATAGTACACACCCAATGTACCTATGATCCCTGGTGGTAGTTAGGATCTGATAGTACACACCCAATGTACCTATAATCCCTGGTGGTAGTTAGGATCTGATAGTACACATCCAATGTACCTATGATCCCTGGTGGTAGTTAGGATCTGATAGTACACATCCAATGTACCTATGATCCCTGGTGGTAGTTAGGATCTGATAGTACACATCCAATGTACCTATGATCCCTGGTGGTAGTTAGGATCTGATAGTACACATCCAATGTACCTATGATCCCTGATGGTAGTTAGGATCTGATAGTACACACCCAATGTACCTATGATCCCTGGTGGTAGTTAGGATCTGATAGTACACATCCAATGTACCTATGATCCCTGGTGGTAGTTAGGATCTGATAGTACACATCCAATGTACCTATGATCCCTGGTGGTAGTTAGGATCTGATAGTACACATCCAATGTACCTATGATCCCTGGTGGTAGTTAAAGTCTGATAGTACACACCCAATGTACCTATGATCCCTGGTGGTAGTTAGGATCTAATAGTACACATCCAATGTACCTATGATCCCTGATGGTAGTTAGGATCTGATAGTACACATCCAATGTACCTATGATCCCTGATGGTAGTTAGGATCTGATAGTACACATCCAATGTACCTATGATCCCTGGTGGTAGTTAGGATCTGATAGTACACATCCAATGTACCTATGATCCCTGGTGGTAGTTAGGATCTGATAGTACACATCCAATGTACCTATGATCCCTGATGGTAGTTAGGATCTGATAGTACACACCCAATGTACCTATGATCCCTGGTGGTAGTTAAGATCTGATAGTACACATCCAATGTACCTATGATCCCTGATGGTAGTTAGAATCTGATAGTACACATCCAATGTACCTATGATCCCTGGTGGTAGTTAGGATCTGATAGTACACATCCAATGTACCTATGATCCCTGGTGGTAGTTAGGATCTGATAGTACATATCCAATGTACCTATGATCCCTGGTGGTAGTTAGGATCTGATAGTACACATCCAATGTACCTATGATCCCTGGTGGTAGTTAGGATCTAATAGTACACATCCAATGTACCTATACTCCCTGATGGTAGTTAGGATCTGATAGTACACATCCAATGTACCTATGATCCCTGGTGGTAGTTAAAGTCTGATAGTACACACCCAATGTACCTATGATCCCTGGTGGTAGTTAGGATCTGATAGTACACATCCAATGTACCTATGATCCCTGATGGTAGTTAGAATCTGATAGTACACATCCAATGTACCTATGATCCCTGGTGGTAGTTAGGATCTGATAGTACACATCCAATGTACCTATGATCCCTGGTGGTAGTTAGGATCTGATAGTACATATCCAATGTACCTATGATCCCTGGTGGTAGTTAGGATCTGATAGTACACATCCAATGTACCTATGATCCCTGGTGGTAGTTAGGATCTAATAGTACACATCCAATGTACCTATACTCCCTGATGGTAGTTAGGATCTGATAGTACACATCCAATGTACCTATGATCCCTGGTGGTAGTTAAAGTCTAATAGTACACATCCAATGTACCTATGATCCCTGATGGTAGTTAAAGTCTGATAGTACACATCCAATGTACCTATGATCCCTGATGGTAGTTAGGATCTAATAGTACACATCCAATGTACCTATGATCTGTGATGGTAGTTAAAGTCTGATAGTACACATCCAATGTACCTATGATCCCTGATGGTAGTTAGGATCTGATAGTACACATCCAATGTACCTATGATCCCTGGTGGTAGTTAGGATCTGATAGTACACATCCAATGTACCTATGATCCCTGATGGTAGTTAAAGTCTGATAGTACACATCCAATGTACCTATGATCCCTGATGGTAGTTAGGATCTGATAGTACACATCCAATGTACCTATGATCCCTGGTGGTAGTTAGGATCTGATAGTACACACCCAATGTACCTATGATCCCTGATGGTAGTTAGAATCTGATAGTACACATCCAATGTACCTATGATCCCTGATGGAAGTTAGGATCTGATAGTACACATCCAATGTACCTATGATCCCTGGTGGTAGTTAGGATCTGATAGTACATATCCAATGTACCTATGATCCCTGGTGGTAGTTAGGATCTGATAGTACACATCCAATGTACCTATGATCCCTGGTGGTAGTTAGGATCTAATAGTACACATCCAATGTACCTATACTCCCTGATGGTAGTTAGGATCTGATAGTACACATCCAATGTACCTATGATCCCTGGTGGTAGTTAAAGTCTGATAGTACACACCCAATGTACCTATGATCCCTGGTGGTAGTTAGGATCTAATAGTACACATCCAATGTACCTATGATCCCTGATGGTAGTTAAAGTCTGATAGTACACATCCAATGTACCTATGATCCCTGATGGTAGTTAGGATCTAATAGTACACATCCAATGTACCTATGATCTGTGATGGTAGTTAAAGTCTGATAGTACACATCCAATGTACCTATGATCCCTGATGGTAGTTAGGATCTGATAGTACACATCCAATGTACCTATGATCCCTGGTGGTAGTTAGGATCTGATAGTACACATCCAATGTACCTATGATCCCTGATGGTAGTTAAAGTCTGATAGTACACATCCAATGTACCTATGATCCCTGATGGTAGTTAGGATCTGATAGTACACATCCAATGTACCTATGATCCCTGGTGGTAGTTAGGATCTGATAGTACACACCCAATGTACCTATGATCCCTGGTGGTAGTTAGGATCTGATAGTACACACCCAATGTACCTATGATCCCTGGTGGTAGTTAGGATCTGATAGTACACATCCAATGTACCTATGATCCCTGGTGGTAGTTAGGATCTAATAGTACACACCCAATGTACCTATGATCCCTGATGGTAGTTAGGATCTAATAGTACACACCCAATGTACCTATGATCCCTGGTGGTAGTTAGGATCTAATAGTACACACCCAATGTACCTATAATCCCTGGTGGTAGTTAGGATCTGATAGTACACATCCAATGTACCTATGATCCCTGATGGCAGTTAGGATCTGATAGTACACATCCAATGTACCTATGATCCCTGGTGGTAGTTAAAGTCTGATAGTACACATCCAATGTACCTATGATCCCTGGTGGTAGTTAGGATCTGATAGTACACACCCAATGTACCTATGATCCCTGATGGTAGTTAGGATCTGATAGTACACATCCAATGTACCTATGATCCCTGGTGGTAGTTAAAGTCTGATAGTACACATCCAATGTACCTATGATCCCTGGTGGTAGTTAGGATCTGATAGTACACATCCAATGTACCTATGATCCCTGGTGGTAGTTAAAGTCTGATAGTACACATCCAATGTACCTATAATCCCTGGTGGTAGTTAGGATCTGATAGTACACACCCAATGTACCTATGATCCCTGATGGTAGTTAGGATCTGATAGTACACATCCAATGTACCTATGATCCCTGGTGGTAGTTAGGATCTGATAGTACACACCCAATGTACCTATGATCCCTGGTGGTAGTTAGGATCTGATAGTACACATCCAATGTACCTATGATCCCTGGTGGTAGTTAGGATCTAATAGTACACACCCAATGTACCTATGATCCCTGATGGTAGTTAGGATCTAATAGTACACACCCAATGTACCTATGATCCCTGGTGGTAGTTAGGATCTAATAGTACACACCCAATGTACCTATAATCCCTGGTGGTAGTTAGGATCTGATAGTACACATCCAATGTACCTATGATCCCTGATGGCAGTTAGGATCTGATAGTACACATCCAATGTACCTATGATCCCTGGTGGTAGTTAAAGTCTGATAGTACACATCCAATGTACCTATGATCCCTGGTGGTAGTTAGGATCTGATAGTACACACCCAATGTACCTATGATCCCTGATGGTAGTTAGGATCTGATAGTACACATCCAATGTACCTATGATCCCTGGTGGTAGTTAAAGTCTGATAGTACACATCCAATGTACCTATGATCCCTGGTGGTAGTTAGGATCTGATAGTACACATCCAATGTACCTATGATCCCTGGTGGTAGTTAAAGTCTGATAGTACACATCCAATGTACCTATAATCCCTGGTGGTAGTTAGGATCTGATAGTACACACCCAATGTACCTATGATCCCTGATGGTAGTTAGGATCTGATAGTACACATCCAATGTACCTATGATCCCTGGTGGTAGTTAAAGTCTGATAGTACACATCCAATGTACCTATGATCCCTGGTGGTAGTTAGGATCTGATAGTACACATCCAATGTACCTATGATCCCTGGTGGTAGTTAGGATCTAATAGTACACATCCAATGTACCTATAATCCCTGGTGGTAGTTAAAGTCTGATAGTACACATCCAATGTACCTATGATCCCTGGTGGTAGTTAGGATCTGATAGTACACACCCAATGTACCTATAATCCCTGGTGGTAGTTAGGATCTGATAGTACACATCCAATGTACCTATGATCCCTGATGGTAGTTAGGATCTGATAGTACACACCCAATGTACCTATAATCCCTGGTGGTAGTTAGGATCTGATAGTTCACATCCAATGTACCTATAATCCCTGGTGGTAGTTAGGATCTGATAGTACACATCCAATGTACCTATGATCCCTGGTGGTAGTTAGGATCTGATAGTACACATCCAATGTACCTATGATCCCTGGTGGTAGTTAAAGTCTGATAGTACACACCCAATGTACCTATGATCCCTGGTGGTAGTTAGGATCTAATAGTACACATCCAATGTACCTATGATCCCTGATGGTAGTTAAAGTCTGATAGTACACATCCAATGTACCTATGATCCCTGATGGTAGTTAGGATCTAATAGTACACATCCAATGTACCTATGATCCGTGATGGTAGTTAAAGTCTGATAGTACACATCCAATGTACCTATGATCCCTGATGGTAGTTAGGATCTGATAGTACACATCCAATGTACCTATGATCCCTGGTGGTAGTTAGGATCTGATAGTACACATCCAATGTACCTATGATCCCTGATGGTAGTTAAAGTCTGATAGTACACATCCAATGTACCTATGATCCCTGATGGTAGTTAGGATCTGATAGTACACATCCAATGTACCTATGATCCCTGGTGGTAGTTAGGATCTGATAGTACACATCCAATGTACCTATGATCCCTGATGGTAGTTAGGATCTGATAGTACACACCCAATGTACCTATGATCCCTGGTGGTAGTTAGGATCTGATAGTACACACCCAATGTACCTATAATCCCTGGTGGTAGTTAGGATCTGATAGTACACATCCAATGTACCTATGATCCCTGATGGTAGTTAGGATCTGATAGTACACACCCAATGTACCTATGATCCCTGATGGCAGTTAGGATCTGATAGTACACATCCAATGTACCTATGATCCCTGGTGGTAGTTAGGATCTAATAGTACACATCCAATGTACCTATGATCCCTGGTGGTAGTTAGGATCTAATAGTGCACATCCAATGTACCTATGATCCCTGGTGGTAGTTAGGATCTGATAGTACACATCCAATGCACCTATGATCCCTGATGGTAGTTAGAATCTGATAGTACACATCCAATGTACCTATGATCCCTGATGGTAGTTAGGATCTAATAGTACACATCCAATATACCTATAATCCCTGGTGGTAGTTAGGATCTAATATTACACATCCAATGTACCTATGATCCCTGGTGGTAGTTAGGATCTAATAGTACACATCCAATGTACCTATGATCCCTGGTGGTAATTAGGATCTGATAGTACACATCCAATGTACCTATGATCCCTGGTGGTAGTTAGGATCTGATAGTACACATCCAATGTACCTATGATCCCTGGTGGTAGTTAGGATCTAATAGTACACATCCAATGTACCTATGATCCCTGGTGGTAGTTAGGATCTGATAGTACACATCCAATGTACCTATGATCCCTGGTGGTAGTTAGGATCTGATAGTACACATCCAATGTACCTATGATCCCTGATGGTAGTTAGGATCTGATAGTACACATCCAATGTACCTATGATCCCTGGTGGTAGTTAGGATCTGATAGTACACATCCAATGTACCTATGATCCCTGGTGGTAGTTAGGATCTAATAGTACACATCCAATGTACCTATACTCCCTGATGGTAGTTAGGATCTGATAGTACACATCCAATGTACCTATGATCCCTGGTGGTAGTTAGGATCTGATAGTACACATCCAATGTACCTATGATCCCTGGTGGTAGTTAGGATCTAATAGTACACATCCAATGTACCTATGATCCCTGGTGGTAATTAGGATCTGATAGTACACACCCAATGTACCTATGATCCCTGGTGGTAGTTAGGATCTGATAGTACACATCCAATGTACCTATAATCCCTGATGGTAGTTAGGATCTGATAGTACACATCCAATGTACCTATGATCCCTGATGGTAGTTAGGATCTGATAGTACACATCCAATGTACCTATGATCCCTGGTGGTAGTTAGGATCTGATAGTACACATCCAATGTACCTATGATCCCTGATGGTAGTTAGGATCTGATAGTACACACCCAATGTACCTATGATCCCTGGTGGTAGTTAGGATCTGATAGTACACATCCAATGTACCTATAATCCCTGATGGTAGTTAGGATCTGATAGTACACATCCAATGTACCTATAATCCCTGATGGTAGTTAGGATCTGATAGTACACATCCAATGTACCTATGATCCATGATGGCAGTTAGGATCTGATAGTACACATCCAATGTACCTTTGATCCCTGGTGGTAGTTAGGATCTGATAGTACACATCCAATGTACCTATGATCCCTGATGGTAGTTAGGATCTGATAGTACACATCCAATGTACCTATAATCCCTGATGGTAGTTAGGATCTGATAGTACACATCCAATGTACCTATGATCCATGATGGCAGTTAGGATCTGATAGTACACATCCAATATACCTATGATCCCTGGTGGTAGTTAGGATCTGATAGTACACATCCAATGTACCTATGATCCCTGGTGGTAGTTAGGATCTGATAGTACACATCCAATGTACCTATGATCCCTGATGGTAGTTAAAGTCTGTTAGTACACACCCAATGTACCTATGATCCCTGATGGTAGTTAGGATCTGATAGTACACATCCAATGTACCTATGATCCCTGGTGGTAGTTAAAGTCTGATAGTACACATCCAATGTACCTATGATCCCTGATGGCAGTTAGGATCTGATAGTACACATCCAATGTACCTATGATCCCTGGTGGTAGTTAGGATCTGATAGTACACATCCAATGTACCTATGATCCCTGATGGTAGTTAAAGTCTGATAGTACACACCCAATGTACCTATGATCCCTGGTGGTAGTTAGGATCTGATAGTACACATCCAATGTACCTATGATCCCTGATGGTAGTTAGGATCTGATAGTACACATCCAATGTACCTATGATCCCTGATGGTAGTTAGGATCTGATAGTACACATCCAATGTACCTATGATCCCTGGTGGTAGTTAGGATCTGATAGTACACATCCAATGTACCTATAATCCCTGATGGTAGTTAGGATCTGATAGTACACATCCAATGTACCTATGATCCCTGGTGGTAGTTAGGATCTGATAGTACACATATAATGTACCTATGATCCATGATGGCAGTTAGGATCTGATAGTACACATCCAATGTACCTATGATCCCTGATGGTAGTTAAAGTCTGATAGTACACACCCAATGTACCTATGATCCCTGGTGGTAGTTAGGATCTGATAGTACACATCCAATGTACCTATGATCCCTGATGGTAGTTAAAATCTGATAGTACACACCCAATGTACCTATAATCCCTGATGGTAGTTAAAGTCTGATAGTACACACCCAATGTATCTGTCATCCCTGATGGTAGTTAAAGTCTGATAGTACACATCCAATGTACCTATGATCCCTGGTGGTAGTTAGGATCTGATAGTACACATCCAATGTACCTATGATCCCTGGTGGTAGTTAGGATCTGATAGTACACATCCAATGTACCTATAATCTCTGATGGTAGTTAGGATCTGATAGTACACATCCAATGTACCTATGATCCCTGGTGGTAGTTAGGATCTGATAGTACACATGCAATGTACCTATGATCCATGATGGCAGTTAGGATCTGATAGTACACATCCAATGTACCTATGATCCCTGATGGTAGTTAAAGTCTGATAGTACACACCCAATGTACCTATGATCCCTGGTGGTAGTTAGGATCTGATAGTACACATCCAATGTACCTATGATCCCTGATGGTAGTTTGGATCTGATAGTACACATCCAATGTACCTATGATCCCTGATGGTAGTTAGGATCTGATAGTACACATCCAATGTACCTATGATCCCTGATGGAAGTTAGGATCTGATAGTACACATCCAATGTACCTATGATCCCTGATGGTAGTTAGGATCTGATAGTACACATCCAATGTATCTGTCATCCCTGATGGTAGTTAGGATCTGATAGTACACATCCAATGTACCTATAATCCCTGATGGTAGTTAGGATCTGATAGTACACATCCAATGTACCTATAATCCCTGATGGTAGTTAGGATCTGATAGTACACATCCAATGTACCTATGATCCCTGGTGGTAGTTAGGATCTGATAGTACACATCCAATGTACCTATGATCCCTGGTGGTAGTTAGGATCTGATAGTACACATCCAATGTACCTATGATCCCTGGTGGTAGTTAGGATCTGATAGTACACATCCAATGTACCTATAATCCCTGATGGTAGTTAGGATCTGATAGTACACATCCAATGTACCTATGATCCCTGATGGTAGTTAAAGTCTGATAGTACACATCCAATGTACCTATGATCCCTGATGGTAGTTAGGATCTGATAGTACACATCCAATGTACCTATGATCCCTGATGGTAGTTAGGATCTGATAGTACACATCCAATGTACCTATGATCCCTGATGGTAGTTAGGATCTGATAGTACACATCCAATGTACCTATGATCCCTGATGGCAGTTAGGATCTGATAGTACACATCCAATGTATCTGTCATCCCTGATGGTAGTTAGGATCTGATAGTACACATCCAATGTACCTATGATCCCTGATGGTAGTTAGGATCTGATAGTACACTTCCAATGTACCTATGATCCCTGATGGCAGTTAGGATCTGATAGTACACATCCAATGTACCTATGATCCCTGATGGTAGTTAGGATCTGATAGTACACATCCAATGTACCTATGATCCCTGATGGTAGTTAGGATCTGATAGTACACATCCAATGTACCTATGATCCCTGATGGTAGTTAGGATCTGATAGTACACATCCAATGTATCTGTCATCTCTGATGGTAGTTAGGATCTGATAGTACACATCCAATGTACCTATGATCCCTGACGGTAGTTAGGATCTGATAGTACACATCCAATGTATCTGTCATCCCTGATGGCAGTTAGGATCTGATAGTACACATCCAATGTATCTGTCATCCCTGATGGTAGTTAGGATCTGATAGTACACATCCAATGTACCTATGATCCCTGATGGTAGTTAGGATCTGATAGTACACATCCAATGTACCTATGATCCCTGATGGTAGTTAGGATCTAATAGTACACATCCAATGTACCTATGATCCCTGGTGGTAGTTAGGATCTGATAGTACACATCCAATGTACCTATAATCCCTGGTGGTAGTTAGGATCTGATAGTACACACCCAATGTACCTATGATCCCTGGTGGTAGTTAGGATCTGTTAGTACACATCCAATGTACCTATGATCCTTGGTGGTAGTTAAAGTCTGATAGTACACACCCAATGTACCTATGATCCCTGGTGGTAGTTAGGATCTAATAGTACACATCCAATGTACCTATGATCCCTGATGGTAGTTAGGATCTGATAGTACACATCCAATGTACCTATGATCCCTGATGGTAATTAGGATCTGATAGTACACATCCAATGTACCTATGATCCCTGATGGTAGTTAGGATCTGATAGTACACATCCAATGTACCTATGATCCCTGATGGTAGTTAGGATCTGATAGTACACATCCAATGTACCTATGATCCCTGGTGGTAGTTAGGATCTGATAGTACACATCCAATGTACCTATAATCCCTGATGGTAGTTAGGATCTGATAGTACACATCCAATGTACCTATGATCCCTGATGGTAGTTAGGATCTGATAGTACACATCCAATGTACCTATGATCCCTGGTGGTAGTTAGGATCTGATAGTACACATCCAATGTACCTATGATCCCTGGTGGTAGTTAGGATCTGATAGTACACATCCAATGTACCTATGATCCCTGATGGTAGTTAAAGTCTGATAGTACACATCCAATGTACCTATGATCCCTGGTGGTAGTTAGGATCTAATAGTACACATCCAATGTACCTATGATCCCTGATGGTAGTTAGGATCTAATAGTACACATCCAATGTACCTATGATCCCTGGTGGTAGTTAGGATCTGATAGTACACATCCAATGTACCTATGATCCCTGATGGTAGTTAAAGTCTGATAGTACACATCCAATGTACCTATGATCCCTGGTGGTAGTTAGGATCTAATAGTACACATCCAATGTACCTATAATCCCTGATGGTAGTTAGGATCTAATAGTACACATCCAATGTACCTATGATCCCTGATGGTAGTTAGGATCTGATAGTACACATCCAATGTACCTATGATCCCTGGTGGTAGTTAGGATCTGATAGTACACTACCAATGTACCTATGATCCCTGGTGGTAGTTAGGATCTGATAGTACACATCCAATGTACCTATGATCCCTGGTTGTAGTTAGGATCTAATAGTACACATCCAATGTACCTATACTCCCTGATGGTAGTTAGGATCTGATAGTACACATCCAATGTACCTATGATCCCTGGTGGTAGTTAAAGTCTGATAGTACACACCCAATGTACCTATGATCCCTGGTGGTAGTTAGGATCTAATAGTACACATCCAATGTACCTATGATCCCTGATGGTAGTTAAAGTCTGATAGTACACATCCAATGTACCTATGATCCCTGATGGTAGTTAGGATCTAATAGTACACATCCAATGTACCTATGATCCGTGATGGTAGTTAAAGTCTGATAGTACACATCCAATGTACCTATGATCCCTGATGGTAGTTAAAGTCTGATAGTACACATCCAATGTACCTATGATCCCTGATGGTAGTTAGGATCTGATAGTACACATCCAATGTACCTATGATCCCTGGTGGTAGTTAGGATCTGATAGTACACATCCAATGTACCTATGATCCCTGATGGTAGTTAGGATCTGATAGTACACATCCAATGTACCTATGATCCCTGATGGTAGTTAGGATCTGATAGTACACATCCAATGTACCTATGATCCCTGGTGGTAGTTAGGATCTGATAGTACACATCCAATGTACCTATGATCCCTGATGGTAGGTACGATCTGATAGTACACATCCAATGTACCTATGATCCCTGATGGTAGTTATGATCTGATAGTACACATCCAATGTACCTATGATCCCTGATGGTAGTTAGGATCTGATAGTACACATCCAATGTACCTATGATCCCTGGTGGTAGTTAGGATCTGATAGTACACATCCAATGTACCTATGATCCCTGATGGTAGGTACGATCTGATAGTACACATCCAATGTACCTATGATCCCTGATGGTAGTTATGATCTGATAGTACACATCCAATGTACCTATGATCCCTGATGGTAGTTAGGATCTGATAGTACACATCCAATGTACCTATGATCCCTGATGGTAGTTAGGATCTGATAGTACACATCCAATGTACCTATGATCCCTGGTGGTAGTTAGGATCTGATAGTACACATCCAATGTACCTATGATCCCTGGTGGTAGTTAGGATCTAATAGTACACATCCAATGTACCTATAATCCCTGATGGTAGTTAGGATCTAATAGTACACATCCAATATACCTATGATCCCTGATGGTAGTTAGGATCTGATAGTACACATCCAATGTACCTATGATCCCTGATGGTAGTTAGGATCTGATAGTACACATCCAATATACCTATGATCCCTGGTGGTAGTTAGGATCTGATAGTACACATCCAATGTACCTATAATCCCTGATGGCAGTTAGGATCTGATAGTACACATCCAATGTATCTGTCATCCCTGATGGTAGTTAGGATCTGATAGTACACATCCAATGTATCTGTCATCCCTGATGGTAGTTAGGATCTGATAGTACACATCCAATGTACCTATGATCCCTGGTGGTAGTTAGGATCTGATAGTACACATCCAATGTACCTATGATCCCTGGTGGTAGTTAGGATCTGATAGTACACATCCAATGTACCTATAATCCCTGATGGCAGTTAGGATCTGATAGTACACATCCAATGTATCTGTCATCCCTGATGGTAGTTAGGATCTGATAGTACACATCCAATGTATCTGTCATCCCTGATGGTAGTTAGGATCTGATAGTACACATCCAATGTACCTATGATCCCTGATGGTAGTTAGGATCTGATAGTACACATCCAATGTACCTATGATCCCTGATGGTAGTTAGGATCTGATAATACACATCCAATGTACCTATGATCCCTGATGGTAGTTAGGATCTGATAGTACACATCCAATGTACCTATGATCCCTGGTGGCAGTTAGGATCTGATAGTACACATCCAATGTACCTATAATCCCTGGTGGTAGTTAGGATCTGATAGTACACACCCAATGTACCTATGATCCCTGATGGTAGTTAGGATCTGATAGTACACATCCAATGTACCTATAATCCCTGATGGTAGTTAGGATCTGATAGTACACACCCAATGTACCTATGATCCCTGGTGGTAGTTAGGATCTGATAGTACACATCCAATGTACCTATGATCCCTGATGGTAGTTAGGATCTGATAGTACACATCCAATGTACCTATAATCCCTGGTGGTAGTTAGGATCTGATAGTACACACCCAATGTACCTATGATCCCTGATGGTAGTTAGGATCTGATAGTACACATCCAATGTACCTATAATCCCTGATGGTAGTTAGGATCTGATAGTACACACCCAATGTACCTATGATCCCTGATGGTAGTTAGGATCTGATAGTACACATCCAATGTACCTATAATCCCTGATGGTAGTTAGGATCTGATAATACACATCCAATGTATCTGTCATCCCTGATGGTAGGTAGTTTCTAATAATCAACATCAAATGTACCTGTAAGCTCTACTAGTTGGTAGGTTCCGATAGTAAAGTTAAATGTACCTATGAACCCGATTGACTGGTAGGCTCGGATAATATACATCAAATCTGGTTAAGTGCACCAACATTAATACTAAGATAATGGACTCAGACTGCCGGTCCGTCTCGGTGGTCAATAACAAAGCTGATAGCTCTGAAATATTTCCCTGTGACGTTTTGTCAATAATTGGGGTGACGATACAGGTAATAATTACGTGAGGCTACAAGTTATATTTGCCAGTTGTCCGTCCTTCTTAATAGTTCATAATTGATAATACATAGGATTCAATGTCCTGACATGTATGTCTAACTTTGTCAAAAATAGAGCAGAACAAATGATTCAACTTGCATTGGAGCCGTCTTGGCGATTCGAGGAAGATAAACACAGTTGCATGAAGCTACATCATATAATAATTTTATTTGACCATCCATATCAATACAGATACATAGTCCTAGGTTAAACTACACATTCATAGCATTGTTATTATTTACATTGTTCATTGTGTTCACATTTTTATCAATTACATCATCTTGTTCACTTCTTCGTTTGAAAATTAAATATAATACATTTTGCAAGTTGCTGCATTACGTTATTATTTCATCACATTTGCTGGTTGGTGGTCAAGTATTGAGGCCATTATCATGATTATATCATGAGAAAACAAATTATAGAAAAACATCCAATGACTATACAATGACTTTATCATTTTTATCTAATTCGTTGATAACTATCATTGATAACTGCCTTTTTTTGGGCGATATTGCCTAACCTTATTATATTTTGTTATTATTATTATTATTACACCCAGCACCCAAGCAAAACGAGAGAACGATGCATTGTCTTTCAATCAATGTTACAAAAGACTGTATTTTTTATTGGCATGAACCTGTGTTGGTATCTAGCCTGTTGGTGTTTTAAGCTTCACATTTTTCTTACTACCGATCAGTTGTCTTTACACATGCGCAGCTTGTTTATCTGGCCCGTGTTGGCAAAATGCGACTACTTTATAAATTCTTCATAAATATTAAAATATAATGACATCTATTATTTACATGAATTAGCCCCGATACACATTGGAGCAGAACATGCCACAGCTTATGATTGTAAAAATTGCATTATGTTTCATTATTTTGGTTATACTACAGCTATGTTTAAGTTCAGAATAAACTTGCACAGGATGTAATAGATGGTTGAAACACTCAGTTAAGTCCACCTTGATCCTGGCAGAACCGCTTTGAATGGGGCCTTTTAAAAAAAAACATTATTATCCATTTGATGTGTGAGGCTTTGAAGTATCAACATGGGCGCGTGGAAGTATGTATCTTCATTATGTAAATGTATCTCACTGAAACAGGTTAATCTACAGCGGGCCACAGTCGGTCTGTACAGCCTAGCGGGCTGCCAATTCGCTCTTGTCGGCATTTGAGATGGAAATAGAGCGGCTGTCACCGACTGATAGTTGGCGGGGAGCGGGAGACGGGAGGGCGGCCGGGGAGTGCGCTGAAGGCAGGCGGGAGACGGCCTCCGCAGTTACCGCGCTCATAGACACGTGTAAGGTGAACAAGGTGTGGGGCCCTGCGTCGGCAGATAAGCCAGGCGCTGATAGATGTACAAAGGCGGCCTGCCTGCCTGCCTGCCTGCCTGACTCGGACAACTGACCAGCCAGCCTGCGTGTGTGCCGGCATCGGACCATACACATGTCAAACCCACGTGTGAATTTCAACAGGCTTCACGTCCATAAACAGGATATTGCCGCGCCATACAAGTGACACTGCCTTTTTTTGGGCGATATTGCCTAACCTTTTATGTACACGACCTTGTAGATGACAGTTGACATGGGAACGGGAAGCTGATGACGGCATTGTCTGTTTACTACAGTTTCGCCATTTCTGTCACAATATAATCTCGCAATATATGCTGACTTATTATAGAGAAGGTATTTGGCACCTGGCAGCATTCAGAACAGCAACAAGCACCACGGCGGGGAGGCACTGTCTGCAAAGTGATTGTTGTGTCGTCTGTATCGTCGCGACTGAACATTGAAATCAACACAAAGGGCAGCGAAGAAAAGAAAAGATTCCTCATGGCAAAATGCGTTAAATACTCGCATCATGCACATAGGAGATAAGCCATATGTGATAGCTCCACCATAAGACAGTCACCGGAGTATGGTTCATTTATAGCGGGAAAATGGACCCGTTTGGGATGTGATTGATCACGGAGGTTAATTGTGTTAATATACGTAGAGGCTTGATGGATTGGTGTAATTTATTGCTACAATCGGCACCAGATACGACGCGTCCAGGTGTATCATGACCAGGTATGTGATTGATGAGTTGAACAATGGTGAAAACTTTGTACCGGAAGTGTTTTATGTAAGACGCCCCCCTAACTTCCGGTTGGTAGAGTCTGATGGTACACATCAAATATAGCTATCCTGTGATCTCTGCAGGTAGATAGGGACGGGAGGTATACCCTATATATACCTAAGCTGGTTAGTAGGGACGGGAGGTATACCCTATATATACCTAAGCTGGTTGGTAGGGACGGGAAGTACACATCATATATACCTAAGCTGGTTGATAGGGACGGGAAGTATACATCATATATACCTAAGCTGGTTGGTAGGGACGGGAAGTATACATCATATATACCTAAGCCGGTTGGTAGGGACAGGAAGTATACATCATATATACCTAAGCTGGTTGGTAGGGACAGGAAGTATACATCATATATACCTAAGCTGGTTGGTAGGGAAGTACACATCATATATACCTAAGCTGGTTGATAGGGACGGGAAGTACACATCATATATACCTAAGCTGGTTGGTAGGGACGGGAAGTATACATCATATATACCTAAGCTGGTTGATAGGGACGGGAAGTATACATCATATATACCTAAGCTGGTTGGTAGGGACGGGAGGTACACATCTTATATACCTAAGCTGGTTAGTAGGGACGGGAGGTATACATCATATATACCTAAGCTGGTTGGTAGGGACGGGAGGTATACATCATATATACCTAAGCTGGTTGATAGGGACGGGAGGTATACATCATATATACCTAAGCTGGTTGGTAGGGACGGGAAGTATACCTCATATATACCTAAGCTGGTTGGTAGGGACAGGAGGTATACATCATATATACCTAAGCTGGTTGATAGGGACGGGAAGTATACCTCATATATACCTAAGCTGGTTGGTAGGGACGGAAAGTACACATCTTATATACCTAAGCTGGTTGGTAGGGACGGGAAGTACACATCATATATACCTAAGCTGGTTGGTAGGGACGGGAAGTACACATCATTTATACCTAAGCTGGTTGGTAGGGACGGGAAGTATACATCATATATACCTAAGCTGGTTTGTAGGGATGGGAAGTACACATCATATATACCTAAGCTAGTTGGTAGGGACGGGAAGTACACATCATATATACCTAAGCTAGTTGGTAGGGACGGGAAGTATACATCATATATACCTAAGCTGGTTTGTAGGGATGGGAAGTACACATCATATATACCTAAGCTAGTTGGTAGGGACGGGAGGTATACATCATATATACCTAAGCTGGTTGGTAGGGACGGGAAGTATACATCTTATATACCTAAGCTGGTTTGTAGGGATGGGAAGTACACATCATATATACCTAAGCTAGTTGGTAGGGACGGGAGGTATACATCATATATACCTAAGCTGGTTGGTAGGGACGGGAAGTACACGTCAAATGTACCTATGAATTTATATATATATATATATATATATATATATATATATATATATATATATATATATATATATATATATATATATATATATATATATATATATATATATATATATATATATATATATATATTTGAGGTGTACTACCATGTACCATGATCACTGCTGGTAGTAGATAGGGATTGTCAGATGGTAGGGATTGTCAGATGGTAGGGATTGTCAGGTGGTAGGTATTGTCAGGTGGTAGGGATTGTCAGATGGTAGGGATTGTCAGGTGGTAGGGATTGTCAGGTGGTAGGTATTGTCAGGTGGTAGGGATTGTCAGGTGGTAGGGATTGTCAGGTGGTAGGTATTGTCAGATGGTAGGGATTGTCAGGTGGTAGGGATTGTCAGGTGGTAGGGATTGTCAGGTGGTAGGGATTGTCAGGTGGTAGGGATTGTCAGGTGGTAGGGATTGTCAGTATACACAGAATTGGACCCATGATTTCCGACTGCGAGTGAATGTCACTGACATTGCACTCTTGATAGCTAGTTGGCAGATGTGTTTACCTTTCCTTTCAATCTTTTGAGATATTATACTCAGTTTTAGCTTTTCCACTCTCTTTAAATAGCAAAACTCGAATCAAATTAAATAAATGCTGAGTTCTGAGAATAAAAAAAAATAAATGCTGAGTTCTGAGATGTTTTATGCATTCAGTGTTCATCTGCTACATTTCACTTTCTCGTCAACTGAGAAGCAGCTTTTTTGATCTGTTTTTTTTTTTGCAAGACAAGTTGACACCCTTTGAAGTGGTGAGGATATTTAATACAGTACGTTTCAAACATCAGGCTGGACACATCAAACCAATGTAAAGTGGATTAGGAGTATACCAACATTTGCACTCAATTACTCTGATTTGAAAATTAAATGGAGGATGAAAAATACTTCACTCAGTCATTTAGGTGAAGATACATGAGGGTACGGAACCCTAAAGTTGTCCAGAAGTGATTATGATAAAATCCTCCACGTTAGACAATCCCAAGCGATCTAGCAGAGAGATTATTCACTGCTGTGAGGGATGCCTCTCTCCATCTCATCTTTGTCTTCAGGATATCCTGGCACTGAAGGAGCAGATGTCACGCAAGGCATTGTGGGCTATGTAGAAAGTAAGATTTAAAGAATGGTTATTTTTTGTATGCTTCATAGCTTCATAGCTATTCGATTGCATTGGTTATTTTAGGGGCACAGGTTCTAAATGAACATTACTTAAGAACTTCAGAACTGCTTTCTTTACTTTAAAAAGAGCCACAATATGAAACATCATTATTTAAGAACATAAATGTTTTAACCATCTTTTGCACTGAATGACCTAAACAATCAAAGTGTCTTTAGGCCACCATTTATTCATTAATTCATTCCATATTGGATCCCTTACTGGAATACTACTGGAGGTACTGGTCCACCTACTGGAAGCACTGGTCCACCTACTGGAGGCACTGGTCCACCTACTGGAGGCACTGGTCCACCTACTGGAGGTACTGGTCCACCTACTGGAGGTACTGGTCCACCTACTGGAGGTACTGGTCCACCTACTGGAGGTACTGGTCCACCTACTGGAGGTACTGGTCCACCTACTGGAAGCACTGGTCCACCTACTGGAGGCACTGGTCCACCTACTGGAGGCACTGGTCCACCTACTGGAGGCACTGGTCTACTTACTGGAGACACTGGTCCACCTACTGGAGACACTGGTCCACCTACTGGAGGCACTGGTCTACCTACTGGAGGCACTGGTCCACCTACTGGAGGCACTGGTCCACCTACTGGAGTCACTGGTCCACCCACTGGAGGCACTGGTCCACCTACTGGAGACACTGGTCCACCTACTGGAGTCACTGGTCCACCTACTGGAGGCACTGGTCCACCTACTGGAGGCACTGGTCCACCTACTGGAGGCACTGGTCCACCTACTGGAGGTACTGGTCCACCTACTGGAGGCGCTGGTCCACCTACTGGAGGCACTGGTCCACCTACTGGAGGCACTGGTCTACTTACTGGAGACACTGGTCCACCTACTGGAGACACTGGTCCACCTACTGGAGACACTGGTCCACCTACTGGAGACACTGGTCCACCTACTGGAGACACTGGTCCACCTACTGGAGGTACTGGTCCACCTACTGGAGGCACTGGTCCACCTACTGGAAGCACTGGTCTACCTACTGGAGGCACTGGTCCACCTACTGGAGGCACTGGTCCACCTACTGGAGACACTGGTCCACCTACTGGAGACACTGGTCCACCTACTGGAGACACTGGTCCACCTACTGGAGCTACTGGTCCACCTACTGGAGGCACTGGTCCACCTACTGGAAGCACTGGTCTACCTACTGGAGGCACTGGTCCACCTACTGGAGGTACTGGTCCACCTACTGGAGGCACTGGTCCACCTACTGGAGGCACTGGTCCACCTACTGGAGGCACTGGTCCACCTACTGGAGGCACTGATCCACCTACTGGAGGTACTGGTCCACCTACTGGAGGCACTGGTCCACCTACTGGAGGCACTGGTCCACCTACTGGAGGCACTGGTCCACCTACTGGAGGCACTGATCCACCTACTGGAGGTACTGGTCCACCTACTGGAGGTACTGGTCTACCTACTGGAGGCACTGGTCCACCTACTGGAAGCACTGGTCTACCTACTGGAGACACTGGTCCACCTACTGGAGGCACTGGTCCACCTACTGGAAGCACTGGTCTACCTACTGGAGGCACTGGTCCACCTACTGGAGGCACTGGTCTACTTACTGGAGACACTGGTCCACCTACTGGAGACACTGGTCCACCTACTGGAGACACTGGTCCACCTACTGGAGGTACTGGTCCACCTACTGGAGGCACTGGTCCACCTACTGGAAGCACTGGTCTACCTACTGGAGGCACTGGTCCACCTACTGGAAGCACTGGTCTACCTACTGGAGGCACTGGTCCACCTACTGGAAGCACTGGTCTACCTACTGGAGACACTGGTCTACTTACTGGAGACACTGGTCCACCTACTGGAGACACTGGTCCACCTACTGGAGGTACTGGTCCACCTACTGGAGGCACTGGTCCACCTACTGGAAGCACTGGTCTACCTACTGGAGGCACTGGTCCACCTACTGGAGGCACTGGTCCACCTACTGGAAGCACTGGTCTACCTACTGGAGGCACTGGTCCACCTACTGGAGGCACTGGTCTACTTACTGGAGACACTGGTCCACCTACTGGAGACACTGGTCCACCTACTGGAGACACTGGTCCACCTACTGGAGGTACTGGTCCACCTACTGGAGGCACTGGTCCACCTACTGGAAGCACTGGTCTACCTACTGGAGGCACTGGTCCACCTACTGGAAGCACTGGTCTACCTACTGGAGGCACTGGTCCACCTACTGGAAGCACTGGTCTACCTACTGGAGACACTGGTCTACTTACTGGAGACACTGGTCCACCTACTGGAGACACTGGTCCACCTACTGGAGGTACTGGTCCACCTACTGGAGGCACTGGTCCACCTACTGGAAGCACTGGTCTACCTACTGGAGGCACTGGTCCACCTACTGGAGGCACTGGTCCACCTACTGGAGGTACTGGTCCACCTACTGGAGGTACTGGTCCACCTACTGGAGGCACTGGTCCACCTACTGGAGGCACTGGTCCACCTACTGGAGGCACTGGTCCACCTACTGGAGGCACTGGTCTACTTACTGGAGGCACTGGTCCACCTACTGGAGGTATTGGTCCACCTACTGGAGGCACTGGTCCACCTACTGGAGGTACTGGTCCACCTACTGGAGGTACTGGTCCACCTACTGGAGGTACTGGTCCACCTACTGGAGGTACTGGTCCACCTACTGGAGGCACTGATTCACCTACTGGAGGTACTGGTCCACCTACTGGAAGCACTGGTCCACCTACTGGAAGCACTGATTCACCTACTGGAGGTACTGGTCCACCTACTGGAGGCACTGGTCCACCTACTGGAGTCACTGGTCCACCTACTGGAGGCACTGATTCACCTACTGGAGGTACTGGTCCACCTACTGGAAGCACTGGTCCACCTACTGGAAGCACTGGTCCACCTACTGGAGACACTGGTCCACCTACTGGAGGTACTGGTCCACCTACTGGAGGCACTGGTCCACCTACTGGAAGCACTGGTCTACCTACTGGAGGCACTGGTCCACCTACTGGAGGCACTGGTCCACCTACTGGAAGCACTGGTCTACCTACTGGAGGCACTGGTCTACCTACTGGAGGTACTGGTCCACCTACTGGAGGTACTGGTCCACCTACTGGAAGCACTGGTCCACCTACTGGAGGCACTGATTCACCTACTGGAGGTACTGGTCCACCTACTGGAAGCACTGGTCCACCTACTGGAAGCACTGGTCCACCTACTGGAAGCACTGGTCTACCTACTGGAGGCACTGGTCCACCTACTGGAGTCACTGGTCCACCTACTGGAAGCACTGGTCCACCTACTGGAGGCACTGGTCTACTTACTGGAGACACTGGTCCACCTACTGGAGTCACTGGTCCACCTACTGGAGGCTCTGGTCCACCTACTGGAAACACTGGTCCACCTACTGGAGGCACTGGTCCACCTACTGGAGGCACTGGTCCACCTACTGGAGGCACTGGTCCACCTACTGGAGGCACTGATCCACCTACTGGAGGTACTGGTCCACCTACTGGAGGCACTGGTCCACCTACTGGAGGCACTGGTCCACCTACTGGAGGCACTGGTCCACCTACTGGAGGCACTGATCCACCTACTGGAGGTACTGGTCCACCTACTGGAGGTACTGGTCTACCTACTGGAGGCACTGGTCCACCTACTGGAAGCACTGGTCTACCTACTGGAGACACTGGTCCACCTACTGGAGGCACTGGTCCACCTACTGGAAGCACTGGTCTACCTACTGGAGGCACTGGTCCACCTACTGGAGGCACTGGTCTACTTACTGGAGACACTGGTCCACCTACTGGAGACACTGGTCCACCTACTGGAGACACTGGTCCACCTACTGGAGGTACTGGTCCACCTACTGGAGGCACTGGTCCACCTACTGGAAGCACTGGTCTACCTACTGGAGGCACTGGTCCACCTACTGGAAGCACTGGTCTACCTACTGGAGGCACTGGTCCACCTACTGGAAGCACTGGTCTACCTACTGGAGACACTGGTCTACTTACTGGAGACACTGGTCCACCTACTGGAGACACTGGTCCACCTACTGGAGGTACTGGTCCACCTACTGGAGGCACTGGTCCACCTACTGGAAGCACTGGTCTACCTACTGGAGGCACTGGTCCACCTACTGGAGGCACTGGTCCACCTACTGGAAGCACTGGTCTACCTACTGGAGGCACTGGTCCACCTACTGGAGGCACTGGTCTACTTACTGGAGACACTGGTCCACCTACTGGAGACACTGGTCCACCTACTGGAGACACTGGTCCACCTACTGGAGGTACTGGTCCACCTACTGGAGGCACTGGTCCACCTACTGGAAGCACTGGTCTACCTACTGGAGGCACTGGTCCACCTACTGGAAGCACTGGTCTACCTACTGGAGGCACTGGTCCACCTACTGGAAGCACTGGTCTACCTACTGGAGACACTGGTCTACTTACTGGAGACACTGGTCCACCTACTGGAGACACTGGTCCACCTACTGGAGGTACTGGTCCACCTACTGGAGGCACTGGTCCACCTACTGGAAGCACTGGTCTACCTACTGGAGGCACTGGTCCACCTACTGGAGGCACTGGTCCACCTACTGGAGGTACTGGTCCACCTACTGGAGGTACTGGTCCACCTACTGGAGGCACTGGTCCACCTACTGGAGGCACTGGTCCACCTACTGGAGGCACTGGTCCACCTACTGGAGGCACTGGTCTACTTACTGGAGGCACTGGTCCACCTACTGGAGGTATTGGTCCACCTACTGGAGGCACTGGTCCACCTACTGGAGGTACTGGTCCACCTACTGGAGGTACTGGTCCACCTACTGGAGGTACTGGTCCACCTACTGGAGGTACTGGTCCACCTACTGGAGGCACTGATTCACCTACTGGAGGTACTGGTCCACCTACTGGAAGCACTGGTCCACCTACTGGAAGCACTGATTCACCTACTGGAGGTACTGGTCCACCTACTGGAGGCACTGGTCCACCTACTGGAGTCACTGGTCCACCTACTGGAGGCACTGATTCACCTACTGGAGGTACTGGTCCACCTACTGGAAGCACTGGTCCACCTACTGGAAGCACTGGTCCACCTACTGGAGACACTGGTCCACCTACTGGAGGTACTGGTCCACCTACTGGAGGCACTGGTCCACCTACTGGAAGCACTGGTCTACCTACTGGAGGCACTGGTCCACCTACTGGAGGCACTGGTCCACCTACTGGAAGCACTGGTCTACCTACTGGAGGCACTGGTCTACCTACTGGAGGTACTGGTCCACCTACTGGAGGTACTGGTCCACCTACTGGAAGCACTGGTCCACCTACTGGAGGCACTGATTCACCTACTGGAGGTACTGGTCCACCTACTGGAAGCACTGGTCCACCTACTGGAAGCACTGGTCCACCTACTGGAAGCACTGGTCTACCTACTGGAGGCACTGGTCCACCTACTGGAGTCACTGGTCCACCTACTGGAAGCACTGGTCCACCTACTGGAGGCACTGGTCTACTTACTGGAGACACTGGTCCACCTACTGGAGTCACTGGTCCACCTACTGGAGGCTCTGGTCCACCTACTGGAGACACTGGTCCACCTACTGGAGGCACTGGTCCACCTACTGGAGGTACTGGTCCACCTACTGGAGGCACTGGTCCACCTACTGGAGTCACTGGTCCACCTACTGGAGGTACTGGTCCACCTACTGGAGGTACTGGTCCACCTATTTGAGTCACTGGTCCACCTTCTGGAAGCACTGGTCCACCTACTGGAGGCACTGGTCCACCTACTGGAAGCACTGGTCCACCTACTGGAGGCACTGGTCCACCTACTGGAGGTACTGGTCCACCTACTGGAGGCACTGGTCCACCTACTGGAGGCACAGGTCCACCTACTGGAGGCACCTACTGGAGTCACTGGTCCACATACTGGAGGCACTGGTCTACTTACTGGAGACACTGGTCCACCTATTGGAAGCACTGGTCTACTTACTGGAGACACTGGTCCACCTACTGGAGGCACTGGTCCACCTACTGGAGGCACCTACTGGAGTCACTGGTCCACATACTGGAGGTATTGGTCCACCTACTGGAGGTACTGGTCCACCTACTGGAGGCACTGGTCTACTTACTGGAGACACTGGTCCACCTACTGGAGGCACTGGTCCACCTACTGGAGGCACTGGTCCACCTACTGGAGGTACTGGTCCACCTATTGGAGTCACTGGTCCACCTACTGGAGGCACTGGTCCACCTACTGGAGGCACTGGTCCACCTACTGGAGGTACTGGTCCACCTACTGGAGGCACCTACTGGAGGCACTGATCTACTTACTGGAGGTATTGGTCCACAGAACACCTTTTTATCCAATCTTAAGGTTGGGATATCCACAAATCAGAGAGCTGCCATAAGCCTGTAAACACGCATTCACCTTTTAACTCAGAGACGAAAATGCAGGATTGCAAAACAAGTTATTTCTATGATATACTCTGTACAACTTCACAAGAAAAAGTAATCCTTTCCTTCGAAGGTTCATGAAATCCAACTGACAACTGAGAAATAATGGTCTAAACACTACGGATAAGATTTAATTCTTAATGTTCTTAAAGATGTGGAGATGATGGATAGCGTGTAAAAGTACTGATAGTATTATTTTAACATCTACAGAGCCCTTTGCAAGGGCAACAGGCGAAAGCCTGGTAAAACATCACTCCATATATGGAAAATATATAAAACATTAATATGTAAAACTAATATTTACATACAAAATAGGTAAAAACATGGTTTATTACTCTAACCAAAATGTGAAAACCTGATCGCATAGTGGAAATCCTGATCATATAGTGGCAATCTTGATCACACAATGAAAATCTGATCACATAATGAACTTAGTGAAGAATCTGATCACAAAGTCAGATTTGTTGCATCCTGCACAAAACAGAAATTGAGGAATAAGATCAAGATCATGAGTTTCTCATGATTAATATTTGCAAATAAAATGAGTAAAAATGTTATTTAATGTTAAAGAGTTCAACATAATTTGGAGGAAGGACAACCTCATGAACTGCATGCTGTGAATATACGCCTACCTTCATAACATAATGGAAAGATTCATGTATGACGTCAAGTGCTGCAGCAGCAAATCATTCTGCAGGTGAAGTGTGAAAAGCACCAAGACTTAATCCTTGACTTTGAATGGAATTAATTAAATATGTTTATAAATAATTTAAGGACCGGTCCATAAACCATGTACCAATAATCAAGCATTGATTTTACAAGAGCTTAATATAGTTATAATTTAACAGAACGACCAGCATCCGAACCACGATATGTTCCAACTTGCAGTAGTCTAATACTTTCACAAAATGGTTTCATACAAAATCTCTGACCCAGACCCAGATATATGTCTTGGGCATTATGACATAAATACCAGAAATATTTTGGACAACCAAAGGTAAAATTATATTCTCTAAAAGTCTTGTGCTACACGATGTTGCTATAAAATAAAACAAAAAATAGCTCATATTAACATGCTGTCATGTCCGCTTCACCATTGTATACATGATCCCTTAAGGTCTATAATCCACAATGAAACACTGGGACAGACTTATGTTTTTTTGGCTTAAATGTGTTCAAAGTCATGTTATTTGTTAATTTAGCACAGAAAAAGTAAACTTAACCAGCTAGTCTTAAACTTTTATTATTTAAATTGAACCCGTTTTAACTACCGTTAAAACGGGTTCGACTCAGTTATTGCAGCTGGACACCATGTGTGCTGTATGAGAAATACCCCCCACTGACGTCATAGCCTCACTCTCATCCTGGAATCCCCCAGAGCATGCAGAGCCGAAGGCAGTTACGTAAATATACGAGACCACACGAAGTTCTCTCCCGATGCTTCAAACTGATTGTGGATTATAGACCTTAATGGTAAAGCACATTAAAACCAACAGCAAAAGAGAACAATCAGTGTCATATCTAATATATTTAATAAAAACCATACTATAAATGTTTAAAATGAAATGCTTGTATGAGTTTCATGAGATTAATGTAACTCCTCTTATAGCGCATCAGACAGTGAAACCAACACTTGTGTGTCTGTTTACCAAAAAGCTTTGACAAAATGAAAAGAAATGACTCACCCTTTTTTATTTCAATTTTAATCAGAAGCCTTTTTCATGAATAAGAAGTCTTTGCCATCTCTGGTAGTTCACTTGATGCGTACGTGTCTTGCTTATAACCATTACCAACTAACCATTAACAAAGATGAGAATAACAATTTTAAACAAGGAGAGTACGAAACTCATGGCATGTCAGTTCATATTTGAAGCAAAATAAGCATACTAGAGCCATTTACACTAAGGCACCACCGAGACTATATTTTCTATGTATGCAAAAGCAAGCTGGGTAATTCAAGGAATACCTAGTGGGAATGAATATGACAGTTCTGCTACCCATCATGGAGTGCTCATGTCAGACGTAGCATCCCAGGATTACTGACGACCATGCCACCATATATAGCAGCCAACAGTTATGAACACTGTGCATCAGGAATAAAGAATAATCCCGTAGAATTGATATGTGTCAAAGACTTTAAAATGAGATGCAAAGTTTGCCATTTTTTATCCAGCATATCAGAGAGTATTTATTGCAGATTTCAAAACATTGTTGGGTATGACCTCCAAAATGCAATCCTGAATATTGTCAGAGAAAGCTCCTTGTGTCATGTTATCTATGCAACTTCTACAAGCATTTTAGTCAATATTTTAATGCCCTGTATCATATTTTAATAACAATATGTTACAAAAAGTGGCTATTTTCCAGTGAATTGTAGAGTTTCTATATTTATAGCCAATCATGTTTTAACCTTTTGAAGTCTAACCATGGCATCTGTTGTTGTGAAGAATTATATTATTTAGTATTTGATTCACGAGACCGAACATAATAGCTTTCATTATCACCATCATTATATTAATTAGATAAACAGATAGTAGTCATAATAATCAAACAGATTGTAGTCAGAATACTATGAAAGCGATTATCAGCTGTGTGTTCTTTTTCATGTTGTATTATTCAATGGTGAATGTAAATATTCATAATAAGAAAGAAATTTGGTATTCTAAACAAGGAGTAACCTGACAGGGTTCTAAGTGAGGGGATGACCGTGATCTTGTTTGGGGCGATGTTATTACAGATAATCTTGCAACAACAGCAGTGATACGTTTAGACAATGAGCCTGATTACCACAACACTTGCCAATCACAAGGCGGCTTGTTCTGCAAAGATGGCCAATCTCTATGATTGTGCTCTGGTGAGCAATGCAGGCCTGGTCGCCTCGGAGTGTAAAAGCTAATGCGGCTCATCTGAAATGTCAGCTTTTTGTGGGCATTCTGCACTAATGAAATGAGATCTGTTAGATATCGGTTCCACAGCAGCCATATGTGGTGGATTCTAGATGGAAAATAAGCTGTAGGCAAACAGATGTAACATTATTAAAGTATACTGTAAACATTGTTACCGCTGGATGAAAATAGCGATATTTGACCATAATTGATATAAACCCCTGTCCCCTCTGGGAGTAGATCATATGTTAGTGTGTACTATCTAGGATGGAGTAGTGATGTGCACTTCACACATTATATGCACTCCTCAGTGCTAATTGCCATCTCGTGCATTCACACAACACATTTCCCTACATGCTTATAATGCTTCAGAGCATTTGTTTTGCAACCTGTTGATGTTCAAATCTGACTCATGGGACTCTCGCAGTATATCCACGGGGAAATAGGCAAAGAGCTGATGGTCGAACCGCTGTGACCTTTCTGCGCATGTGCTATTCCCACATCTACCAATCAAGATAGTACTAAGTCGGGAGATACAAGTTGTCGTATGTCTGATCGGCGGTGGCCAGTCTGCCTGCAAAGATGCACTCAATATCTCTTTCCATAAGCCCTGGCCTGGGGATGTACATACACGGATAACCCTGTTGCTGCAACGGTCTCTAGTCTCAACATCAATAATAGAAAAAAGGGGATTGAAGCCAAAGACTATTCCTTTTCAAAAAGTCAAGACAGGTGAATAAGCTAATTTGTGTTTGTTATTAAGGTTGATGATGAGGAGCAGTTTGATGCGATGCGATATTGGCGATAATACAGGTGGTGTCCAGGGAATTAGAGCCAATCTCTTCTTGGAACACGTCTTTTCCTTGTCTGATCTTTCCGATCTCTGAGCCCCTGCTTTGATTCTGTGTCTGTAATAGGTCAGATTATGTGGCTCTTGGTGCCAACATGATAACTCTAAACCGACGTAGAGTACCATAGTTGCTACAGAAGTCACCGCCACGATATCTTTGCAAACGAAGCGTTGGTTAATGTCACGAATCAAATACTATATACCGAAAATTACTGTTTCTATAGATTTTAACATTTTTGCTTTATCATATATTTCATGGGCGTGGCGTGGCTTCGTTGGTAAGATGTCCGTCTCCCATGCAAAATATCCAGGATTCGAATCCCGTAAAAAGGCAAGCGTTTAGGTCATGCAGTGAGAGAGAGAGAGAGATGGATATCTGATTTGTGTCCCACTCCAACCATACACTGACTGCTCCATGAGTGGTCACCAAAGTCTGTGGCTTGTGTTATCATGTCTTTGTGATCCCCACTTACTCTACGAAAAGAGTAGGGCATTAAATACCACTAACGTGCTTCATCTCTAACCTATAATAGCTCGATAGTGCTGAGAAGGTGGTTATGCAAACCAACAAATCCTTTATATGTTTCGTTTAGAACTGTTGCAAAGGTTGACATCACATTAATGCACACAGAAAGCTGATTTAAAGAAGTACTTTGTAAGATAAAGGTGTTTAATTGGCTGCATGCAAGGATAATCTTTCATCACCTTTGCTGTAATTACAATAATGATATAAGACTCTCTTCACTACACAATTTAATACATGTTATTAAACAGTAATGCCAAATGAAGATGAAACTGCTTCAGTTATCATTCACCTTGTTATAATTTAACCTCTGGTCTTGTGCGTTATATCATAGATTATTATTGATGACCAATATTTATTGGACAGTTTGCTATTAAATACAAATACTCAGGTTTCAACTTGAATATATTGCTTGCTGTCTGATCATACCAGAGCGATGGCGTTTCCCCCTTTGTGTGTGATTCCTGCACAGCTGTAATTATAAGCTTTCTATGGCAAGACACTGCATAACAGAGCGATGGAGTTTTCCCCTTTGTGTGTGACCCATGCACAGCTGTAAGCTTTCTATGGCAAGACACTGCATAACAGAGCGATGGAGTTTCCCCCTTTGTGTGTGATCCATGCACAGCTGTAAGCCCTCTATGGCAAGACACTGCATAACAGAGCGATGGAGGTTTCCCCTTTGTGTGTGACCCATGCACAGCTGTAAGCTTTCTATGGCAAGACACTGCATAACAGAGCGATGGAGTTTCCGCTTTGTGTGTGGTCCATGCACAGCTGTAAGCCCTCTATGGCAAGACACTGCATAACAGAGTGATGGAGTTTTCCCCTTTGTGTGTGACCCATGCACAGCTGTAAGCTTTCTATGGCAAGACACTGCATAACAGAGCGATGGAGTTTCCCCCTTTGTGTGTGATCCATGCACAGCTGTAAGCCCTCTATGGCAAGACACTGCATAACAGAGTGATGGAGTTTCCCCCTTTGTGTGTGATTCCTGCACAGCTGTAAGCCCTTTATGGCAAGACACTGCATACCAGAGCGATGGCGTTTCCCCCTTTGTGTGTGATTCATGCACAGCTGTAAGCCCTCTATGGCAAGATACTGCATAACAGAGCGATGGAGGTTTCCCCTTTGTGTGTGATCCATGCACAGCTGTAAGCCCTCTATGGCAAGATACTGCATAACAGAGCGATGGAGTTTTCCCCTTTGTGTGTGATTCATGCACAGCTGTAAGCCCTCTATGGCAAGACACTGCATAACAGAGCGATGGAGTTTTCCCCTTTGTGTGTGATTCATGCACAGCTGTAAGCCCTCTATGGCAAGATACTGCATAACAGAGCGATGGAGTTTTCCCCTTTGTGTGTGATTCATGCACAGCTGTAAGCCCTCTATGGCAAGATACTGCATACCAGAGCGATGGAGTTTCCCCCTTTGTGTGTAATTCCTGCACAGCTGTAAGCCCTCTATGGCAAGACACTGCATAACCGAGCGATGGAGGTTTCCCCTTTGTGTGTGATCCATGCACAGCTGCATAACCGAGGTCCTCACGATTCCAGCCTGTTAAATGTAGTAACAATTTACCAAGCTAAAGCAGAGTAATTTGTCGGCGAGCTCAGCCAAGCACACTTCTCCATCCCATATTTTGGAATAAATATTTAAAGAACCAGCAATAAATCTTAATTGCTATTTACAAAAGGCAAAAATAAGCCCTGTGTTTTTCGTCATCAAGAAATATTTCTGTTGAGAGTCTCAAAGAAATAACGGTCTTCTTGTCCTTTGACACCCAGGCCTGCTCCTCAAACACACACTCACCCCTCGCCCACTTACACTCACCCCTCACCCACTTACACTCACCCCTTGCCCACTTACACTCACCCCTCGCCCACTTACACTCACCCCTCGCCCACTTACACTCACCCCTTGTCCTCTTACACTAACCCCTTGCCCACTTACACTCACCCCTTGTCCTCTGACACCCACCCCTTGTCCTCTTACACATACCCCTGGTCCTCTAACACATACCCCTGGTTCTCTGACACATACCCCTGGTCCTCTGACACATACCCCTGGTTCTCTGACACATACCCCTGGTTCTCTGACACATACCCCTGGTCCTCTGACACATACCCCTGGTTCTCTGACACCCATCCCTGGTACTTTGGACACCCCTGTTCCTCTGACTCCCACCCCTTGTCCTCTGACACCCACCCCGTGTCTTCTGACACCCACCCCGTGTCCTCTGACTCCCACCCCTGGTCCTCTGACACATACCCCTGGTTCTCTGACACATACCCCTGGTCCTCTGACACCCACCCCTGGTCCTTTGACACATACCCCTGGTCCTCTGACACATACCCCTGGTCCTCTGACACCCACCCCTGGTCCTCTGACACATACCCCTGGTCCTCTGACACATACCCCTGGTACTCTGACACATACCCCTTGTCCTCTGACACCCACCCCGTGTCTTCTGACACCCACCCCGTGTCCTCTGACACCCACCCCGTGTCCTCGGACACCCATCCCTGGTACTTTGGACACCCCTGGTTCTCTGACACACACCCCTGGTCCTCTGACTCCCACGCCTTGTCCTCTGACACCCACCCCAGTCCTCTGACACCCACCCCGTGTCCTCTGACACCCACCCCTTGTCCTCCGGACACCCCTTTGTCCCCTGGGACATACCCCTGGTTCTCTGACATATACCCCAGGTCCTCTGACACATACCCCTGGTTCTCTGACACATACCCCTGGTTCTCTGACACATACCCCTGGTTCTCTGACACATACCGCTGGTTCTCTGACACATACCCCGAGTTCTCTGACACACACCCCTGGTCCTCTGACACCCACCCCTGGTCCTCTGACACATACCCCTGGTCCTCTGACACATACCCCTGGTTCTCTGACACATACCCCTGGTCCTCTGACACCCACCCCTGGTCCTCTGACACATACCCCTGGTCCTTTGACACATAACCCTGGTTCTCTGACACATACCCCTGGTTCTCTGACACATACCCCTGGTCCTCTGACACCCACCCCTGGTCCTCTGACACCCACCCCTGGTCCTCTGACACATACCCCTGGTTCTCTGACACATACCCCTGGTTCTCTGACACATACCCTTGGTTCTCTGACACATACCCCTGGTTCTCTAACACATACCCCTGGTTCTCTGACACATACCCCTGGTTCTCTGACACATACCCCTGGTTCTCTGACACATACCCCTGGTTCTCTTACACATACCCCAGGTCCTCTGACACATACCCCTGGTTCTCTGACACATACCCCTGGTCCTCTGACACATACCCCTGGTTCTCTGACACCTACCCCTGGTTCTCTGACACATACCCCTGGTCCTCTGACACCCACCCCTTGTCCTCTGACACCCACCCCTTGTCCTCTGACACCCACCCCTTGTCCTCTGACACCCACCCTTGGTCCTCTGGATACCCATTCCTAGGTAATAGATGACTGAAAATCCTGGGAACCTTCAAGGTCATGTTGTCTCTGTGTTCTGAATTTCAAATTGTTTGCAGGCATTCAAATCCAGATTGTCTCTGATATTGCATCCATCAGCTTGTTTTTAATGACCCAAGGTCAGGTTTTCCCTGATATTATAGCTTTTAGTATCTTTATAATGCCTCTAGGTAAGGATGTCCCTGAAATTTTAATTTTTTGACGGCTAAATTTTAATTTGTTTGAATTGATTCATGGTGATGTTGTCTCTGATATCATAATTGTCAGTTTGTTTGCATTGATTCAAGGTAAGGTTGTAACCGTCAGTTTCTTTGTAGTATTTCAGTGTCAGGTTGTTGGTGATGTTTTAACTGGCAGTTGTCTCTTCTATTATAGATCTGACAAACAAGAGGCGTATAACGTTTTATAACTATTAGGGTATTATTAACAATCATCAATAATGGCAAATCTCTTAATCTCTTCTTATGTGTATTATTGACAGGATTATTCATTAAATTATTCATTTACATCTTATGTTGGAAACCCTGAGTAAGGCCACACTAAGCATACAATAACCGACCATTTTGCAACAAATAAATCGAATCTTTAGTCATTAGAGTTACTAAAAATATTGGATATTCAACTTGACACTTTTACCGATTACAGATAAATTTAATGAAACATAAGAATTGCTTAAGAACCTTAAAAAATGACATTTTTGAGACATATAAATTTGAGACACATCAATGAGTGTGGAGATATTGGTTTGACTGGGATCAAGTGATTTATTGAGAGTAACAGATATATGTCCCTATAAGCACTGACTACTAACAGTGAAATTGATATGCATTTTCTTCTCATGAAAAATTTACATATATTTTTTCTCTCATGAAAATTAATCCAAATTTGCAATAATAAAAACCTTAGACGTCAATGAAAATAGTATTGAAGGGAAGGCTGATATTATAATATGATTTGATAGCCGATGTCCTCTCGCATATTTCAGAGACATTTATCTCCTATCAATTTCATATAAGCCAGAGAGTTGGAAATTGAGATATTAAAACAGTTGATATCATGATTCATATCCTCCAAAACTTGGCTATCACAGATATACTTAACCATGGGGCAATATAAAACACAGCCTTTAAACCGATTACTTCAATAACATTTAATTCTAAGCATGCAGTAGAGGGAGGTATACACTAGATGATTTTGCTTTGAGAAGTACATCAAGGTCATCCATATGCTAATTGTGTCACGCTTTATTACCACATAATTTGCAAATCGATTTGAGATATTGCTATAAAGACAGTATTTTTACAAACATTATGTCCGTCCTCAAGAACCTTTAATTAGTTCAAAGTCAATCATAGTATTCTTTAGAAGTGTCAACACACAAATGTTAATGATTCTTTGACACGGCAATAGTGTAAGAGAGTGTAATCAGACATTTACAAAGACATCGACATGAACAGACAGATGGACAGACTTATCGAATGGCGAACTGCTATATCCTCAGCGTGCTGACAAACAGAGCAGAATATAAAAACACATTTGGCACAGGAGATTGATTTCCCTTTTCATGTCATGCTGTCAACATCTAAAGGATAGTAGTCTTTTACCTGAGTTTCCATATGAATATGTGTTGTACTCTGTGGACCTTTAATTTGTGTATAAGCGATGTAGATTGTATACATGTGTATGTGTGCACCAGGTAGTAATGAAGATAGAGGACTAGGATTATTAGATGATTTATATATAGTATTAACATTGGTCAATGCCGCTTTGGGTGTTCAAAATAAAACATGCCTGTTTTTATGTAAAGGACAAAAAGGTAAATCGAAGAATGCCAAATTTAATAATCGATTATTCAATATATGCATTATATGAGAGCGCAGGACTGGATATAATTGTATAAAACAAATTAATAAGAAGATTAATATTCAATAAAACTTATATTTCTCTTATATGCGTTATATGAAAAGGAAATTTATTTATCCATATGCTGGGCGCAGTTGGGTAGAGCACCAGCATATTAGCACCAGGTCTTCTGTAGTGATCCAAAGGTCGTGGGTTCGATACAATTTTCCTTATGAGCTTAGGCCCCTGCCTATTGTCCTTGTAAATCTGTGACCGGGTCGGTTCTCATGTCAAGGACCTGGGCATTACAATTCATTGTGGCAACACTATATCTGCTACAAGTAGGTCTCATCATAAAATGACTAAAATAATGTTGAAAGTGATGTAAAACCCCAAGCAAATGAACAAACATAAATTATCCTTCTACTTCCAAACAAGATCTACCACTAAAATAGACCAAGATGTCTCCTGTAAATTGAGATGTGGAGGTCAAGTCATTCCAGTTCCTCGGTATTCCAGTGAGCAGCCTTTCAATTCAAATGGCATGAGTTCAAATCCCACAGCAGGGAGGCCCTAACTTAATTTTGGTTTTGTCAATCGGGTTGTAAAATGTAAAGAAATAGGTCTGTGAAATAAAAGGGTCTGTGAAATAAATGAGTCAATATGTGACTATTTGATCCGATATCATCAGATAATAAGACTGACAGTACAGGCCACGGACCGTGGCGCAGTTGGTTAGAGCGCCAGCTTGTTAGCACTAGTTCCTCTGTGGTGATCCAAAGGTCGTGGGTTCAATCCCCGGCCATTGCGAGATTGAACTCATGATACAATTTCCCATATGAGCTGCGGCCTGTGCCAAAGGGTTAACCCGTTGTCCTTGTAAATCTGTGACCGGGTGGGTTGTCATGTCAAGGACCTGCGACATGACAATTCAGTGAGGCAGCACTATATCTGCTACAAGTAGGTCTCATCACGAAATGACTGAAATAACGTTGAAAGTGATGTAAAACCCCAAACAAACAAACAAACAAACAAACAAACAAACAAACTGACAGTACAAGTAAGGGAATATTTGATCCTATATCATCAGGCAGCAAGACTGACAGAACAAGTAAGGGAATATTTGACCCTATATCATCAGGCAGCAAGACTGACAGAACAAGTAAGGGAATATTTGACCCTATATCATCAGGCAGCAAGACTGACAGAACAAGTAAGGGAATATTTGACCCTATATCATCAGGCAGCTAGACTGACAATACAAGTTAAATAATACTTGATCCTATATCATCAGACAGCGAGTAAGGGACTATTCATAACTAGCCCCAGTAAAAGTAATTATTGCGAAGTATCTTTATCCGTTGTCATAATGCAGGAAGTGTCACAATGTATGTAATTATAGGGGAGAATCCCTCTCACGTGTCAGGAGGCATCAAGGGCCTACATCTCTGCTTGACAATTAGGGGCAGGTGTGGAGAAGTTATAATAATAATAATAATACCCTAAAATATGCTATCTAAATAACTGTAAAACTGGATGAACCTAAATAGTGTACAAAAATCAAATACATGTTTGTCTGCAAAAGAGGCTGACGTTTACTGGAAGCACTGTACATAACAATAATTCGGTATGCTGGAACCTCGCAACCATTGGACATTACCATTCAGTGCAAGTGTAGCCGAGGCACTGATTCGTGGCTCGCCACGCGGCAATCAAAGGGGATGTCTGCTGCACACATTGTAATCAACATAGCAATGCTATAGCGAAATATCTCTCTTGTTGGGAATATTATACAGATATGATAACATAAATCTATCAGAAGAACGTGCTGGTTTCAGGCAGGTGGGTTGCTTCTTGTTCTTGCTAGTCCACCAACTAAAGATTGCTGCAATTAACGAAAAGTATTTTAAGATAATATTGATTTGTTGTTATATTGAGAAAAGTTTTGCACAATGACATTGTGTACATGCATGCACATACATGTATAACATAGTTAACTTTTACATTAATTAGGAAATTAAATTAAATATTTAGCTGGTAGCGCCAATACCTGATTTTACAATTATCCAAACCCAGTAGGGAAATAGAGTAATGTGATAGAACTAGTTGAAACTAAAACTAAAATTATTTTCAGGTGAAACTAGGAATATGAAGTGTGTTATGCTTGTGTTCTTATTTATTTCCTTTTGTATTCAGTTGTCATCAAAAGCTCCTACATTAGTACTTTTGACCAGGATTAAAAAATGATAATACAAAAATGCATGTACAAAATTGTCACAGAAAGGACTTGCAAAGCGAGCACCTTCAGGGCATAGTGAGTGACATGAGTGTAAAGTGAGCACCTTCAGCGCATAGTGAGTGACATGAGTGTAAAGTGAGCACCTTCAGCGCATAGTGAGTGACATGAGTGTAAAGCGAGCACCTTCAGCGCATAGTGAGTGACATGAGTGTAAAGCGAGCACCTTCAGTGCATAGTGAGTGACATGAGTGTAAAGCAAGCGCCTTCAGCGCATAGTGAGTGACATGAGTGTAAAGCGAGCACCTTCAGCGCATAGTGAGTGACATGAGTGTAAAGCGAGCACCTTCAGCGCATAGTGAGTGACATGAGTGTAAAGCGAGCACCTTCAGCGCATAGTGAGTGACATGAGTGTAAAGTGAGGACCTTCAGCGCATAGTGAGTGACATGAGTGTAAAGTGAGGACCTTCAGGGCATAGTGAGTGACATGAGTGTAAAGCGAGCACCTTCAGCGCATAGTGAGTGACATGAGTGTAAAGCGAGCACCTTCAGGGCATAGTGAGTGACATGAGTGTAAAGCGAGCGCCTTCAGCACATAGTGAGTGACATGAGTGTAAAGCGAGCACCTTCAGGGCATAGTGAGTGACATGAGTGTAAAGGGAGCACCTTCAGCACATAGTGAGTGACATGAGTATAAAGCGAGCACCTTCAGCGCATAGTGAGTGACATGAGTGTAAAGCGAGCACCTTCAGGGCATAGTGAGTGACATGAGTGTAAAGCGAGCACCTTCAGGGCATAGTGAGTGACATGAGTATAAAGCGAGCACCTTCAGCGCATAGTGAGTGACATGAGTGTAAAGCGAGCACCTTCAGGGCATAGTGAGTGACATGAGTATAAAGCGAGCGCCTTCAGCACATAGTGAGTGACATGAGTGTAAAGCGAGCACCTTCAGCGCATAGTGAGTGACATGAGTGTAAAGCGAGCACCTTCAGGGCATAGTGAGTGACATGAGTGTAAAGCGAGCGCCTTCAGCACATAGTGAGTGACATGAGTGTAAAGCGAGCACCTTCAGGGCATAGTGAGTGACATGAGTGTAAAGCGAGCACCTTCAGCACATAGTGAGTGACATGAGTATAAAGCGAGCACCTTCAGCGCATAGTGAGTGACATGAGTGTAAAGTGAGCACCTTTAGCGCATAGTGAGTGACATGAGTGTAAAGCGAGCACCTTCAGGGCATAGTGAGTGACATGAGTGTAAAGCGAGCACCTTCAGCGCATAGTGAGTGACATGAGTGTAAAGCGAGCGTCTGCCAGTTGCAGCGTGTAATCAAGCAGTGAGAGCGCTGCAAGGATCCTAGACAGACAGAATGACATCAGGACAGAATTTGCGTGAGCGATATGCAAAGGCTGTCAAACTTCAAACTTTCCAGATAGGATCCCCTCTTGAGTGTTTGTTGTCCCGCGTAGGCACTGAGTGTCCACAAGATAAAAGCGGAGTGGCCAACATGACAAATCAAATCAATATGGGATTGGTGTGGATGCAGTAGAAGTGCTGAAATTATACAACAAAATGACTAAATTTTTTCTTTGTTTTATTTTTTATGGATATGTTATTTTTATTGTTGGGTGAAAATATTAGCATTTAAAGTCACAATAGTTAAGACCATACCATGTTAAATGTGAATTTACCACCGGGACGTAATGTCAATTTGCAGAATATAGATACATGTATTGTGTTTGCTCCAACATTGTATCAGTATATTGAAAAACCTTGCAACCAACCTTGATATTATGCTACATACTGTTTTGTGTAAATCGGTTCATATTACATGACGACTTGACTAGATTGTTGCAGCGTTATATTTAAACTGACATATTTTTCCTTCAGATATAATTTCTAACATAGGAGAGGCCTATGATTGTGGTTGTCAAGCTGTGACAGCCCAGAAACCAGGCAACCAGGATGCCCCGAATAAGGTTCTGAGTTCTGTTTCTTCAGCACAAAAGACTGTTCATATTTGAGAAATAGTTATGCCCAGAAAACGGTATGTCCAGAAATAGGCATGTCCATAAATAGGTACGTCCATAAAACGGTATGTCCAGAAATTGGAATGTCAAGAAATAAGCATGTCCAGAAATAGGTATGTCCAGAAATTGGAATGTCCAGAAATAGGTATGTCCAGAAATAGGTATGTCCAGAAAACGGTATGTCCAGAAAACGGTATGTCCAGAAATAGGTATGTCCAGAAAACGGTATGTCCAGAAAACGGTATGTCCAGAAAACGGTATGTCGAGAAAACGGTATGTCCAGAAATATGTATGTCCAGACATTGGCATGTCAAGAAATAGGTATGTCCAGAAATAGGAATGTCAAGAAATAGGCATGTCAAGAAATAGGGATGTCCAGAAATAGGTATGTCCAGAAAACGATATGTCCAGAAAACGGTATGTCCAGAAATAGGTATGTCCAGAAATAGGTCGGACGTCCAGTGAGATATACCAAATTATGAACCAATAGCATTTATGATCATAGTAACGTGTTGAATATAAGTTGATGTAGCACATCACATCCATGATGGCAGTATGAATATCCGATGACAAACATATTATCCCATTGTATGTCAAAAAGATCATCCCATCAACATTGCCATTCTGTGACATATCAACAAGATCATCGCATGACTCATAGCGTGGTATATCAACAGGAGAATATTATGATATAAACACAGGGGAATATTATGATATATTAACAGGGGAATATAATGATATAAACACAGGGGAATATTATGATATATTAAAAGGGGAATATAATGATATAAACACAGGGGAATATAATGATATAAACACAGGGGAATATAATGATATAAACACAGGGGAATATAATGATATAAACACAGGGGAATATTATGATATAAACACAGGGGAATATTATGATATATTAACAGGGGAATATAATGATATAAACACAGGGGAATATTATGATATATCAACAGGGGAATATTATGATATATCAACAGGGGAATATTATGATATAAACACAGGGGAATATTATGATATAAACACAGGGGAATATAATGATATATCAACAGGGGAATATAATGATATAAACACAGGGGAATATTATGATATAAACACAGGGGAATATAATGATATGTCAACAGGGGAATATAATGATATAAACACAGGGTAATATTATGATATAAACACAGGGGAATATTATGATATAAACACAGGGGAATATAATGATATAAACACAGGGGAATATTGTGATATAAACACAGGGGAATATTGTGATATAAACACAGGGGAATATTATGATATAAACACAGGGGAATATTATGATATAAACACAGGGGAATATAATGATATAAACACAGGGGAATATAATGATATAAACACAGGGGAATATTGTGATATAAACACAGGGGAATATTATGATATAAACACAGGGGAATATTGTGATATAAACACAGGGGAATATTATGATATAAACACAGGGGAATATTATAATATAAACACAGGGGAATATTATGATATAAACACAGGGGAATATTATGATATATTAACAGGGGAATATTATGATATATTAACAGGGGAATATTATGATATAAACACAGGGGAATATTATGATATAAACACAGGGGAATATAATGATATATCAACAGGGGAATATAATGATATAAACACAGGGGAATATTATGATATAAACACAGGGGAATATAATGATATATCAACAGGGGAATATAATGATATAAACACAGGGTAAAATTATGATATAAACACAGGGGAATATAATGATATAAACACAGGGGAATATTGTGATATAAACACAGGGGAATATTGTGATATAAACACAGGGGAATATTGTGATATAAACACAGGGGAATATTATGATATAAACACAGGGGAATATTATGATATAAACACAGGGGAATATTATGATATAAACACAGGGGAATATTATGATATAAACACAGGGGAATATTATGATATAAACACAGGGGAATATTGTGATATAAACACAGGGGAATATTATGATATAAACACAGGGGAATATTGTGATATAAACACAACAGGGGAATATAATGATATAAACACAGGGGAATATTATGATATATCAACAGGGGAATATTATGATATAAACACAGGGGAATATTATGATATAAACACAGGGGAATATTATGATATAAACACAGGGGAATATTATGAGATAAACACAGGGGAATATAATGATATAAACACAGGGGAATATAATCATATAAACACAGGGGAATATTATGATATAAACACAGGGGAATATTATGATATGTTAACAGGATGGTGAATATGCCATGGAATATGAACAGGAGTAATGTGACATCAACAGGAGTAATGTGACATCAACAGGAGTAATGTAACTAAAAACAGGAGTAATGTAACTAAAAACAGGAGTAATGTGACATCAACAGGAGTAATGTAACTAAAAACAGGAGTAATGTAACTAAAAACAGGAGTAATGTGACATCAACAGGAGTAATGTGACATCAACAGGAGTAATGTAACTAAAAACAGGAGTAATGTGACATCAACAGGAGTAATGTGACATCAACAGGAGTAATGTAACTAAAAACAGGAGTAATGTGACATCAACAGGAGTAATATTCCTATTGATATATCATGTCGACAGGAGTAATGACATTTCACCAGGTGTAGTATGATATATCTAGACGAGTAATATGATATATCAATAGGAGTAATATGATACATCAACAGTAGTTATATGATATATCAACAGGAGTTATATGAGATATCAACAGTAGTTATATGAGATATCAACAGGAATAATATTCCATGACTTAGCAATATTCCTGTAGATCTGATACATCAACAGAAGTAATATTACATATGAAGAATTACAATATGACAAATCAACAGGAGTGGGTGTGGTTCAACGTGGGCAAAGAAACCTCGCTGTGTTTCCGGGAAACACTTGTACGTTTATATTTTCCATCTTGTCCATGGCCACCGAATGTTGGCCCAGCCACGATTTGAACAGTTTCCCATAAATCTTGTGTCGCCCTTTGTATAGGCGAAGTCTCTAGTCTGTATATTATATGAAAGGCTGTCCAAACACATCATCAGTTCAGCGAAGATAGCATTGTGATATGCCTGCTTAAAAGTAGCACAATATTGAATATCATGTAAACACATATCAATATATAAATACACACACACACACACACACACACACACACACACATATATATATATATATATATATATATATATATATATATATATATATATATATATATATATATATATATATATATATATATATATATATATAGATATATAATACTAGTATATACTAGTTATCAAAGTCGTGTGTATATATAAATATATATATATATATATATATATATATATATATATATAATAATATAATAATATATAATATATATATTTATATTTATATCTATATTTATATTTATATTTATATTGATATTTATATGTAAATAAATATAAAAATATATGTTGGAAAGCAACCTGTTCACACCATTTGTACATTTGTAATTTTTTCTACCTGTACGGGAGATGCATTACCTTAAGACAGATATCAATACTTTGGCCAGATGTCTAAGATTTACCGATAATTTACATGCAATGTATGAAGTGTTAAGGTTTGATTCCTGGACGGGTCGACTTTGCATAGTTATAAAAGACGAAAATTCCATAGAATTATATGTTTCTCAGTGTCCTTAGTTTTCCACCACTCTGGATAAATGTCTGGGCCTTTGTTCTAATATCTATCTGATTTATATGCAGGAATATGATAACCCGCCACGTGTGAGAAGAGTTGGGTATTTGTTCTTCTATAATTTATCCTGAATGGTGCAGAGGTCATTCACACTAACGATTCTGCCTCAGTGTGCTGCAGCTGCAGCAATTTGCGATAAAGCTTATCTCTCTGTTCAGGTCACAATGTAATGATGCCCACCCCCTGGAATATCCCAATCAGGGTGCAAATTTGAAGGGAAAAATCATGTTTCAAAGTGAAGAGAAAACTTATTTCTGCGTAGAATTGTACATTTATTCCTGACTCTCCCTGCAGACCTGTCGGTGTCTCTGTGTCTGTTATATATTCTGAAGGGAGATTTTGTCAGTGGATCTGTGACTGTACTATATTCTGAGGGGAGACCATTTCAATGGATGTGGTATATTTTCTAAATGGAGATTCCGACAGGAGATATGTCATCAATTGCCCAGCACACGGCTCAGTATATATATATATATATATATATATATATATATATATATATATATATTATTATTATCTTTCAGTTAAGATAAAGGACACCTTTTTGTGAGTCTATGTTGTTAAGTAATGACATGCCCGGGAGCACAGCAGTCATTTCTTGTATAATTCTGATTCCCAGGTGACATCTTGACATTTTTATTGTTATTACTTTCCACAACAGAGTCCATACTACACTATCAGCATAAATAATCTAGGCCAGCTTTATCTGATTAGGCTGCCGTGCCCTTGTTTTTCGTCACGTGTTTCCATTAATTTCAGAGGGCACCACCGTGCTGTGACATTAGTAGACACTAATAACTGTCCCAAATTGGGACAGTAAACAACCTCGCAGATGCCCATATGCTTTGGCCAGAATTCCGGCCTTGCGGCACTGGAAATATTTGGTCGTTGATTGGGGTTTCCCTGTTCTATATTTACGTGAACCAATCAGAGCAATCCTCCAATAATTAGTGACATTATTCACCTACTGTACAAACCCATTTCAACGAGAGGCCCTTGATTGTCCCAATATATTATGACAAGGATTGTGTATGACATCAGGTAGCAACCTCAAGTTTGTCTATATTTATCAATTACATTATTTTGCAATATCATTTTGAGATATAAATAGTTTTTATCTCAAGGAACATATATTCTTCGAGGTTGTAATTGTAAAACAAATGATCCATTTAAATGTAATGACGTAAATCGAATACAACATCCAGTTAATTTGTTTCAAGACTTGAGAAAACATTGGAGAAAATAGAATCATAACATAGAATAGGTGAATTATAGATTCAAAATCTCTTTAGGTCCTAACACGTAAGGTGACTCCAGTAGACATTTTGAAGATTACAAATATGACTGGATAGAGAGAGCGTTGAACGGACTACTCTAGTTAAAGATGTGTTGGTGCGATTGGGCCAGTATGTATTGTATATGTCTATCAAGACAACAAGACATTTTAGTCACAAAAATGCCACTGTTTTGCTGACTTTGGGCACAACATCGTGTTCCTTCAAAAGAGCTGACATCTTGTATTTGTACACGCTACTTAGCATAGATACTTTCAAAATAGTAAATGCACTGTTCGAAGCGTGTTAACCTCATTGCCATGCGTGGATGATGCGATCTCTGTGAAGACTCTTACAGCTCTCCAAGGAAGGAGATTGTTTTAAGATGCAAAAACTAAAACACAATCTAATGAAGGTGCGATGAGTGAAAACATCTGGTCATAGCTTCCGCTTTCTAAATCAATGTGTAATTCGCGACCATCTTCACAAAATAGAGATATAAGGATATCATTGCTAATTGTTACTTCAACAAGAAAAATTCTTTCAAAAACGTTTTTCACACACTCATATAATAGAATTATTTTTTCACGAGGAATTATCAAAATCATCTATTAAATCATATCTGTGATTTGAAAATGTTTTTTTTCTAAAGCCTTGTCTCCATATGTGACAATTCTGAGACGTTTGATTAATTTACGTTTGGCACCAAATCAAGACTTCCGCGTGCACACAAACTGATGACGTTTATGACGTCACAGGCCAAAGTTAGGACGTCTTATTCCATACGCTGTGCTGTCTATGTCTCGATATTTCAGAAATGTTTTTTTCTAAGATTTAGATGGTATTTTATAAAACATTATTACACAATGATGACATGTACACAATGATGACATGTACACAATGATGACATGTACACAATGATGACATGTACACAATGATGACATGTACACAATGATGACATGTACACAGTGATGACATGTACACAATGATGACATGTACACAATGATGACATGTACACAATGATGACGTGTACACAATGATGACGTGTACACAATGATGACGTGTACACAATGATGACATGTACACAATGATGACATGTACACAATGATGACATGTACACAATGATGACATGTACACAGTGATGACATGTACACAGTGATGACATGTACACAATGATGACATGTACACAATGATGACATGTACACAATGATGACATGTACACAATGATGACATGTACACAATGATGACGTGTACACAATGATGACGTGTACACAATGATGACATGTACACAATGATGACATGTACACAATGATGACATGTACACAATGATGACATGTACACAATGATGACATGTACACAATGATGACGTGTACACAATGATGACGTGTACACAGAAATAAAGACGTATCAACATGAGGCGTCACCGTCGCCGCTTCCTGCCTACCTTGTTATAACAAAGAATTTACATTAGTGGCCCAAGAAACATCTTGTCAAGTAGCTGCCGTCAAAATGATAAATGTGTAAGTCAAAACGTGTTAAAATCTAATTACACCTTCTTTGCAATAATCTTGAGATTGCCACACCCTCCTGAAACAACAAACAAATGGATTATATTGACTGCAGAAACACCCATATTTCATGTCGTACCGAAAATGTACATAGAAGTAATATTTCGACCACTAAGAAAGATGAATACATTTATGCTTAAAAGTTCTATTCTCATTCCAGACTAAGTCTGTCAAACACAAATTCTTTTGACCTAATTAGATCTAAGTGTCTGCAAGCCCTATTGAACAAACTGTGACCATCTATTCCGCTTGCTTGATAAATTCTGTATCTCTGCCAATATTTTCCACAAGAAGGTGGGACGATATATGTAAACCTCCCGTTATAGCCTCGCGCAAAGTCAGCTATTGATTCTCGCATGATATATGTACCCAGCTCTCTTTATTCTGCAGACAAAATCCCACCCCACCGAAACACAGGCACAATTCTTTTCAACACCAACCAATCAAATCTGCCCGGAAATAGGAACTCTTCTCCTGTGGAACAGAGAAAATGGCATCGAGGTCAACTTCCTACTTACATTTAATTTCCGGCTGAAATGGGGAGTACAAGGGGAACTCACAACAGCAGGGACTAGAAGTCCCCCATGATTATTTTGGGATAAGCAGCAAGTTAAGATAGCAAACTCAGTTTGATATTCTCTTGCAGACAGCAAGTAATTTTGGCTTTCAGTAGATTGGCTGGCCGATTAATTTGTCTATATTTTGCCTTATTAATGAGGAATGTTCTGGACCAATCTGCAGGTTCATATTTCTCGTTACGATCAATGAACTTTCATTCTTGTCAGAGCGCCAAAAACCTTTGATTTCATGAGTGAGTTATATCTAGAAAACGTCCAAAATAGGCAGTCCCGAGGAGTAAGCGTGGTCTTGCTCTCTGATGTGTTTTGAAGCTTTGATAATTTTGGGTTTTGGCAATCAGCTTTTTGTACAAAGCAAACCTGGTAGCAGTAAGGAAGTACTATGCTGTGTGTGTTTGTCAGGTTCCCAGCTCCATTACATCATGTGGTCAATTTGATATTAAGGTCTATAATCCACAATGAAAAACTGGGACAGACTTTTGTTTTTTTGGCTTAAATGTGTTCAAAGTAATGTTATTTGTTAATTTAGAACAGAAAAAGTAAACTTAACCAGCTAGTCTTATTTTTTTATTATTTAAATTGAACCCGTTTTAACGGTAGTTTCGACTCAGTTTTTGCAGCTCGCGACTTATATCACCTATCTGGGCTTTGCCGATGGTTGGAGAACATTTCTTATCAATTGAAGAAAGTTGCATAATATTCAGTCTGAATTCATTGACAGTTAGAGTTTATATACTGTGCTAGCAGGATGTTGCATAATTATGACATTATATTTTAACAATATATGACAGAGAAGACCACCTGTCTCTGTTATCGTTTGGTTTGTCCGCCATGTGTGCTGAATGGGAAATACCCTTCACTGGCGTCATAGCCTCACTCTCATCCTGGAATCCCCCAGAGCCGAAGGCAGTTACGGAAATATACGAGACCACACGTTCTCCCCAGCTCCTTTACATCATGTGGTCAATTTGATATTAATGCAGTGAAACTCGGTCACAAAGCACTATATATGAGAAGGGTGTAATTTGAGCTCTGTGTTAACAGTCACTAGCTTTGAGATTTCCACAAATGGTTGCAACAAGGGGAGCCCCCCACCCGGCGATCTGCGTTTTGAGGTCCCCATGACCTAAGTCTTAAATGGTGTCTGCCGCTGATCAAATATACTGAGACGAATTACCAATTACATTTATTATGTAATTGACAAAAATATGACATGTGTACGCCAATATCCTATGCAACCAAACATTTTATCCCTTTGAAAATAATATAAATAGGAAAAGATTCTTTAAAAAATAAAATAAAAATAGTTTGGTACAGGGATGATCTGCAAAAGAATATCAGACACTCTCTCAAAAATATCACTCAAAACAAATTGTAATTGAGGAAAAAGAGATTGTTTAGAAAAATATGAATAAGAATATACTCTATTTTCCATCGGTTTTCAAATAACGATAAAGCATGTCATGAACATCCAAAACAGTGCTTGATTCTTTCATCTCTCCTGTAAACTATTAAGAAGATCTGTGATTTGACATTATACGAGGCATTATGTGACGTTATATATTAGGCATTATACGAGGCATTATATGAAGCATTGTGTGAAACATTATTTCAGGCATTATCTGAGGTATACAATTGTGAATCTGTTAAAAATAATAATTGTTGTAAAACGTTCATCTAGTAGATTTAACAATTACTGTAATTTAATAATTTTCTTCTTCCATTTTTAGAACATATCTATTGAAGAGAGACGAACCCTTCTCAGCCAGGACATCATCGTGACAAATCAATTCTCAGGATATGTTACACTATCAACACATACATCTTCAAAGCCATTGTCTTCTGATGTTCTCATCTGCACCCAGAGAGTTATCAGGCGGATTATGTAATTACCTGATAGTGAACTGTGCACTGAAGGTCTCACTTGATAAGAAAGCAATAGATGCAATCTGAGGTATTCATTGAAGACATACATAATCAAACCAATCAGGCTTTATGTATTCCTCCACCTGACCCTAGGGTGCAGTACACCCCTGCAGGCTCTAAGTCTATGGACAAAACATTGATGTTTATGATAGGCTATAAGCAGGAAGATCGCTTATGAATCATGTATCTGATCTCAGTGGGATATCATAATGTTTTCATTGTGTGCACTTCTAGCATAAAACCCCCAAATGCCAAGGATTTATCACAGAGAAAAGAATAATATCACCACAGGCCTCCTGGAATATACATATTTGCTAATGCGATGAGTTGGAATTCGTTTGTATCAATTATTACTTAAGGGAGAAAACCTTACACGAGTGGATAGCCAAAGTTGGGGTTTTCTTTTTGTGAAAATAAATGTGAATATGTTGAATAATGCTGATTTTGTCATACCACTAGACATGAAGCCAAAGAATGGATAGTATATGTAGTGGCTTAAACATATTGTATGGTGGGAAATAGGTCTTTTCAATTGGATTATGGTTGTTATTATGAATTCACGTAAGATTGATTAATGTGGCATGGTATTGCGTCTTCTGATGAAACCATTTCCCATGACAATGGGAACAGATACCTTATTCCAGCTGCAGACATGTCACAAATAGGAATGACAGGTAATGAATGATTCTCATAGGCAAATATCAAAATGGTGAAAATTTACATTTGACAAAAAATGCAGGAATCAACAGAAAGTGAATTATCTGTGATGGCTATCTGAATACAATGACAAGCACTGTGGGTTACGACACAGAAATAGGTTTCTACAATACACGGCTTGTCAATATTTACAGTATTGCTAACTGAATGCGTTTAATAAAAAAGTTGAAGTCAGAGAAGGGCGTGCTCAGCACAAGTATGAAAATGGAGCTGAGGATTGACGACCAGGTGGAGAAGAAGATAGAGGTGCGAGTTACGCCGGACGACGGCTGCGTGCTGCTCGGCAAGGACGAAGACACCGCCACCTGTAACTATGCCACGCGCTATCACATCCTTAAACGCGCTGAGCAACGTCACGTCGTCAGCGAGAATGTCTTGTATGAACACGTGACACCACTATGTAATCCGCGACACCGGTCCTGCAAAGATCGGTTTTGGGCCCTCATTAGGAGTGAATTGTTCCTCATACATTTACATATTTTAGTCCTTATATTTGGTCTGCTGAAGGTTTTTGTTCATTCTCACTATGATGACAGAGAAATACATCTTATTCACGCGGTGTTTGAAACCACACTGTCGTGTACAATTGTGATTATCAGAGCTTTTATTACTAAGGAGAAATTTCATGAAATAAAAGAAACACGCTTCAAAGTGGAGTACGTGCGTGTTGCCGGGGACACCCGAAGTTACGCAATCAAGGTGTGGACATTCATGCAGTTTGTCGTCTGCTTTCTTCTGGTGACCTTTATCATTGGAAGTTTTGTAGTCTGCTATTTATATTTGCATCTGGGCTGGATTATCTTGACAAACAATGTTGCTATTTTGTTTGCCACTTTCATATCTCAGATTACAATCAGTAGGCAGGAATATATGATAAGACAGATAGTCTCAGACCAGCAAAAGATTCTCATCCACGAGGCTGCTCTTTTACTGGGTGAAATATATTGGTCCCATATGCAGAGCCCGGCCCAATCGAAGGACACCAGGTATAAAGTCGAGCGGTTCCTCAAGGGCCTCAAAGAAACCACGGTCTTTCAAAAACCTGATTATATCGAATGTGGGCCGGAACAGGAACTTGATATTATTACTTCCGTAGAGAGTGGAGTGTGACCTAAAGATATTCTTGATATAACGTCCTTTCCGTGAAGGGATGTAGCTTGTAAGAGGGATCTCAGTATTATTGCGTTAGATGTCCTTAAGTACAAATTGTCTCAACATTATTTTGTCGTCATCTTAACGAATTGTGAAACACCAATATATAATCTAAATAACATATTTTTTTTTCCGTTTTAATTATAAATAAAGTGTTGATCTTATTGCAAATCACGTCAGTTTGATATTTCTTAAAATCTATAAATCAGAAAAGGATTATTCCTGATTCAGAATCAAGGTAAATTTCCTGCGATCCAGTATCGTTGAGATCGCTTTATGTCAGGGATGATTCCTCAATTTGCTTGATTCCGTTAATAAAGTTTATCATCTACTGGCGGGGCTTCTTCCACATCCAACATGACATATTCAACAATATCTGTCTGATGAAAATAGAACCTGAATCTCAGCTAATCTAAAGAGTAGGGCATTGTGGACCAGCGGCAGGTTTTTTTGTTTAATGACGCGGTTTTGCATAAATTGTATTGTAAATATCTTGAATGGAAACAAACAAATTATGACATTTGTTTTACTGCATTTAAAATGTTATTTTCGGAGTTACTATACTGTACATCGATCATGCTTTACTTATTTTTTGCTTGTTTCAACTATACATATGTATCCCTTTGTATAAAAAATGTTTTGTCTTTTCCAATAAACTACCTCACTAAAATTGTGAATAAGCTTTATGTTCATAATGTTACCTTTCACAGTTGAAATGGTTGCCATAATTTGAGTATAATATAAAAGCATACAAGTAACCAAGATTGAGATGGAAAATAACTGCACCATTAGCATAACATGTGTACACATATTCAGACGTCATATCCCTTGTATTAGTTTCAAATTGTCAAGGATATTCTATCCAAATGTCAGTGTATCACCAGCCTTACTGCATTGCTTACAGCCTACTATTGTTCACGTGTCATATCTATATCCAGTGCTTTGTGGCATTTCTACACATAAAGCTGTCTTGGTATTTAAAGGATTGGATCCTCAAGGCACTGTCTCCATGGCAACAAAATATCATATTTGAATCTTGCTAAATTTCATCTAACATCCGAGATAATGTTCCTGTTCATATGTAGCGCAGGCGCAGACAGGTAGACGCACCTGAGCAATAGTGTAAGGGCTTTGGTTACAAATTGCCTGGTCAGTAAATTAAGTTGTCCCATGTCAATAATCACAAAATATATAAAGGTTTACGGGTATTAATGATTCAAAAGCTAAAGAAGGGTTATCATTAACCATTTGAGGTGCGTCAACTTCGCCATCATCATGTATCATGCCATAAGGAGGGTCAAAATTCACCATCATCATGTATCATGCCATAAGGAGGGTCAAAATTCACCATCATCATGTATCATGCCATAAGGAGGGCCAACATTCACCATCATCATGTATCATGCCACTAAGGAGGGTCAACATTCACCATCATCATGTATCACGCCACTAGGGAGGGTCAACATTCACCATCATCATGTATCGTGCCACTAAGGAGGGCCAACATTCACCATCATCATGTATCACTCCACTAAGGGTCAACATTCACCGTCATCATGTATCATGCCACTAAGGAGGGTCAACATTCACCATCATCATGTATCATGCCACTAAGGGTCAACATTCACCATCATCATGTATCACGCCACTATGGAGGGTCAACATTCACCATCATCATGTATCACGCCACTATGGAGGGTCAACATTCACCATCATCATGTATCATGCCACTAAGGAGGGCCAACATTCACCATCATCATGTATCACGCCACTAAGGAGGGTCAACATTCACCATCATCATGTATCACGCCACTAAGGAGGGCCAACATTCACCATCATCATGTATCAAGCCACTAAGGAGGGCCAACATTCACCATCATCATGTATCATGCCACTAAGGAGGGTCAACATTCACTATCATCATGTATCACGCCACTAAGGAGGGCCAACATTCACCATCATCATGTATCACGCCACTAAGGAGGGCCAACATTCGCCATCATCATGTATCACGCCACTAAGGAGGGTCAACATTCACCATCATTATGTATCACACCACTAAGGAGGGCCAACATTCACCATCATCATGTATCATGCCACTAAGGAGGGTCAACATTCACCATCATCATGTATCACGCCACTAAGGAGGGTCAACATTCACCATCATCATGTATCGTGCTACTAAGGAGGGTCAACATTCACCATCATCATGTATCATGCCACTAAGGAGGGTCAACATTCACCATCATCATGTATCACGCCACTAAGGAGGGTCAACATTCACCATCATCATGTATCACGCCATAAGGAGGGTCAACATTCACCATCATCATGTATCACGCCATAAGGAGGGTCAACATTCACCATCATCATGTATCACGCCATAAGGAGGGTCAACATTCACCATCATCATGTATCACGCCACTAAGGAGGGTCAACATTCACCATCATCATGTATCACGCCACTAAGGAGGGTCAACATTCACCATCATCATGTATCACGCCACTAAGGAGGGCCAACATTCACCATCATCATGTATCATGCCACTAAGGAGGGTCAACATTCACCATCATCATGTATCACGCCACTAAGGAGGGTCAACATTCACCATCATCATGTATCATGCCACTAAGGAGGGTCAACATTCGCCATCATCATGTATCAAGCCACTAAGGAGGGTCAACATTCACCATCATCATGTATCACGCCACCAAGGAGGGCCAACATTCGCCATCATCATGTATCATGCCACTAAGGAGGGTCAACATTCACCATCATCATGTATCACGCCACTAAGGAGGGTCAACATTCACCATCATCATGTATCACGCCACTAAGAAGGGTCAACATTCACCATCATCATGTATCACGCCACTAAGAAGGGTCAACATTCACCATCATCATGTATCAAGCCACTAAGGAGGGTCAACATTCGCCATCATCATGTATCAAGCCACTAAGGAGGGTCAACATTCGCCATCATCATGTATCATGCCACTAAGGAGGGTCAACATTCGCCATCATCATGTATCAAGCCACTAAGGAGGGTCAACATTCACCATCATCATGTATCACGCCACCAAGGAGGGCCAACATTCGCCATCATCATGTATCATGCCACTAAGGAGGGTCAACATTCGCCATCATCATGTATCATGCCACTAAGGAGGGTCAACATTCGCCATCATCATGTATCAAGCCACTAAGGAGGGTCAACATTCGCCATCATCATGTATCATGCCACTAAGGAGGGTCAACATTCGCCATCATCATGTATCATGCCACTAAGGAGGGTCAACATTCGCCATCATCATGTATCACGCCACTAAGGAGGGTCAACATTCACCATCATCATGTATCATGCCACTAAGGAGGGCCAACATTCACCATCATCATGTACCACGCCACCAAGGAGGGCCAACATTCACCATCATCATGTATCACGCCACTAAGGAGGGTCAACATTCACCATCATCATGTATCATGCCACTAAGGAGGGTCAACATTCACCATCATCATGTATCAAGCCACTAAGGAGGGCCAACATTCACCATCATCATGTATCACGCCACTAAGGAGGGTCAACATTCACCATCATCATGTATCATGCCACTAAGGAGGGTCAACATTCACCATCATCATGTATCATGCCACTAAGGGTCAACATTCACCATCATCATGTATCACGCCACTAAGGAGGGTAATCATTCACCATCATCATGTATCACGCCACTAAGGAGGGTCAACATTCACCATCATCATGTATCACGCCACTAAGGAGGGTCAACATTCACCATCATCATGTATCACGCCACTAAGGAGGGTAATCATTCACCATCATCATGTATCACGCCACTAAGGAGGGTCAACATTCACCATCATCATGTATCACGCCACTAAGGAGGGTCAACATTCACCATCATCATGTATCACGCCACTAAGGAGGGTAATCATTCACCATCATCATGTATCACGCCACTAAGGAGGGTCAACATTCACCATCATCATGTATCATGCCACTAAGGAGGGTCAACATTCACCATCATCATGTATCACGCCACTAAGGAGGGTCAACATTCACCATCATCATGTATCATGCCTCTAAGGGTCAACATTCACCATCATCATGTATCACGCCACTAAGGAGGGTCAACATTCACCATCATCATGTATCACGCCACTAAGGAGGGCCAACATTCACCATCATCGTGTATCACGCCACTAAGGAGGGCCAACATTCACCATCATCATGTATCATGCCACTAAGTAGGGTCAACATTCACCATCATGATGTATCAGGCCACTAAGGAGGGCCAACATTCACCATCATCATGTATCACGCCACTAAGGAGGGCCAACATTCACCATCATCATGTATCATGCCACTAAGGAGGGTCAACATTCACCATCATCGTGTATCACGCCACTAAGGAGGGTCAACATTCACCATCATCATGTATCACGCCACTAAGGAGGGTCAACATTCACCATCATCATGTATCACGCCACTAAGGAGGGTCAACATTCACCATCATCATGTATCATGCCACTAAGGAGGGCCAACATTCACCATCATCATGTATCACGCCACTAGGGAGGGTCAACATTCACCATCATCATGTATCACGCCACTAAGGAGGGTCAACATTCACCATCATCATGATCATGCCACTAAGGATGGTCAACATTCACCATCATCATGTATCATGCCACTATGGAGGGTCAACATTCACCATCATCATGTATCACGCCACTATGGAGGGTCAACATTCACCATCATCATGTATCATGCCACTATGGAGGGTCAACATTCACCATCATCATGTATCACGCCACTAAGGAGGGTCAACATTCACCATCATCATGTATCACGCCACTAAGGAGGGTCAACATTCACCGTCATCATGTATCACGCCACTAAGGGTCAACATTCACCATCATCATGTATCACTCCACTAAGGAGGGTCAACATTCACCATCATCATGTATCACGCCACTAAGGAGGGTCAACATTCACCATCATCATGTATCATGCCACTAAGGAGGGTCAACATTCACCATCATCATGATCATGCCACTAAGGATGGTCAACATTCACCATCATCATGTATCATGCCACTATGGAGGGTCAACATTCACCATCATCATGTATCACGCCACTAGGGAGGGTCAACATTCACCATCTTCATGTATCACGCCACTATGGAGGGTCAACATTCACCATCAAAATGTTTCAACGCCAACCGATTGTGCTGTTGAGTTGGAGACTGAGTTCTATCATATGTCAAACCTTTAATTCGCCTTGTTCGGCACCTCAGTCACAATACTATGCACCAAGTGTAGAAAGCAGTCAGCCTGTTTTAAGTCAACGAACTATGTTTCTACTTAGAAAAAAGAGTCTTCATTAAACATTGCTGTAAAATTGAGAGTAACATTAATTAAATCTAGGCATTACAAAATTTTAATTCTCCTTATTTGTAGCAGGCATGGCTACTTCATCACATTTTCGTATTTTCTCTCAAATTTTAATCACAAGCATACTACTTTTATTTCATCGATAAAATAATATTTGATAAATATTTTGTTTGAAGGTGTGAATTTCATAATTCTTATTAATTCCATGAATAAGAATTTTCAAAATATTGTTTTCTTTAATTTTAATTTTGTTATTTTTCACACCAAATACAAGCTGCCATTGCCCTAATACATGCTGTCATGGGGCTTAATGCAGGCTGCCATTGCCCTAATACATGCTGTCATGGGGCTTAATACAGGCTGCCATTGCCCAAATACATGCTTCCATTGAGCGTAATACAAGCTGCCACGGGGCCTAATACAGGCTGTCATTGGCTTATTACAGGGTGCCATGGGGCTTAATACAGGCTGTCATTGGGCCTATTGCAGGCTGCCGTTGACCTATTACAGGCTGCCATTGCCCTAATACAGTCTGTCATGGGGCTTAATACAGGCTGTCATTGGGCCTATTACAGGCTGCCATAAGACCTTAAGTGGACATGTTTTTGAAACACTGTCAAAAGGCGGATTAAGATGAGTTCATTGAGGATGAATATATAAAAATCATTTCAAATTTTCACACTGAATGTCCATGTATGCTTCTGTTGACCAATGTTTGATACCTATGCTCTGCTCCCAGGTCCTAATGTTTGATACCTATGCTCTGCTTCCAGGTCCTAATGTTTGATACCTATGCTCTGCTCCCAGGTCCTGATGTTTGATACCTTTTGATCTGCTTCCAGGTCTTAATGTTTGATACCTATGATCTGCTCCCAGGTCCTAATGTTTGATACCTATGCTCTGCTCACAGGTCCTAATGTTTGATACCTATGATCTGCTTCCAGGTCCTAATGTTTGATACCTATTCTCTGCTCCCAGGTCCTAATGTTTGATACCTATGATCTGCTCCCAGGTCCTAATATTTGATACCTATGATTTGCTCCCAGGTCCTAATTTTTGATTCCTATGCTCTGCTCCCAGGTCCTAATGTTTGATACCTATGATCTGCTCACAGGTCCTAATGTTTGATACCTATGATCTGCTCCCAGGTCCTAATGTTTGATACTTATGCTCTGCTCCCAGGTCCTAATGTTTGATACCTATGATCTGCTCCCAGGTCCTAATGTTTGATACCTATGATCTGCTTCCAGGTCCTAATGTTTGATACCTATTCTCTGGTCCCAGGTCCTAATGTTTGATACCTATTCTCTGCTCCCAGGTCCTAATGTTTGGTACCTATGATCTGCCTCCAGGTTCTTATGTTTGATACCTATGATCTGCTTCCAGGTCCTAATGTTTGATACCTATTCTCTGGTCCCAGGTCCTAATGTTTGATACCTATTCTCTGCTCCCAGGTCCCAATGTTTGATACATATGATCTGTTCCCAGGTCCTAATGTTTGATGCCTATGATCTGCCTCCAGGTCCTAATGTTTGATACCTATGATCTGCTTCCAGGTCCTAATGTTTGATACCTATTCTCTGCTTCCAGGTCCTAATGTTTGATACCTATGATCTGCCTCCAGGTCCTAATGTTTGATACCTATGATCTGCTTCCAGGTTTTTATGTTTGCTACCTATGATCTGCTTCCAGGTCCTAATGTTTGATACCTATGATTTGCTTCCAGGTCCTAATGTTTGATACCTATGATCTGCTTCCAGGTCCTAATGTTTGATTCCTATGATCTGCTCCCAGGTCCTAATGTTTGATACCTATGATCTGCTCCCAGGTCCTAATGTTTGATACCTATGATTTGCTTCCAGGTCCTAATGTTTGATTCCTATGATCTGCTTCCAGGTCCTAATGTTTGATAAATATGATCTGCTCCCAGGTCCTAATGTTTGATACCTATGCTCTGCTCCCAGGTCCTAATGTTTGATACCTATGGTCTGCTCCCAGGTCCTAATGTTTGATACCTATGATCTGCTCCCAGGTCCTAATGTTTGATTCCTATGATCTGCTTCCAGGTCCTAATGTTTGATACCTATGATTTGCCCCCAGGTCCTAATGTTTGATACCTATGCCCTGCTTCCAGGTCCTAATGTTTGATACCTATGATCTGCCTCCAGGTCCTAATGTTTGATACCTATGATCTGCTTCCAGGTTTTTATGTTTGATACCTATGATCTGCTTCCAGATCCTAATGTTTGATACCTATGATTTGCTTCCAGGTCCTAATGTTTGATACCTATGATCTGCTTCCAGGTCCTAATGTTTGATTCCTATGATCTGCTCCCAGGTCCTAATGTTTGATACCTATGATCTGCTCCCAGGTCCTAATGTTTGATACCTATGATTTGCTTCCAGGTCCTAATGTTTGATTCCTATGATCTGCTTCCAGGTCCTAATGTTTGATAAATATGATCTGCTTCCAGGTCCTAATGTTTGATAAATATGATCTGCTCCCAGGTCCTAATGTTTGGTACCTATGATCTGCCTCCAGGTTCTTATGTTTGATACCTATGATCTGCTTCCAGGTCCTAATGTTTGATACCTATTCTCTGGTCCCAGGTCCTAATGTTTGATACCTATTCTCTGCTCCCAGGTCCCAATGTTTGATACATATGATCTGTTCCCAGGTCCTAATGTTTGATGCCTATGATCTGCCTCCAGGTCCTAATGTTTGATACCTATGATCTGCTTCCAGGTCCTAATGTTTGATACCTATTCTCTGCTTCCAGGTCCTAATGTTTGATACCTATGATCTGCCTCCAGGTCCTAATGTTTGATACCTATGATCTGCTTCCAGGTCCTAATGTTTGATACCTATGATCTGCTTCCAGGTCCTTATGTTTGATACCTATGATTTGCTTCCAGGTCCTAATGTTTGATACCTATGATCTGCTTCCAGGTCCTAATGTTTGATTCCTATGATCTGCTCCCAGGTCCTAATGTTTGATTCCTATGATCTGCTTCCAGGTCCTAATGTTTGATAAATATGATCTGCTCACAGGTCCTAATGTTTGATTCCTATGCCCTGCTCCCAGGTCCTAATGTTTGATACCTATGCTCTGCTCCCAGGTCCTAATGTTTGCTACCTATGGTCTGCTCCCAGGTCCTAATGTTTGATACCTATGCCCTGCTCCCAGGTCCTAATGTTTGATACCTATGGTCTGCTCCCAGGTCCTAATGTTTGCTACCTATGGTCTGCTCCCAGGTCCTAATGTTTGATACCTATGCCCTGCTCCCAGGTCCTAGTGTTTGATACCTATGCCCTGCTCCCAGGTCCTAATGTTTGATACCTATGCCCTGCTCCCAGGTCCTAATGTTTGATACCTATGCCCTGCTCCCAGGTCCTAATGTTTGATACCTATGGTCTGCTCCCAGGTCCTAATGTTTGATACCTATGCCCTGCTCCCAGGTCCTAATGTTTGATACCTATGGTCTGCTCCCAGGTCCTAATGTTTGCTACCTATGATCTGCTCCCAGGTCCTAATGTTTGATACCTATGCTCTGCTCCCAGGTCCTAATGTTTGATACCTATGCTCTGCTCACAGGTCCTAATGTTTGATACCTATGGTCTGCTCCCAGGTCCTAATGTTTGATACCTATGCTCTGCTCCCAGGTCCTAATGTTTGATACCTATGGTCTGCTCCCAGGTCCTAATGTTTGATACCTATGATCTGCTTCCAGGTCCTAATGTTTGATACCTATGATCTGCTCCCAGGTCCTAATGTTTGATACCTATGATTTGCTTCCAGGTCCAAATGTTTGATTCCTATGATCTGCTTCCAGGTCCTAATGTTTGATAAATATGATCTGCTCCCAGGTCCTAATATTTGATACCTATGCTCTGCTCCCAGGTCCTAATGTTTGATACCTATGGTCTGCTCCCAGGTCCTAATGTTTGATACCTATGATCTGCTCCCAGGTCCTAATGTTTGATACCTATGATCTGCTTCCAGGTCCTAATGTTTGATACCTATGATTTGCTTCCAGGTCCTAATGTTTGATACCTATGATCTGCTTCCAGGTCCTAATGTTTGATTCCTATGATCTGCTTCCAGGTCCTAATGTTTGATAAATATGATCTGCTCCCAGGTCCTAATGTTTGATACCTATGATCTGCTCCCAGGTCCTAATGTTTGATACCTATGATCTGCTTCCAGGTCCTAATGTTTGATTCCTATGATCTGCTTCCAGGTCCTAATGTTTGATAAATATGATCTGCTCCCAGGTCCTAATGTTTGATACCTATGATTTGCTCCCAGGTCGTAATGTTTGATACCTATGGTCTGCTCCCAGGTCTTAATGTCAGTTCACAATGACAGACAGGTCATAGTGACATACAGTTTGTATCCTACTTCGTTCTCTGGTCCCAGGTCCTAATGTTTGATACCTATTCTCTGCTTCCAGGTCCTAATGTTTGATACCTATGCTCTGCTCCCAGGTCCTAATGTTTGATTCCTATGCTCTGCTCCCAGGTCCTAATGTTTGATTCCTATGCTCTGCTCCCAGGTCCTAATGTTTGATACCTATGATTTGCTCCCAGGTCGTAATGTTTGATACCTATGGTCTGCTCCCAGGTCCTAATGTTTGATACCTATGATTTGCTTCCAGGTCCTAATGTATGATTCCTATGAACTGCTTCCAGGTCCTAATATTTGATTCCTATGAATCTGCTTCCAGGTCCTAATGTATGATATCTATGCTCTGCTCCCAGGTCCTAATGTTTGATACCTATGATCTGCTCCCAGGTCCTAATGTTTGATATCTATGCTCTGCTCCCAGGTCCTAATGTTTGATACCTATTCTCTGCTTCCAGGTCCTAATGTTTGATACCTATGCTCTGCTCCCAGGTCCTAATGTTTGATACCTACGCTCTGCTCCCAGGTCCTAATGTTTGATTCCTATGATCTGCTTCCAGGTTCCTTATTAGCTGCTCTGGGTGAGATATGGGTCGATGCATTGCACTCTGTGTAAATCCTCTGAACTAGAATCATGTAATTTAATCATCACCTTAAAAATTAGGTAAAATAAGGAACATTATCCTCACCTACGTCATCATATACATGTGCAATAGTGTAAGTTTGTATCCTACTTCGTATCAAATCAAACATTAGCCAATGCATACATAATTTGAGACAGGTCACAATGACAGACAAGTCACAATGGCGTACAGGACACAATGGTAGACAGGTCACAATGATAGACAGGTCACAATGACAGATAGGTCACAATGACAGACAGGTCACAATGACCAGGTCACAAGGACAGACAGTTCACAATGACAGACAGGTCATAGTGACATACAAGTCACAATGGCGTACAGGTCACAATGACATACAAGTCACAATGACAGACAGGTCACAATGACAGACAGGTCACAATGACAGACAGGTCACAATGGCGAACAGGTCACAATGACATACAAGTCACAATGACATACAGGTCTAAATGACAGACAGGTCACAATGACATACAGGTCTAAATGACAGACAGGTCACAATGACATAAGTCACAATGACAGACAGGTCACAATGACGTACAGGTCACAATGACAGACAGGCAACAATGACAGACAGGACACAATGACAGACAGGTCACAATGACGTACAGGTCACAATGACGTACAGGTCATAATGACATACAGGTCACAATGACGTACAGGTCACAATGACAGACAGGTCACAATGACAGACAGGTCACAATGATGTACAGGTCACAATGACAGACAGGTCACAATGACAGACAGGTCACAATGACAGACAGGTCACAATGACAGACAGGTCACAATGACAGACAGGTCACAATGAAAGACAGGTCACAATGACAGACAGGTCACAATGGCGTACAGGTCACAATGACATACAAGTCACAATGACATACAGGTCTAAATGACAGACAGGTCACAATGACATACAGGTCTAAATGACAGACAGGTCACAATGACATAAGTCACAATGACGGACAGTTCACAATGACGTACAGGTCACAATGACAGACAGGCAACAATGACAGACAGGACACAATGACAGACAGGTCACAATGACGTACAGGTCACAATGACGTACAGGTCACAATGACATACAGGTCACAATGACGTACAGGTCACAATGACAGACAGGTCACAATGACAGATAGGTCACAATGATGTACAGGTCACAATGACAGACAGGTCACAATGACAGACAGGTCACAATGACAGACAGGTCACAATGACAGACATGACACAATGACATACAGGTCACAATGACATACAGGTCACAATGACAGACATGACACAATGACATACAGATCAAAATGACAGACAGGTCACAATGACATACAGGTCACAATGACATACAGGTCACAATGACATACAGGTCACAATGACAGACATGACACAATGACAGACAGGTCACATTGACATACAGGTCACAATGACAGACAGGGCACATTGACAGACATGACACAATGACAGACAGGTCACAATGACATACATGACACAATGACAGACAGGTCACAATTACAGACATGACACAATGACAGACAGGTCACAATGACAGACAGGTCACAATGACAGACAGGTCACAATGACAGACAGGTCACACTAAGAAGCACCTGTGTAAGTGTAATTGTCCACAATTCACTGTTTGATTCACTGTTTGATTTATTGGCAAAAATTTTCAGTTACAACGTGGGTGCATTGCACAGGTCTCTCAGTAGAAAATAGACAAAGAAAATCATAATTTCATTTGTCTCATTTCAATGAACATTGATAACTCCATGTTCTACTGTTGACAATACCATAAAAAGTATTCAAATGAACATTTTTACGTTCTCTTTGCTCCAATCAGATAGATGCTCTTTTTCCATTTGGGAATTCTATCACAAAGAGAGAGCAAGTGTGGTGAGAATGCAAAACACCAGCGAAGGTAGCATATCGTCACCCATTGAGATCAATACAATGTTGCACAACTGCAGCACCAATGTACAAGATATTGTGGCGGTACTGTTTGCACATATTGAACTAACCAACAATAAATAACTCTCTAACTCATGTGAAATCGGCACTATTTATCATGCAATATTTCTACTTTACCTGATATTTGGAGTAATTTCTTTTTGCCGGTTCCCTTGTAACTATGATTTTGTATTTCCCTGAAATAATTCAGTGTTGAGCTTGTTACATATTTATATGGGGAAAAGGGATTAGTATAAGGCAAACATTGGTCATTTCATAAAATGGTACATACATAAGCACATTTAAATGTTTTTCATTCTTGTGTATTTCATTCTTTACAGTCAGGTTATGTTTATTACCGATGAAAAGAGCCTTTATATTGATTAAAATTTATTTTTATCATAACGATACAATAAAAACCAAAACACTTTTGGATCCTAGACTCGATTTGATACATCATCACAAGAGTTAAAATATCACATCGGTATTGGCCTGGTCTAATGGGTTTGGCTGGGCTACGGCTGGCGAGAGTTGACCTTGGTCAGCCTGGGTCAGCCTGGGTCAGCCTGGGCTGTAAATGTATGACTGGAGAGGCCAAGGAGTAAAGTTTGAAGAGCTAGATAGACAGCTTGAGAGGGAATTAAAGCTTTCATGATGTTACAAGCAGCTTCACAGAGATTTGGGGAATGTTTAAATTATATATGGTCATAAAGCCATGGTACAAACAAGCCATCTCCCTGAAATCAGCTAAAATACAATTGCAAGGATCATGATCATTATGTTTTGCTTAAAGTGCCACGTGGTGTGCAGTACTGAGATATACGTCATTCTGGTATGTATATGTTAAGGTGTTAGTCCTGTGCTGATAGAAAGACACTAATTATAATGGACAAATACTCCTCTGTAATCCAAGTCACTCCAGTGTCCCAATCTGAAGATGTCCCATCGTCACCAAGCCTTTACTATGCAGGTGTTTGCACTAGATCACTAGTCAGCTAAGAAAAGTTTGAAAATGTGTTTAAAGGATGATTTGGATTTCAGCAAAAGACACATCTTCTTTCAGATGGTAGGTAAGTTGATGTAGAGGCAACAGGGTGGGCATTCGATCACAAAATTTAGGGTATATACATTTATTATATAATATATATATATTATATTTATTTTATAAAAGTGCTTGAAATCTGATTTCATGGAAGTTTTAAGAGCAAAGAGATGAAATGTAATTTTACGGAATAAGATGTATACTCTATTATTTTGACCAATATTCAACATGCAAGATCATGACATATGTATTGGAAGGCAGAAACGATTAATATTCTACTTACATGAATTTTAAATTAAATGCTTGGCAATCCATTCAGAAACAACATGGTGTAAGATGGGGCACCCTGCTGGAGGGTGATACCTGCTGGAGGGTGATACCCTGCCGGAGGGTGATACCCTGCTGGAGGGTGATACCCTGCTGGAGGGTGATACTTGCTGGAGGGTGATACCTGCTGGAGGGTGATACCCTGCTGGAGGGTGATACCCTGCTGGAGGGTGATACCCTGCTGGAGGGTGATACCCTGCTGGAGGGTGATACCTGCTGGAGGGTGATACCTGCTGGAGGGTGATACCTGACACATGAACGTTTCTGGACTTTACCTTGAAGCGCAACACATTGATAATTTGATAGTTATAAGTTTTGTCATCCTGGTGCCAAACGTGGGTCATCTATAACTTGGGGGTAGGGGGATATAGGAATACCTGGATGGAAAAGTATGTCATAAATATATTAGCCTTGCCCAAATGGAAGAGATCGGTCTTGAAGACTAATGGTCTGTCAAATGACTATTTTTGTCTGACTATTTTGGTGTAAACATCTTTACTCCATTGTTGTTGTACTCGCTTTCTAAACATAACGATGCCACCAATTTGCGATGCTATTTCATATGACGGATTATTGTCTCAGTGCCCTATTAGCTGCAGACAAAGCTTGTACTGGGTGTGGTCTCTGGGAACTGTTTCTCACAGTCAGGTCTGGCCTGTACTTATGATGGCAAAGCCTCGTATAAACCCAGGATCTGGTCGGGAGAGCAAATTGCAGGTTGTCATCTGAGCTTACACCTCAGTCACATTTGCGCCGATTTCTGTTAAGGTGCCCGGCCGATGGGTATTTTTTATAAAATCGGCAGACAGTTCGGCAAATGTGACTGAGGCATTACCTGACAATACAGTTTAGTACGATGTAGTCCACACTTCATATTTCTTGTGGTGATTATTTTTTTTAATCCCACACGTAGCAAAGCATGTGATTGTAATCACAGGAACTCTTTTTCAAAAGAAAACGAACAGTGTCCCTCCTTATATTACTTTCTAACTGAAATAAATATATTATTTTCAATATATATTTATATGCTTGGCAATCCAGTGTGTGTGTAAAGTGTGTGTGTAGAATCTAGAAATATATGGCCTTCTGCCACCATTCTACCAACGTATTGCGCTCTATTGACCCTCATACACATTTGCATATCATCAATATGTTACTTTCTCAGTTATTTGAAATCTGAATTTAAATTAGATATCATGCTGCTCTGACATAATATCAACTCACATGTTTGAGTTCATATATAACCACCAATGAATTGCATTTACGTCATTATTCGGGGAAAATATATCTCATGTTTATATGGTCCTGTACTCACTTGTCATTCCCATCCCCATGTTCATTATGCCAAGCGCAAGCTAATGAACACCAGTTGCTCCGTGGTGATTCAAAGGCCAGATTCTCTATGAGCTGAGCAGTACCTGGATGAGCAGTGCCTGGATGAGCAGTGCCTGGATGAGCAGTGCCTGGATGAGCAGTGCATGGGTGAGCAGTGCCTGGATGAGCAGTGCCTGGATGAGCAGTGCCTGGATGAGCAGTGCCTGGATGAGCAGTGCCTGGGTGGGTTGTTATGTCAAGGACCTGCCATATGAGTCAGTGAGACAGCACTATATATGGTACAAGTAGGTCTTGTCATGAAATAACTGAAATAATGTTAAAAGTTATGTAAACCCCAAAAAATAAAATACATGTCCATAACATGTAGTGGACTGAAATTGTCAGCTTCTCGTGAGCTTAAATATTTAAAAACATACCTTGGTAGGATGCTTTTGGGCATTGTCATGTAAATATATGGAGGCTGATAAAATGGAAGTTTGTTTAAGCTGGCCTCAACAACATTCATGTACTTTGATATATTGTGTTTATTTCAATTGGGAACCATGTGACCATGTGAAATCCTTCATACACAATACTCATTAAAACATTATTAATCATATATTTAGACTTTCACGGCTCCTGTTCAGCCTACAAAAGCCCTTTTGTTGACATAGCATCCAACCAAAATACCAAACGTATACATATTGATGTGTGATTGTACAGAGATTCGGTGCAGTTTGTCTTCAATAGCAGTACAAGTGTGAATTTGTTGTCTGTTTATCTTCCACTTGGGCACAGACAATTTCATTTGGATCGCTCTTACAAAGTTGTTATGAAATCCTCTTCATGCTGGTGCCACAATAAAGTACATTTTCCTGCTAAGGGGCGATCCATTTGATTTTTTATGGGGTGGGGTGGGACAGCAGTACTGGATGAATAAATTTTTTTTCTTTGGTAGGGTGGATGAATAATTTTTTTTTCTGGTGTGGGGTGGGTGAATAATTTTTTTTTCTGGTGTGGGGTGGGTGAATAAATTTTTTTTCTGGTGTGGGGTGGGTGAATAAATTTTTTTTCTGGTGTGGGGTGGGTGAATAAATTTTTTTTCTGGTGTGGGGTGGGTGAATAAATTTTTTTTCTGGTGTGGGGTGGGTGAATAATTTTTTTTCTTTGGTAGGGTGGATGAATAATTTTTTTTTCTGGTGTGGGGTGGGTGAATAAATCTTTTTTCTGGCTTGGGGTGGGTGAATAAATTTTTTTTCTTGTTAGGGGCGATCCATTTGATTTTTGTGGGGAGGGGTGGGACAGCAGTACTGGATGAATAAATTTTTTTTCTTTGGTAGGGTGGATGAATAATTTTTTTTTCTTTGGTAGGGTGAATGAATAAAAAATTTTTCTGGGATGGGGTGGGTGAATAAATTTTTTTTCCAAAATCTCCCACCCCACCCCACAAAAATCAAATGGATCGCCCCTAACGCTCTGGCAGTGTTTCCACTGTACTGCAAACATTGTTTTATCTACTTTAAACAAAAAGCATTTTGCTTTGTCTCAATGTAAGATTTGTAAATATTCCACTTTCTTTTCAGCCATAACGAGATTTATTATAAATGGAACTTATATATTTTACACGAAGTATATTGATATACACTTTACTCAATTTACGTTTACAGGATTAAAAATATAGGCATAAATGTTTCTCGCCAAAACATTGTTTTGGATTGATGGTGTGGTCATTAAATTTGAAATGCATCAATGTGAGCCGGTTGTTCTACGATCATTTTAGCAACATGAAGGCATTGATCTGTCTCATTTAATTCAAAATAATTTTAAATCAAGCATATTCTAACGATAACAATAATTTATCAAAGTTTTATCATATCGATATAGACATTTTTGTAACTCCCACGGTGTCAAAGTTAATAATTTCAGTTTAGCGCTAATCCAGATCTTTTTTTAATTCTTCGCCAGTCAATTATAAAATATATTGAGCATTTATATATTCATATATATTATAATGTTCAGCTGTATCGATGCAAGGTTATTTATAGTTCAAATATTGAAATGTATCCTTTTTTACAAATCTATGTGCATGCTACTTACCTCAGATATAATTTGAAACAGCCTCAGCTTTTAGTATTGTGATTATTTGTTACTATGTCGTTAACGACCAATAATGATAAAAACAGTTTGTTTCGTTGGAATGTTTACAGAGTAATTCATTATAAGAAAGAATTCTTTTTTAGGAGCAAATCTTTTTCAGGAGCAATTTTTTACAATAACAATTCCTTGTTAAAGAGCAATTTCTTTTTGGGATCAATTCAGCGGGTGTATGCGAGGATTCCATGTAGACGACAGACAAAACTGCGAACGATGCCTCACCATTTGACACATCACTCATGAATAATAGATTGCTACACCTTTGGACTGTTCTATCTGTCACCCTGAGAGGGCTTTGTGCTTTTGTTTTATATGGTCTGAGTCTTCAGAGTCGATTACTGTTTTATTAAAGCATAATTAGCCGACGGCAATCCAGGACCACAGACACACCACCCTATTAACTCAGCTCAGCATATGCCTCCAATTTTCGTTTACAAACTTTTAAATTGGCCAGAATGTAGTTTGCAGGAAATCCCAAATCTAATTAAATCCTGTTCATGGAAGAGATTCATTTAAAGGCGGCCGTGATGAATACAAACCACCACATTCAGGTTCCGGTGCAATTTGTAACACAAATGAATGTATTAATTCCTCAAACAGGTCTGCCCATTTTCTGAAGTAATTATGTCACGCATCAAACAGGGATCGGTTAGGAAATATCTACTCTTCCTGGCAGATACCATTGTTTCCACAAAAAGACCCTTTGTACATTGGCATGGTAACCAGATATGCACCTTAAAATTGATTTCTACGTCCACAATGATATCAACTCCAATCTCACAGAATATAATTACACAGCCATGAAGATCAACAAGTGCCCAAATACTTTATGATTCGGAAGATTCTCAGCAATTGCAGCTATTCCTGACATTTCTGCCCTTAATAGCCGGTCACGTGACAATATTACGATACAAGGATGTGGAGGTCACGTGATATATGAGAATGAGGCTGGGTTGATTTATTTTTCTGCCGGGAGAGACGCAGGAAACGTCTGTAGGTTTCTACACTAGCCAATGACCTTGGTGGAAAGCTATATTGTACGTATTTAGAGCCTTACAAAAATAGAAATAATATGTTGTGTCAACATTTATCAAATCACAAATTTCTTCGTTTGTGTTGTAGACAACATGTGTTGTGGAGCTGCTGATTGCTTCTAATAACAGACAGACAGAGATGCATGGACATGTTTGTAGAATGATGGCATCACAATGTTATTGATGGCTCAGACCAGTTAAGGCATATTTGAGTTGAAGGAAACATATTTGTAATCTCAGTTGGGTTCGCTCCGAGAACTGCAATTATCTATGGTAGCCCTCAGGTTATTTCACTTTTGCTTTTCACCAGACCACTTTCCCGCCCTCACAGCTCTGAATGTAACATCAGGATCGTTAGTAACATTGACACTATACATGCATTGGTGTCATTTTATCAAACTGAAATATATCAAACGTCTGCAATCTTTATTTAGTTCTTCTCTGTCTACAATTTGGTTTGTGTAGTAAATGGACAGTTTACTTGAACCAAACATTTTGATTTTCTTATAACGTTTTTGTTATAAAGATTTACAGCCTAAAATTGAATGTTATTTGAGCTTTTATAGGAAATATTTGGAGATAATTTTGCCATCTGCAGACATCTGCAGTAAATCTAAAAGGGAAGATGGCTTAAATGGTAATCTATGAGATAGAAGGAGTTGGTTTTCAAGTTTATCAATCGTTATAATTGTATAAAAGAGCACTGTATTCTGGAAGTCAAGAATAATTTAGTTTCATCATGTGTCTGACAGATTGAAAAGGACGCCCCTGAAAAATGATGTTATTTCTAAAGAAGGTTCAATGTGAGTGCTTGTTATTCTTCCAGAAAGTTTGATAATCTGGAGAGGAGAGATTTTAATATCACAAATTACATATCTCCTTATGTTTTCCTTCCACATTCGTTACAGGAATGGAACGTGGCACAGTGTTAAGATGTCTCCCATGCTAAAGGTCCAGGGTTCTAATCCTGGATATTGACAAGCATTTCGGTAAAGCTTCATGGTCGAGAAAGGTGGATATCTGCCACTGAGCTGTTTCTCACTTCAGTCAGTGCTCCATGACTGGTTATCAAAGGAAAGATCCCAGTCACTCTTCAAACATGGTAGGGCATTGAGTCCCGATGCCAGGCTTCCGTCTGACTTGTTATAATCAAAATAGTGCATTAATACAAACAAAAAGTGGTAGACTTCGTTTTCAGCAATTTTAACTTTCAATAGCAATGTAGCTGCATAATCAGAACACCATTGTCATGGTGGCAACAGGTGTGCAAAAATGGAAGTTCTTCATTTGGACATATCACTGCCTTATATGTGTACGACAAAAGGCTAAATGTGCTCTCCACATCAAAGAAATCATAAAAGATGTTATTCAAACAGTTAAATCAAACAACAAAACAATGTTTGGCGATCACTCACATTGTCATCCGATAATGATGACATATCTTATACAATGTTTTTAATAATTGTATATAAATTATATAACTAATTGTATATAAATTATATAACTAATTGTATATAAATTATATAACTAATTGTATATAAATTATATAACTAATTGTATATAAATTATATAACTGATTGATTAGCGAGATTAACTATAATCAGATAGATGTGTTTTAACAGTCTGACAAAATATGATACATAAATAACAAGTATCTTATATGAAAATAACAAATCCTGCTCAGCACGATATGATATCTATAAATGTGTACTGTTAGTTGTTGATTGAATCAAATAATATTTTAAATAATATTATGATCATACAAAATTATATGATGTTCACACAATATTCTGTTATGCTTACCCAATATTCTGTTATGCTTATATAGTATTCTGTTATGCTGATAAAGTATTATGTTTCGCTCATACAATACTATGTCATGCTAAACTAATATTATGTTCTGCTAATGCAATATAATGTTATGTTCATGAAATGTTGTAAACAAATGCCTGGAGAATATACACCAATATAAAATTGGCAAGTGCCTTCATTGCATGGCTATCGATAATAATAAATAATAATAATAATAAAATTTGTATAGCGCTGATACCAGACAAGTCTGTTCATAGCGCTGAGTTCAGGACATGCATCCTGAAGAGATGAGTTTTCAGCCTACTCTTAAACGAGGAGACTGACGTGCTTGTCCTAATATCAGTAGGCAAGGAATTCCATAGTCGTGGGCCTATGGATGAGAAGGCCCTGTCACCTATTGTCCTTAGCCTGGTTTTAGGTACCTGTAGGTGGGTGCCATCATTGGATCTTAGACAGCGTTCACCTTCTTTAATCAGGAGTAGATCCCGTAAGTAAGGCGGAGCCTTACCGTTAAGGGCTTTCCAGGTTAATAGGAGGATTTTAAAATCAATTCTCGCATGAACTGGAAGCCAATGCAGTTCCCTTAATTTTCCTGAAATGTGATCAAATTTCCTGATTTTTCCAACTACCCTTGCTGCAGAGTTTTGGAGGTATTGCAGTTTCCTAATGTCAGTGTTAGGAAGACCTGCCAGAAGACCATTACCATAGTCAAGGGTGGATGTAACAAAAGCATGGGTAAGTGTTACCGCGGTCTTCTCGTCTAGACAATGTCTGATGGCCGCCAGGTTCCTGATGTGATAATAGCCCTTCTGACACATTTTCCTGATCTGGGCCTTCATGTCCATGTTGGAGTCAAATGTGATACCAAGGTCAACAACTGACTGACTAGGAGCAATATCAGAGTCACCCACTCTGATTGTGGATGGGATACTGCTATGGGTGGTAGTACTGTATCTGTCAGTACATATGAGCATCTCTGTTTTTCCATCATTTATCTTCATCTTGTTTGATATTAGGAAAGTTCTGACTTCCCTGACACACTCCTCCAATTTGTGTCTGCTCATATCCACATGATGGGGAGAGGCGTGGTCCATAGGGATGTAGATCTGAGTATCATCTGCATAAATATGATAGCTTAGACCATATTTTGCAAGTATATCAGATAGGGGTGTCATGTAAATGGTGAACAGTATAGGACCCAGGACTGAGCCCTGGGGTACCCCATATTTTAGGGATTTGAGACAGGATCTATGAATCCCCACCTTCACACATTGCTTTCTGTCCATTAGGTATGACCGAATCCAGGAGAGTGCATGACCTGTGACGTTGCATCTATCCCTCAGCCTGTCCAAAAGGATTTTATGGTCAATGGTGTCAAAAGCAGCGGAAAGGTCAAGCAACAATAAGATAACTGCCTTTCTATTGTCAAGGCAGCCTAAGATATCATTTTGCACTTTGAGCAAAGCAGTTTCAGTGCTGTGATATTCCTTGTAGGCTGATTGAAACTTGTCAGTAAGACCATTCCTTACAAGATGGGGGACTAGTTGGTCTGCAACTGCCCTCTCGGTTAGTTTGGAGACAAATGTTAGGTTGGAAACAGGCCTATAGTTTTTTTCAACCAGTTCCAGACCTAGTTTCTTCAGTAGGGGTGTTATGATGGCTATTTTCATATTTTCCGATACTGCTGATTCCATCAGTGATTTATTTATGATGGAAGTAATTATTGGTAGGAGGTCGTCTAAGAGGTCAAGTAGGAGCCAGGTTGGAATTGGATCCAGGTCACATGACTTCTTTGCTGACCTTTTGACCAATTTCCGGACGTCATCAATGGTTAGGGGTGTGAACCTATCCAGACAAGTAGTGCTATTGTTTGTAGTGTCACCTGGTGGCGAAATTTGACCGGGTGGAGCATTATCAATGTCCAGGCGGATTCTCTCTATTTTTTCAAGAAAGAATGTGTTGAACTTCTCAGCTTGAGTAATCTCACAGTCAGATTGGGGCATAGGAGTGTCCTTTTTCTTGTGCATGACTGTGTCAATGACTCTAAAAAGCTTTTTGGGGTCATGTTTATTTTCCTCAACCAGGTTGGAAAAATATGATGATTGAGCAGATTTAAGCATTGAGTTGTATTTGTTCCTTTGAGAGTTATACAGCTCCTTGTCAATTTGAGTGCCAGTCTTGCTCATTTTTCTCTCAAGCCTCCTCTTGAGAGATCTTTCCAGCTTTAATTGGTCACTCATCCAAGGTACAGGTTTGCGTTGGGTAACCATGGCAACCTTAATTGGTGCATGTTTGTCCATGAGTGATGTGAGTTCCCTATCATAATAATTTACCATGTCCTCCAGTGATAAGTGTTCCCAAGTTGAGTTTCTGTCAGTTAGGGATTTAATGTCCCTTCTTAGGGATTCAAGATCTAATGCCTTGAAATTCCTAAATTTGATAGATTTTTTAGGGGGTTTAGGAGGTACAATATCAAGGTAAATCTTAATCATTTTATGATCAGATAGGTATTCATCTACCAGGTGAGTCTTCATGAGTTTATTTCCCCTAAAGGTCATGATTAGATCAAGGGTGTTCCCTAACCTATGGGTTGGTTCTTGAACCCATTGTGTTAGATCAAAGGTAGATAGGATGTCATTAAATTTTATGACATCCGGCTTTAAGGGCAGGTTAACATGGAAGTTGTAGTCACCGAGGAAAATGACCTCATGACTAAACGAACCATAATGTGCAACCAATTGTGTGAACTCATCATAGAACTCAGCGTAGGTATATCTATTTCGATCAGATGGTTCAGGTCTGTATATCACCACAAATGTTACCTTTTTTCCCTTCAATGTGATGGATGACTCCATGAGCTCCATGGTGGTGACTACTGGTTGGTTGGCCCTGTTGGTTTTGAAGGGGAGTTCAGATTTGTATAAAATCCCTAATCCTCCCCCTGTACGACCAATTCTAGGAAAGGACTCAAATTCAAGTGATCCTTCTTTAAGTTCACTTTTGACTTTGTCAGAATTTGAGTCATGCATCCACGTCTCAGTCATGAACAGGGCATCAAGGTCATGCTCAATAAAATAATCTTTTACTGGCAGGATCTTGCTAGATATGCTCTGTACATTGCAACACCCAATATTTAAAGTTTTCTTCATGTTTCTATTAGGATTTTTAATACGAGGATGCTTTTTGTTTACATTCCGAGGCCGACCACGTGGAGCAGAGCGAGCACGTGTAGTTGGAGCCGGCCCCCGCAGGTCTTGCCGCATTGTGATTGGTCAGGTCAGACCACGTGGTATAGTTGGGCGTGGCTTGTTCATAAGATGAATGTCCACCAAAAAGTAAACAATTGAACCGATTACTGTTGCGAGCACGTGTAGTCGGGGCCGGCCCTGCGGGCCTATTATTGGGTGGTCGAGCAGACGAATGTGTATTATTTACATTCCTACCACGAACAGCGCCCCCTCTGATAATTTTGCCAAAACTGCATGATTTTGACGAATTGCATGGACTTTCAACATATTTGTTGTTCAGTCTATGTTTTTGTGGCCGAGGAGGCAGAATAAATATGTTTTCCCAATAAAGATGTTTTGGGTGCGATATTTGTGTATATTTAACAAAATTGAACTGACAATTTTGCTTGCTCACTCCATGTACGGATAGTAGCGTGTCCGATTTTATGTAATCGCAGGTATCGAGCACCAAGCGAAATTGAGCCGGGAACAGTTCAATTTCATGCTCAGACTCAAATATATTAATATTTGAGTTTGCGATCAACTCCTGCAGCAACCTGAAGTAAACACGTGGAATAATATTAAAATTAATATTTTCCAAAGAAGAATTCTTCGTGAAGATGCTAGCGTGAATGTCACACAGCAGGATTTTATTTGACCCTATACCATTGTGGGGCAAGGTAAGTGTCTTTGTGGTTTCGCCACTATTCTTGTCGTATATGTTGAAGCATGAGCATATACAAACAAAGCCATGATTGTGCAGCATTGAACAGGTATTGGTCAATGATATGTAGCTTTATCTGTTAGGGGGCGCTGAGGCCGGCTAACTTAGAGATTTAATGGTAGAGGCGCTGTGGGCCGCCCGTCAATAGAAGCTATATATAGCACTAATATTAGAACTTTTAGCAGAGTTTTGGGGTAATTTAGCTAAAAATTTCTTTAGGCAGTAAATACCTGGGGGGTAAAATGCAAGAAAGGGCTATTTGTATAGCCGCTTGCAATTTGGTTGGTTTGAACAGCGGGTGGAGCAGGTAACGAGTACTCTGTTCTTCCACCGTCGGAACAAGTCCGAAAAGCACTGTATAATAGTTTAATATACCGAATTTGCTTCTAGAAGCGTCTGAAAACGTGTCCAGACACGAAAAGCGTGCAAATTAGATTGGTATATGTACCTATAAATAGGTATATTGCAAGAAAGAACTACTTACGTAGTTGCTTGCAAGTGTGTATTGGACAGCGGGTGGTGCGTCACAACAAGAAAAAATGGCTGGTAGTAGCCCCTTGTTTGTGTATCAACAACCACCGTCGGAACAAGTCCGAAGATCACTGTAGTTTCAAAATATGTCGCTGATGGGTCTGAAGGTGATTCTAGACACCAGAAGCAACAGGTTTTATGAATACAGAGGATATAAGGTATCAGACCAAGCACTCGACACTGGCAGCAAAGAGTGGATACTCGTGAGCGCGGTGCCTCGCAAAGACAACACAGTATGATCCCGCCCTCGCGAGCGGATTTCCAATCAAAACTGCCGTCAGAGCTTGCAATAAGTCCGATATCAGATAGACCTTTGTATAGACCGGGTTCTCTGCGAGAAAGTGAGGCGCTAGACTAGCAATAGACTCCAGAAAATCGACCAAGAAGGACGATTTTATCGGAGCTCAAATGAAAGCCGCCATTCCACTCTCAACGCATGCGCAGAACCAAATTCATAACACATTTTCTTTGTAACCTTTCTTACTGTCGACATTACATCATCCCAAGTTATTTGCATAAAGTGAGTTCTTAAAACATAATTAGTGTAGAGAGAAAAACGTTTAGTTTTAAGATCATTTGAAAATAAAATTGACACAATCTGTGTATTTGTATTACCCATAGGCAAACATGAAAAGGTCATATTATGATAAATGGTAAATCATTGTCATCATATATCTGTAACCATGACAACCATGAAACACTCTAAATGCTTAATTTCACCTGAGGGACCATTGAAGTCATTTATTTTACTGGATGGCTTCCATTTTAATCCTTCCTGGCCTTATTGAATCATTCAATGAAGCAGTTTTATACAACTGTATGGGCCCAATATTTGTGTAGGTCTTTTGTATTATCCTGAATGTCTCCTTTCTGGCGAATCCATAACACCACATTTTTATTCATATCAGGCATGTAAATATTTACGGCCTGAATAGAGTTTCTCATCTCTGTTTGAATAACAAGGGCAAAGTATAATATCATGAAGATATGACTCCTTCAATTGAATCACTCAAAGCATAAAATCAGGTTGGCGCCAACATACAATTTTAACGAGATTTTCAAGAAGAATATTGAGTTAACATCTTACATTGCCGATCTATTTCATTTTTATATGTTTTGCAACTACAAAAATAGATGAATGACGAGTTTCTACTTGTTTCTATTTGATACTTCTATTGAGGTGAATAATTCAGGTTCAATTCTGTGTTTAATACTCCACGCCAAGTGTGACCCTCAGCTGTCACATATAAGCAGCTAAATAGGTCTCCGCACAGTGGTGAGAGTAGAATCTCAGCTGAGCACGTTACTATGTGGGCACAATCCAATCTGACTCGCCGCTATCCACCACTGGCTCTGTCATACTTGCTTACTTGTTGTGTGATGAGATTGCATTCAGGATCACAATGTGTGTCTCAGGATATAAATGCAAATGTCACAAGGATAAAAAGGGCCACACATTTCCAATCATGTCTTAAATCATCTCGTGTCAAAGAAAAGAAAAATATAGTCTCAAAATTAAAGTATATTTTTTCCAGAATTTGGCTCAGGGCAATCCGATATCGACAATATTCTATAATGCACAATTATTATTCTTTTAACGGAAAAAATAATAATACAACAGATATTTTCATATTTTATTTTTTATTTGCTACTTGTCTGCATGTGATAGGCACGATGGTAATAGTTCTAGGCAATGTCGGTATAAGTTAAGGGGGAGAGGGTGATGCAGACTTGCCCCTCCATGCCATCACCCCACCCTCTATGTATACCACCCAGGCACCTAGTAACAGGTTTGATGCATTCAAATAAGGGATAGCCGTGAATTTAGGGGCAATAAAGGGCTAAATGAGATTGGACAATATTCATGGAGGGTGCAAAGGGTAGAATGAAGTTCAATCAAGGTTAGACTGCCTATCCCATTTATGGCAATGTTTCATCACCCATTCATAATGCCATTCATTCCTGCCCTGTTTATACGAGACTTTATACTACCTGAGGTCCCCATTTCTGCCATATGCACCATTCCACGTGAGGCATAACCTATGCACCCCATGATGGTATATGGGCACCCCCATCAATCCTTAGACCAATCTGCCACCGTGTTGATACTTGCATTATAGATCGCAGGCAAAGACGTGTAATGACATAGACACTTTTCTTTGCACGAGGTTAATGTGATGATATAAAGCATTAACCCTTCACGTAATTCACTTCAGATTCTTTTTTGGGTGTCAGACTTTTTCCCCAGCTGACAGCGGTATTTTTTGTGGATCACCTCTGTAAAAGCCGCTGCGCGACGCTGATTTCTCTGACACTGTCCTAACTGCAAGACATCAAACACCTCATTTTGGAGCACATGATTTCAGACTGTTTGATGTAATTTATATGATTGCATTTTGCTTGAAACCATTACAAGAGACGACAGCTGTCTGTGGCTGTGACAGGCAGAGTTGTTTAGGGCGAGATGTGCTCATTCTCCAGGGTTTCTGGCCCACACATCCTTTTCTACAGGCAAAGTATTTTAACAGGAAAATGCTGGATACAACTATGTTAATTATCAATATTTTTTTCTTAGACAGAAGGTTCAATTAATCTTAAAAACCCAGAAGGTTTAACTGTCTGACTGTCCAACTAAATAAATAAAGTTCAATAACGACCCTGCGCAAATTGAAAAGGCTTATTTACTTTGAAAAAATGCCTAGTCAATCAAACTTAACCCGTTACAAACATGTACGTTTGTGTATGCATAAAAACATAGTTATAGAGTCACACATGCGCGGTGGAATTTTAATTTTAGACAAGGGAACATTTACCGAGGATTCATAATGTATTTGATTGCTTTTTTGTGAGTCGCCTTTCTGCAGAGTTATACATTACCAATATTTATGAAGAGAATTTCATCATTGTCTTTAAGCGGGCTTTTTGCGACATGCTATCAGTGTGTGCAAACAAATACTGAAGGTCGTCTGACAAAGTGTCAGGCATAAATTCCAAATTTGTCTGACTTTTATCTGATTTGTCTGACATCGTGGGCCTCAGTCTAACAGTGGTCGTGGCAAAGCTGGACCTGTAATGGAATCCAGAGACATGGCCTTGTGATGTAAAAATGATATCTATAAATAGCGTTAAAGTAATCCTTGAGATTGTATGTGTATATATATATTTGGCGCATCAAACACAACAGGCACATCAAACAGAACAGACACTAAAAGACGTTAAGATCTACTTCTACAGTACACAGGACTATGTTATCGGACAATGTGTCAGACACGAGGGCATACAATGTGTCAGACACGAGGGCATACATTGTGTCACACACGAGGGCATACAATGTGTCAGACACGAGGGCATACAATGTGTCAGACACGAGGGCATACAATGTGTCAGACACAAGGGCATACAATGTGTCAGACACGAGGGCATACATTGTGTCACACATGAGGGCATACATTGTGTCACACACGAGGGCATACAATGTGTCAGACACGAGGGCATACAATGTGTCAGACACGAGGGCATACAATGTGTCAGACACGAGGGCATACAATGTGTCAGACACCAGGGCATACAATGTGTCAGACACGAGGGCATATAATGTGTCAGACACGAGGGCATACAATGTGTCAGACATGAGGGCATACATTGTGTCAGACACGAGGGCATACAATGTGTCAGACACGAGGGCATACATTGTGTCACACACGAGGGCATACAATGTGTCAGACACGAGGGCATACAATGTGTCAGACACGAGGGCATACAATGTGTCAGACACGAGGACATACATTGCAGGACAGAATCATGTTTAATGTCAAGCAGTCAGGCTTTCTGTCATATGATGAGATATGGAAAATAGTTTTAATATATCTGATTAGTTAATAGTAAATAAACACATTTAACGTCTGAACATTTTAATCAATTTCACATGCTTGGTATGACTTAAAGGATCTTATTTGAGCTTATGCAACATTAAAGTATATAATATACTTCTAAATATAAAAAGAAAATATATGTAGTTATTGCATGCTGCACGATATACATTGATAAGACTTTGGTGACAGCACGAGAGAACCACGAAGGAACAAAGTTGACCCCTCTAAAAATAAGAATCCCACACGTTTAATGAGGGTATATTATTTCAAAACGTTTTAACCAAAATGAGCAATGGTTCCAAACAATTTATTGTCGAAATTACCATGTATCATTGATTGTGTTAAACCATGCTGAATGTTTAATTATAGAGTTGAACAGTTCTGCCTAGCCTTGTTTCGATATTCATCATATTATGCAAAGTGAGTGCATTAATTTCAGTGCACTCAATTTAGGAACACAAAATGGTTTTCCCCATTATGCTCATAAAGGGCGAATTGCTCATAAGCCTAGTGCGTCGCCTAAATATGAATCTTAATTTTGTCACATTCCTTCAATATGCGGTCTCAGATATAGGAAGGCCACTCTTCGCTTGGATAAACACCTTCTGTTATCTAGTAGGACCTTAAAAATGGTTGTTATTAATATATCTGAAAATCGGTCTTTCCGGATGATAGCAATTAAGGGAATTTGTCGGTATAACCTTTACCTGGTGTCATATAGTTGGCCATGCTGGTGGTCAGACATTCGATTCCCAGTCGAGGTGATCACTTTAATCATTTTCCTTGAGTAGTTGGTTGTCTTATACACTGTATACAGTTGTTTCAGTGCAATGCTAATTTGAACAAGGTTACCAACATTATTTGCTGAAGATTAACACGTGCTTTTATGGAAATACATTTTCAGTAACTTTGATGTGTTCGCCTTAACAAATTGTCAGCACTATTTAGGCTACAACATGTCAGATAGAAGCCTGTCACCTGGACTCAATGCTCTACTCTGTTCAAAGAATAACTGGGATATTTCCAGCCAGTCATGCAGTACTGGCTGGAGTGATAAACAGCTCAGTGGCTCAGTCAACCTTGAAACAACCTTGGACCTTCAGCATGGGAGACATCTGAACACTGAACCATGTCCCATCCCCGTAACAAATATGGAAGGAAAACATAAGGAGATATGTAATTTGTGATATTAAAATCTCTCCTATCCTGATAATCAAACTTTCTGGAAGAATAACAAGCACTCACATTGAACCATCATTTTTCAAGGGCATCTTTTTCAATCTGTCAGACACATGCTGAAATTAAATTATTCTTGATTTCCAAAATACTGTGCTCTTTTATAGAATTATAATGATTGATCAACTTGAAAACCAACTACTTCTATCTCATAGATTACCATTTAAGCCATCTTCCCTTTTGGATTTACTGCAGACGTCTGTAGATGGCAAAATTATCTCCAAATATTTCCTACAAAAGCTTTAATAACATTCAATTTCAGGCTGTAAATCTTTATAACAAAAACGTTATAAGAAACTCTTTTTGAAGAGTGACTTTGGATCTTTCTTTTGCATTATTGCATAGACATGATCACAAAAGCCATGGCATTGGGAAACTAGTCATGGAACAATGGCTGGAGAGAGAAACAGCTTAATAACAGATATACACCTTTCTCCACCATGCAACATGTCACAATCAGGATGCGAACCCTGGACTCGTATAAGAGATAGACGTCTACCTAACTAAGCCACGTCCTACCCTATCCCTCACTACAATAACCTTTGATGTAACATATTAGGACCTTCCCTTTGACATCTGTTTGGGATTCTTTGGCATCCCTTGCAGGGGGAACCTTCCTCATATTGATATAATGGCTCCTGGAATATGACTTTACAGTCAAAACTTTACAAACGATGTGAAGTATTAGCCCAAGAAAATATGGATCACACATTCAGAAAGAGGAGGAATCTTTGTTATATTTGTTGTATATTTTACAGTATTGTACTATCATCATGACTTACCCAACAGATGTCTGTTTTATGACGGCATTATATACAGTTGTTTTAGGAACAATAAAACGTTGCTGTAAAATACGGTAAAACTCCATCATGAGACAATCTCAGTGCGCTTTAAAAGACCTGCAAACATTTTTCGAAAAGAGTAGAGGAAACCCCGTGTGAGCCGTCTGAGAAATGTTATTTACCCCTCTATTCCTCCACCTCCCAACCTTGAAACAGCCCTATGGAAATACTAGATAACACACATAACACACTAGATACCAAACAAGCCCCCCTCACCTGTATCCAATATCCCTAACTGCTCAGACATGTATCACTGGGGCACACCACAGACACTGCAACAAGCCTGCAGACCACTGATTGGGCCCCGCGTAGTGCTTTGGCTCAGGTGACTATGGTGTTTATTAGCGCCTGGGGCGCAAATCTTCCTCATGTTCATCGCTCCTTCTAGGGCTCCAGTGACTATTTGCCATCATATCTATAATATTGCAAGATAATGATACTGGTCGGGTAGGGCATTGGGTCCCGGGGACAGGCTTTTATCTGACCGGATGTAACATGAATAGGCCTGAAAAGGTTCGTTAATACAAACGAACAAACAATCTCATCCTCTGTCTGGTTGGAAAGCTAGCCTGTAGCAAGGATAGTAAGATAAATATATTGCTGGCTTCTAGGTGTTGTCATCCATTATACGTCGCCCAAATCTAACCCTCTGAGCAGGCTGGAAGCCAATCCAACCAGAAACTTTAAAGCAAGATTAAATGTTATGTAGAGAATTAAGTGATTGAGAATGTCGACTGTGACATTCATATGTGTATCTTCATCTAATATGTCTCAGGTTGTGAAAATACTTTAAAGCGAAGAATGATGAATGATTTTCCTTTTTTTATATTTCAATGAAAGAGCATGGTTTACTATATATGTTTATAAATATATATGTCTTGTATTATTTGAAGGTATTTGTGGATGATACATCTCTTTTACATTCCTCATATGAGGTAAAACAATGACTCATTGAATCCACTGCAGACAAGTGATGGGAAATAGCATGTCTCCTCCTGTAAAACATTATGGAAATGTGTGAGATCAGCGACAGGCAAATATTTAGAGCATATGTGAAATGCTATGTGAAATATTAAAACAAAAACTCCACTTTCAATGAAAGAAAGCATTTCAGCATTGCATTATTCATCATAGAATATTAAGAATTCAACCTATCATGTTTCTGTCATCAGACAAATAAGCAGAAGATGACATTTTCCTTAATAGGATGCACCTGTTATAGCTTCTGTTGGTTATTGTTATGCTGGCACACTGAGCATCAATATCTCCCCAATCTCCTTCCAGACGTCTGCGAGTCAAAGTGGATACATGGAATCTCTCCATAGTGACATTTAAGCTGCTCTGATAGAGTTTTATAGAATAATCGATTTTGGCTCAAGAAATGTAGGAAATAGCCCTACTAGACCTCTGCAAATTCAGGTCAATGTGGAGCAATGATAGAGCATTATGGGATAGTGAGACACCTGTTAATATTAATCATTCTGATAACAGCATTCGTTAGACATATTTATGTGAAGACCTGGGATTTCTCTTGGAGGGAATGCTGGTTGCTCATATAAACACTCGGCTAAACCTTTTCTTTTTAATTACTCTAACACCAACCCTGAGGCAAGAACTAGATCATCTGACATGTAAAGAATATCTAAAACCCCGGGCCCAATGCCAGATTAAAAAATAAATATTGATCATACTCAATTATTCCATTATGAAATATGTGCACCAATTCTCAATTAAATCAAGCAAAATATTATTAGATATTATCTATTAATTACAAATAGTAAAGACTTTAAAGACCTGTGCATGATTTGGTAAAAATATTGTGCTTATTGATTTGTTCATATTCTAACTCAATCATCCTAATGACTTCTTCCAGCTCATGTAACGTTCAGACGCAGATGTCAAAAGGAAATATGAAATTATCTGCTTGAGGACTTTTAAAGAAATAAACCATAATATTACTTTGATCAGCAAATCTCAGCAGTGAGACGCTAACGAGATTTCCGTGATCACTAAGGACTCTTCCAAGAAGGGAAATAGTTGGCGGGAACTGTAACCTGGCTGGCTGGCTGCATTCGTCATTATCCTCAAGCATCTTGCAGTACCTAGTTGTAATTTCCTTTTCTTACAGTGTCCCACTTGGGACTGCGGCTTTATTGCTTTGATTTATGTGAATTGCATTTGGTCATGTATCATTTTGGCTCCAACATTGTAACAACATAGGAATTTACTAGATCTTCTAAGTCGTTGAGGTAGAAATAGTTCAGAATATATTTCATTGCATGTGTACATTGCAAAATCAAGCAAAAATTGCAAAATCAAGATATAGCAATTAAGACATAAAACTTTTATTTTTCCTTAATAGAGTTCGATCGTTATCCACTTCCTGAATATCCGGGCTAAACCGTAGACATATCATAACATCAAACTTGTTACATAATTATTTGTAATAATAATAATAATAAATTTCTATAGCGCTATTTCAGACTAGGTCCGCTCATGGCGCTTAAGAAGATAATGTTCTCGGTATAGGTGAGTTTTCAAATGCTTTTTAAAAGATTCAATAGATTTATAGTTTTTCACTGCAAGGGGCAGGGCATTCCAGGTTTTCGGGGCATATACTGCAAACGCCCTATCTCCATAGGATTTGGACTTAGTTTTTGGAATTATATACTCGTTCTTATCATTAGACCTGGGATTTTTTTCACCATTTTTTGGCATTAATAGTTTAGATAAATAACTGGGGGCAAAGCCATTCTGAATCTTCCACGTTAGCAGGGCTATTTTAAAATCAATTCTAGCCTCAACTGGCAGCCAGTGAAGATCAGTTTTGGGGTCATACGTTTTTCTTCAATTTCCCCACAACCCTGGCTGCTGCGTTCTGCAGTTCTTAAGTTTAGCCAGTTCATATTTTGGCGTTTCTGCCAGTAGAGAATTACCATAGTCCAGTGTAGAAGTAATAAAGGAGTGTGCCAGCGTATTAGTGGTTTTCTCATCCAGACAACCCCTTACTCTTGATAGATTTCTAACATGAAAATAGCCATGTTTACATATCTTTTTTATTTGCTGTTTCATAGATAATTCCTGATTATGCCCAGATCTTTGACGTTAGATGATCTGGAAATCTCAGATTGTCCAACTGTTACTCTACCAGGAATATTTTTATTTTTCAAGATAGAATTTTATCCACAGATAAGCATCTCAGTCTTTCCATCAGTAATTTTCATTTTATTTTCCAATACAAATCTTCTTATTTTACTTATGCATTCTTCCATTTCTTTTGTAGATTTTTCCATTTCTTTCTAGGATCCAGAGTAATGTAAAGCTGGGTGTCGTCAGCATAGACATGATGCCGTAAGCTATATTTCTCTATTAGATCATTAATGACATTTGTATTAATTGTATTAATGACATTTTCAGCACTGAGCAAAACAAAAACTCTCTGGTCAAAACTATTTGTCAATATATTGTATTAAAGAAATGGATATTAAAATGTTACCGTAATAAATATGTACATAATAACATCATCATTGCATTATACGCTAGGTGTTGTTTTATCAACATATTATTCCATACAAACAAATCGCCACCACTGAGAAGGTCTGAACTCCCCCACAAACAGGCCAAGATACTCATCAAATAAAATCCTTCATGGAATGATGTCCTTGATGAAAGTTTTAACCTTATAAATGACAATTTTTAATTTGAAGGCCTGATAGTGTATATACTATTCAAAGACAAATGTCAATTTGTCTTGATGGCAAAGAGATAATGTTTTCAATTTTACTTTTTTTCTGGACAAAGTTATTAATTGTAATATCCCTCAAACTAGGTTATTGAGTGCCGAGAAGGTTTATTTTCTATTACTCGTGGTTTGTGGCTTAATAATACACCATTTAGTTAATTGCAAACCGAATTTCTTAGACTTTTTTCTTCCTAACGCTCATTTTCTCCACCCCCCTTGAATTATTTGTGGTCCATCCCTCATATTTGATAAGATATACAATGTATGTTTTCTTAATATCTTTTGTGATTATATTTCGTTGAGATATGACATATAGACAAGAAGTGAAATGTAATCTTATTTCATTTTCGGACAATGGATTTCTTTGGAATAAAGGTTCGGCCGAATCTATCTCAGGGATACAATGTCACCTTGACAGAAGCCCATAGGGAAAAAACCTATTTTTGCGAGGTCTTTTGAAAAAGAAAACTTTCCTTTTTAGATGTAAAATCTATCGAAATTGAGTGAAGAATAAATCAGTTATCCTTCAAATTCACATCCTCCTCTTATTTCTGTCTTGTTTAATTCAAAATTTTCCAAGGAAGACTTTACTCTCCATTAAGATGGATGAGTTTCTCAAACTAGACAAGTTCGGTGTTTTTTTTTTTTTTTTCAAATCGTTCCAAGAAGAGGTCGATTTTGCTAAACCGATCCAGCTTATTGCTGTGTGACATTACATTTCTATGTATGCATAATGAAGATGTTTGGCATAGACTTCCACCCTGTCTTTTCCGCCTCAGGTCCAGCTCATGTGCCTGATGGATCACTGCTGTTTGAATGCAATGTAAAACACACACTGTGAAGAGTATCGATTGCAGAGGCAGCTCTTCTCTTATGGAGATCAAAATGGCAGTCAACAGAAATTGCTCATTATTTATATGGAGTTTGTACTGCTTATATCTAAAAACTAATATTATTTTCATAGAAGTACCACTCTTTTGAGATTTTGTATCCAATTCAATGAAAATTGATTAATTGGATTAATTATTGACAACAGATGGACTATGATGTATAATCCTTTATTCAGGGGAAAACTATAAATACCAAAATAATTATTTGTCATGAATGAAAATGAAGGATTTTCCAATTTATTCTGAATGAAGGCTCGAAAGTGATGACTCGGCATTCATAATTGTAACAACCCATCTCTGTTACCGGGCTTTTATTCATGTGACACGGTGTCTTGAGTCAAAAGCTTTGATAATTGCCTCCATTTTCCTTCTTCCTGCTGTAACAACCACCCCTTTACGGTTGTCGTAATTGAGCACCCAGGCCTTGTATTCTGCATACTCCTAGATACTGGCTGCTTTATATGTGCTTCCCTTGCCAACAGGAAGCGGAAATTCCTTGGCCATGACAGAAACTTATATCGTGTTGATAATGAAATAAGATACAAAAACACAGAAAATGAGTGGGTGAAACACAATTTCATAATGTAAATATATAAGTACTCTTTTAAAGTGAAACACTAATGGCATAACACACTTTGCAAATAGAAGTAAATAGAATGTAACAAGTTTCCAAAAAGGCTTGCAGATTCAGGATAGAAAAAATCAGAAAATGTGTAAATCATATTTGTCGCATTTTCCTAATGTTTCATGGTTTACTTATAATTCTTCGTTTGAAAGATCTTTTTTTCAGACTACTATTCTTTATGTGGACAGTGAGAATACCTTTCCGTTTTGGACGATTGACTGTGATTCCTTTTTTATGCATTCTGTCACACAATGAAAAACATTAACCACATCCCTTGATAAACAGCTGGAACGAAAAACATTGCATTTGTAGATTTCCAAGTCCTTTTTGGCTGTGCTGACTTTGGAGAATATCTTAGCAGTTGTTGAAGTGTCGATATCCGTTGTGTAAAGTGTAAAATGGGAAAATACAAGAATAAAACCTGTAGCATTTGAATTCTAAAATTCTGAAGGTCTTGGCTAAGAATGTTAAAGGTGTGCATTGTTATTACTGCAGGAAATGAATTTTGACAGATCGGATTTTATTGTTTTTTTATTACTTTGTTGTGTTGAATCAATCACAGAACAATGTGAAAGTTCTAGTCCCAGTCACGACAAAGGCAAGAACATGTGAGTGCAGTGTTGAGAGAGACAGATCTCACAAGTTGTGATCCTTACATCTGAACCGAGTTGGATCTCCCTCCCTGAACACGGCACCAAACCTTGTTCTTGTCTTTATCTCATATATCTTTCATTCGTTGGGTATCTCTTTGCACTTTCCATTGCGGAAAACATCAATCATTATACATGTATTATCTTTTACATTGTACATTGAGTCAGACATCACAACACATAATGATCGATTTGACCACACATACTGCAGACAGACAACACAACAAACAATGACCCATATCACCACACACACTAGAGGCAGGCATCACAGTCCATAATGATCCATATCACCACACACACTGGAGGCAGGCATCACAGTCCATAATGATCCATATCACCACACACTGGAGGCGGGCATCACAGTCCATAATGATCCATATCACCACACACTGGAGGCAGGCATCACAGTCCATAATGATCCATATCACCACACACTGGAGGCAGACATCACAGTCCATAATGATCCATATCACCACACATACAGGAGGCAGACATCACAGTCCATAATGATCCATATCACCACACACTGGAGGTAGACATCACAGTCCATAATGATCCATATCACCACACACACTGGAGGCGGGCATCACAGTCCATAATGATCCATATCACCACACACTGGAGGCAGACATCACAGTCCATAATGATCCATATCACCACACACATTGGAGGCAGACATCACAGTACATAATGATCCATATCACCACACACTGGAGGCAGACATCACAGTCCATAATGATCCATATCACCACACACTGGAGGCAGCCATCACAGTCCATAATGATCCATATCACCACACACACTGGAGGCAGACATCACAGTCCATAATGATCCATATCACCACACACACTGGAGGCAGACATCACAGTCCATAATGATCCATATCACCACACACTGGAGGCAGACATCACAATCCATAATGATCCATATCACCACACACACTGGAGGTAGACATCACAGTCCATAATGATCCATATCACCACACACACTGGAGGCAGACATCACAGTCCATAATGATCCATATCACCACACACTGTAGGCAGGCATCACAGTCCATAATGATCCATATCACCACACACTGTAGGCAGGCATCACAGTCCATAATGATCCATATCACCACATACTGGAGGCAGCCATCACAGTCCATAATGATCCATATCACCACACACTGGAGGCAGACATCACAGTCCATAATGATCCATATCACCACACACTGGAGGCAGACAACACAGTCCATAATGATCCATATCGCCACACACACTGGAGGCAGGCATCATAGTCCATAATGATCCATATCACCACACACTGGAGGCAGCCATCACAGTCCATAATGATCCATATCACCACACACACAGGAGGCAGACATCACAGTCCATAATGATCCATTTCACCACACACTGGAGGTAGACATCACAGTCCATAATGATCCATATCACCACACACACTGGAGGCGGGCATCACAGTCCATAATGATCCATATCACCACACACTGGAGGCAGCCATCACAGTCCATAATGATCCATATCACCCCACACTGGAGGCAGCCATCACATTCCATAATGATACATATCACCACACACTGGAGGCAGGCATCGCAGTCCATAATGATCCATATCACCACACACACTGGAGGCAGACATCACAGTCCATAATGATCCATATCACCACACACTGGAGGCAGACATCACAGCCCATAATGATCCATATCACCACACACACTGGAGGCAGACATCACAGGCCATAATGATCCATATCACCACACACTCTGGAGGCAGCCATCACAGGCCATAATGATCCATATCACCACACACACTGGAGGCAGACATCACAGTCCATAATGATCCATATCACCACACACACTGGAGGCAGACATCACAATCCATAATGATCCATATCACCACACACTGGAGGTAGACATCACAGTCCATAATGATCCATATCACCACACACACTGGAGGTAGACATCACAGTCCATAATGATCCATATCACTACACACTGGAGGCAGACATCACAGTCCATAATGATCCACATCACCAGATTTACACAGGTAATCTTGTAGCACATGGGTACGAAAATTATATAAGGACTATGTTCATTATTTTTGGATTATTACCACATTTACACAGGTAATCTTGTAGCACATGGTTACGAAAATTTTATAAAAATTATATTCATTATTTTTCACACACCTTAAACTCATACGTGGGTATTAAAGAAAAACATCCAGTTTAACAATTCAGCCATGTGCTTTCCAAATTCTAACATGTGCTATTCATACACACTTGAGTAGAGATAGAAGACGTCCAGCTAAGAACACATTTCTAATGCGATGCATTCACACAGTGATAAATGAGGACAAATATCTCAACAACTTGAATATTATATGAAAGGTGCATAGCATATGACAACGAAAATATACCGCATTTGTACTGCTATTATTAGAAGTGGTGAGTATTGATCGCATTGAATGCCATGGAATCCCGTGGTGCTGGAACCTGATGAAATTACAGCCGAATTCTCACAGCCCTATGAATCTATTATTGGTTTTTTATCCAACAAATCACTGAACTGTCATAAATACTGAGTTCATTTGATTTGAGAAGTTGGCCGCACAACTTCTGTTTATAGTCACTCAGAACCTCCGCAAGGTGGCGGCATAGTTTGATAAGTATGAATTTAATTTTAATAATTCCATATAAATTTAACTACCGTAGGGTCAACAAAGACTTGAGGGTCAATTGTCTTCGATAAGTAGTCAATGTGAGAAATGTAAGGTCCATAGGCAACGAAAAATAATATTTCAATCGCCAAAATTTTGATTTCTTAATAGTTGGACCGCCTGTAGTTTTAACTTGCATTTTTACAACAAAATCTCTGAACTTCAGGTAAGATCCGCACTTAGCACGTATATCTGTTTGTTATATTCATTAATGTCGGCCAAAAAATATTATGTTTTATGTAAAACATATTTTTGACTGAAAAATATTTTTAACTTTAACTTGTGTTTTTCCAGCTTTAGGGTTACCAATGATGATGACAATGGCTCTCCATGCAACAAATTGGAAGCAAATTAAATAAATTGACCTGATTGAAACAATCGGCTTTTGATGTTCATGTATTGTAAATATATATGCGCATTCGATGTCTACATTAAATGACTATTAACTTCAAGAAGAACATCTCTTTCCGAAATCTATCGGATAAAATAATCAAATAAATCAAGACTAAATCAGTGTTTGTCTGATAAAACATCTGTGTATCAATGATAATGTAATTGAATGAAGTATAACAATGCTTTGTTTATGATGATGCAATTATCTTGGCTAAATATTGTTCTATGGATGTATTTGGCAGCAGTTTCTTAATGATCAGATTGCAGTAAAGGACAATCTGATAAAGCGCTTTGTAGTGCTACTTAGGCAGACAACCTCCATAAACTCTTCAATTACATTTTGATGCTGTTTGATGAATGTCGTTATGGATACTTGTGCAATATGTTTACTGCATCACAGATCATTTACAGGAATTCATCAGCATTACAAGATCTTTGATCACAAAGCTTTGTAGGTCCCGGATTAGACATAATGACTGTCTGCGGCGTGTTAAGTGGGGTTAACCATGTCTCTATACACCCACATACCATTGATATCGCCCAGGAAATAGGTCTTTATGACATCTTCTGCTGTTTCAAATAAGAGTCTTTGATCTGCTTGCGCCCCTCTTTGATCTGGCGCCGACAATCTGATCCTTCTCTTTCATATTGAGCTCTATCAAATATTGACTTGTTTTCCTCCTTTTTCCCTTCATTTGTAATTCTCATGCCGTCCGTTCTATGGTCTGGATTTGCTCAGTTTCGTGTGTGTTGCTATATGCAGTGCGTGTTAAGAGCGGCAAGCCCGGTGTTCATATATGTTTTTTTTATTTGGCACTTGACCGAAATTTTGTTTAGAGTGTATCATTTGTCTTAGGTCAATAATTATCTTGTAGAATAAAGACCTATGCACATCATGTGACTTCACCAAATCTCGACCAATCACATAAGGACAGACCTTCTTTAGTTGTCTGTGTGTGGTCGCCTTTTTTCTTTGGGTGAGCAGGATACATGTATGAATATATTCCCACGACACCAGACAAACTCACTGTGAACCTCACCGTTATCGGTTGTGCATTTTATTTCTGTCTGTTTGAGACATTTAATATTGACACACATTCTTGTGACGTCACATACTTGTGACGTCTGCTGGGGCAGCGTCTTCCATTTTATTTTTCCGGGTTGCACAGAACATGAAGCAGAACATATTATTACGTACACACAAACTTTGTTAAAGAATTAATGAAGTAGAATTCAAGTTTATATTTTCTTTTTTTAAATTGACAGTCATCGTTTTTGGATGTCAATATAGTTTTACATCTGAGAACAATGCAGATAACAATGAGATGGGTCTAACTGTTCTATGTACGGTAACTAAGAAAAAACATTTTCAGAGGCAATTGCAAATGAGTAAGTATATTAATTTATATCTTGTCTTGCAACTATCATATTTCTTCGTTTATTTTGGAATATTAATATATTAAAATTCACAAAAAAAAGCAATCTTGTGATTGACTTACATATATCATGGTTTCAAATTTTGAGAAATCATTTTGTTACTAAGATTCTTATCATACACCAAATTGCCTATATAACTTTCCATCTTGTTTAATGTATTGAGAAAATGTACACAACAGAATAAGATATCATATCTTTGACCATCTATAAGTTATTACATGAACATACTGTCTTTAATGGAAATCAAACTGAGAACTACTTTTTGAAATGGAGTAACTACTTCCTTTGGGAGTTATCAGATTCGTCCGCACCCACTACCTTATTCAGCTGAACTTCATTATTTCTCTTGCTCAATTCTGACATGGAATAGACATCTGTACGATGGGATGTTTACATTGGACGAGGAATGTTTTGGAAATGAAGTTCTTGATGTTGGAATTAACTCAATCCTTCTGGTAGCACGTGACTTACTAGTTCCGCCGTATTGCATACCCACAACAACGCAACGAGTGTCAAACTTTGAAAGGGGAACAGATACAACACTAAACAGGGAAAATCTAATTAATGAACTCTTCTCGCCCTGAAGTCATACATTTTACGAGAAATGGGTCAATAGGGTGCTTTTTCATTCAAGGCTTTCGAAGTAGTTAGAAAAATGTTGAAATCAATCCTGACGAATATTGGTAGAAAGTGCAGACTTTGAGAGGTCAATTTTGCTGATCCTCCCAAAAATATCTCACTGCAGAGTCCTGTGGCAATTACGGTTTTACTATCTACTGCTGGTTGGCTGGCAATATAACCATAGTCAAGGGTAAATACAACAAGTGCACGAGCCAGAGTTTCTGTAGTCTTATCTTCCAGACGGTGTCTAATGGCGAGTATGTTCCAAATGTGATAATGTGACATTTTCCATTTGATTTATTTATAAGGGCAGTGTGGAAGGGCAGATAGAGTCATGAAAAAGCCATGAAGAAATGTAGTCAAACTGAAATGATTGTTTAGAGCCTAGCTATTAGTTTCATGACTTCTTTAGTTATAAGAAGGATGGCATTAGCATGAGTAGGTCCCGCATGGTGACGCTATTTGGTACTCAGTATAAATTCTCCTCTTTCTTGCACAGATTGTTATTTTTCGATGTAAAAATTCTGTAGTGCCATTGTTGAGCTTATATATCGAGGTAAGTTTGTTTGTTTGTTTGTTTGGGGCTTTACACCACTTTTAACATTATTTCAGTCAATTTGTGATGAGACCTAATTGTAGCAGATATAGTGCTGCCTCATTGAATTGTCATGTCGCAGGTCCTTGACATGACAACCCACCCGGTCACAGATTTACAAGGACAACGGGTAAACCCTTTAGGCACGGGCCTCAGCTTATATGGGAAATTGTATCATGAGTTCAAACTCGGCATGGCCGGGGTTCGAACCCACAACCTTTGGATCACCACAGAGGAACTGGTGCTAATAAGGTACCTAGAATACTTAGTAAGGTACCTAGAATATGCTCTCATATAGGATAGGTACCTGGGATGCCTTCTCATATAGGATAGATACCTGGGATGCCTTCTCATGTAGGATAGATACCTGGGATATCCTCTCATATAGGATAGATACCTGGGATATCCTCTCATATAGGATAGATACCTGGGATGCCTTATCATGTAGGATAGATACCTGTGATGCCTTCTCATGTAGGATAGATACCTGGGATGCCTTCTCATGTAGAATAGATACCTGGGATGCCTTCTCGTGTAGGATAGATACCTGGGATGCCTTCTCATCTAGGATAGATACCTGGGATGCCTTCTCATGTAGGATAGATACCTGGGATGCCTTCTCATCTAGGATAGATACCTGGGATGCCTTCTCATGTAGGATAGATACCTGGGATGCCTTCTCATGTAGGATAGATACCTGTGATGCCTTCTTATGTAGGATAGATACCTGGGATGCCTTCTTATGTATGGTAGATACCTGGAACGCCTTCTCATGTAGGATAGATACCTGGGATGCCTTCTCATGTAGGATAGATACCTGGGATGCCTTCTTATGTAGGATAGATACCTGGGATGCCTTCTCATGTAGGATAGATACCTGGGATGCCTTCTCATGTAGGATAGATACCTGGGATGCCTTCTCGTGTAGGATAGATACCTGGGATGCCTTCTCATGTAGGATAGATACCTGGGATGCCTTCTCATGTAGGATAGATACCTGGGATGCCTTCTTATGTAGGATAGATACCTGGGATGCCTTCTCATGTAGGATAGATACCTGGGATGCCTTCTTATGTAGGATAGATGCCTGGGATGCCTTCTTATGTATGGTAGATACCTGAAACGCCTTCTCATGTAGGATAGATACCTGGGATGCCTTCTCATGTAGGATAGATACCTGGGATGCCTTCTTATGTAGGATAGATACCTGGGATGCCTTCTCATGTAGGATAGATACCTGGGATACCTTCTTATGTAGGATAGATACCTGGGATGCCTTCTCATGTAGGATAGATACCTGGGATGCCTTCTCATGTAGGATAGATACCTGGGATGCCTTCTCATCTAGGATAGATACCTGGGATGCCTTCTCATGTAGGATAGATACCTGGGATGCCTTCTTGTTAGGTTAAGGTAATATACATGTCATATATGAAGGATATAGGTACCTAGAGCGCACCTGGGAACCTTGGATATCTTGGTGCCTGGATCATGTGTAGACATTGACTTAGTTTTGTTTTCCACAGCCTTTCAATCACACAATATGCTACAGCATCTGTAGATCTAAAAGAAAAATGCAGTGATATTTTAAGCTGTTTTTCTTTTGGTATCAGATTGGAAAAAATAGATTTTTTTCATTTCATTTCAGCTACTAACATGCAAAAAGATTCTATTGTGTTTCATGCATTCAGGTTAAAATATTGTAGATTTAGGAAAATATTACCTGAGAATACATGCCATATTTTTTCAATATTGTCATAATAAACAGGCATTCACTCCATGATAATGCAATCCTTATGCTGTACTGACCAGTGACCAACTGTCAGCATTTGAATATCGCACCACGACTGTCCCTTGTGAATGTAATTTTAACTTCCAGAAAATATCGTAATCCTACAGACCTTACATTGATTACTCATACTCAATAATACCATAGAGATTACATCAAATCTCTTATATAAAAAATTACAAAATGTTATTGTCTAAAATGTTTATCCATCATGACAAATATGGTCTTAATTAGTTGCCGTCAGTGTGGGTTACATATATTGTATTTCACAAACAGTACAGATAAGCAGTGCTCTGTGTCACCAACACACTATAACCATGTTAAAACACTACATAATGTGTACATGAGACAGGCATTTCTCAGAGTGTGGTATATGGATTCACTGTATACCTAGTGACGTCATTGCATAGAACTATGGTTCAGGTAACCAGTGTCATGGTACAAGCAGTATACTCTCTGTACAGCCTAACTTAAATTTATTTAAGTTAGACTGTACTTTTTAAGAGCGGTTTGAGCGATATGGTGCCACTTAGAAGACGTATACCCACCTCTCCCCTTTAGCAATATTATGCATTTTAACCCTGGGAGTAGGACCTGAGCAGCTTGGGATGACCTATCCACTCGGAGGCCTTGTGCCAGCCCCGTAACGCGTGAGAGCTACGTAATGAGGAAGGTAATAGCATTGGCAAAGAAAGAAAAAACAAGAAGAAGTTTGCCTCGGGTCAGGGCCCTGGGGAAGCAATATGCATACACAACACACACCCATTGTAATATACCGGTATTGTATGGCGTCCTGGCCCACCTCAGTTACACGGTGATTGATATCATGGGAGCAACCAGTCGACACAAAGGTATAAAGCCTCAAGGTTCTCATACACTAGTTACATATAATTATCCCGACCAAAAGTTAAAAGCAATACAACATATCTGGAAAAAATGAAAAAGACCATTAAGATGGTGATCGTATTCATTATATCTGATATCATTACCAGACACGCTGGCAAAATTAAGATAAATACTTAAATATATATATAAATTATAATATGTATATATGAAGGTGTTATGCAGTTGATTCTGTAAGTTGATATATTAACACACACACACACACACACAAACATATATATATATATATATATATATATATATATATATATATATATATATATATATATATATATATATATATATATATATATATATATATATATATATATATATATATATATATATATATATATATATATATATATATATGATGCATTGGAATTATGATGCATTGGAATTTTACACAGGACAATGAGACAAGTTACTGAGAGGCAAAGAAGTTGCACCATCAGCTGAAATCTCTATCAGACCACAGCTGCACGTGACTGGTAAACACGGGCGGCATGAACTCTTTGATGAGGCTGAAAGTAGGTTAGCAATGTTTGACGTCATTACAGCACTCTGCAAAGGACGATGCCTTTGATGACGCCATAAGCATATTGCCACTTACATTTGACATCATTTCACCTTCAGTACCTCCTTGATGATACCCCACTTGTGAATGACGCCAATGAAAAAGTGTTCTTACAAATTGGGTTATCCATTGGGATCTTATTTAAATCGGTTTTACAGAGACATATTGTTATGCATCAATCAAAAATGTTTGTGAAAATGCACAACAAATACATTAATCATCGATATTTGATTTTTTTATAGTTGTTATTTTCAAAATTAAAATATATTATGTACAATTGGAAAAATGGAACTTTTTTACCAATTAATGTCAATTCAGATTCATCTGAAAATCTGAAATAATGACTCCTGTTTATTTCTGTTTATTTGTGGATTTTATTAGTGACATGGCTGTCCTTTGAGTAGTCGATTTTAACCATGAAACTCATCGCAGTTTAGTAGTTCTATTGTATTGCAGAATACAAGGAAATTAGAAACGAACTACATCTGAGGGCTGATTCACACTAACACCAACATAGCTATCAATCAACTGAAGGAAATGAGTTTGTTATCAAACGAAACGAAATAATCAGCACCATCAATTATATAGCATTACAGGTGCACCGGATGTGCGTCCCCGGAAGTAAGTACATTGAACATATATGAGATGTTGATCAGAAATATCTGTTTATAATGGCATGCTTTGTGCGATGGCTTAAGTTGAGTAAAGTTCATTTGGACTCAAAACATACTATACTCATCCCCCAATATTTCAATGAGCTGTTGCTAGGTAACTCCTGTTGTTGGCATGTACATGTAGTTAGCAGGGCTTCTACGTGGGTCTAGACGCCTTCAACCATGCTCTTATGATATGGGAGATGTGTGGCCACACTATTAGCATGTCTCAATGCTGGAAATGTCTGCCCCCTGGTGGATTATCTTACACAGCATTAGTTTACAACACGTCGCTACAGTGTCTCTATTACCCATCATATTGTCAAACATCACATTAACTCACGTCACAGGTCGTCTCCTTGTAATTACACCTATCACAGGCCATCCGTCTCTGAGGGGTTCATAAAGGACACTTCCTTAAAATACCGACATAGCTCTCCCACATGTATTGTCAATAATTAAACGCAAACTATTCTACATCTATGATATACCTTTTTACAAGACTCTAGGTGTGCCATCTCTTATCACTTATACTGTATACATGCCTGTCATCTCCAGGTGTGCCATCCCATATCACTTATACTGTATACATGCCTGTCATCTCTAGATGTGCCACCCCATATCACTTATACTGTATACATGCCTGTCATCTCTAGATGTGCCATCCCATATCACTTATACTGTATACATGCCTGTCATCTCTAGGTGTGCCATCCCATGTCACTTATACTGTATACATGCCTGTCATCTCTAGGTGTGCCATCCCCTATCACTTATACTGTATACATGCCTGTCATCTCTAGGTGTGCCATCCCATATCACTTATACTGTATACATGCCTGTCATCTCTAGGTGTGCCATCCCATATCACTTATACTGTATACATGCCTGTCATCTCTAGGTGTGCCATCCCATATCACTTATACTGTATACATGCCTGTCATCTCTAGGTGTGCCACCCAATATCACTTATACTGTATACATGTCTGTCATCTCTAGGTGTGCCACCCCATATCACTTATACTGTATACATGCCTGTCATCTCTAGGTGTGCCACCCCATATCACTTATACTGTATACATGTCTGTCATCTATAGGTGTGCCATCCCATATCACTTATACTGTATACATGCCTGTCATCTCTAGGTGTGCCATCCCATATCACTTATACTGTATACATGCCTGTCATCTCTAGGTGTGCCATCCCATATCACTTATACTGTATACATGCCTGTCATCTCTAGGTGTGCCATCCCATATCACTTATACTGTATACATGCCTGTCATCTCTAGGTGTGCCATCCCATATCACTTATACTGTATACATGCCTGTCATCTCTAGGTGTGCCATCCCATATCACTTATACTGTATACATGCCTGTCATCTCTAGGTGTGCCATCCCATATCACTTATACTGTATAAATGCCTGTCATCTCTAGGTGTGCCATCCCATATCACTTATACTGTATACATGCCTGTCATCTCTAGGTGTGCCATCCCATATCACTTGTACTGTATACATGTCTGTCATCTCTAGGTGTGCCATCCCATATCACTTATACTGTATACATGCCTGTCATCTCTAGATGTGCCACCCAATATCACTTATACTGTATACATGTCTGTCATCTCTAGGTGTGCCACCCCATATCACTTATACTGTATACATGCCTGTCATCTCTAGGTGTGCCACCCCATATCACTTATACTGTATACATGTCTGTCATCTATAGGTGTGCCATCCCATATCACTTATACTGTATACATGCCTGTCATCTCTAGGTGTGCCATCCCATATCACTTATACTGTATACATGCCTGTCATCTCTAGGTGTGCCATCCCATATCACTTATACTGTATCAATGCCTGTCATCTCTAGGTGTGCTATCCCATATCACTTGTACTGTATACATGCCTGTCAACTCTAGGTGTGCCATCCCATATCACTTATACTGTATACATGCCTGTCATCTCTAGATGTGCCACCCCATATCAGTTATACTGTATACATGCCTGTCATCTCTAGGTGTGCCATCCTATATCACTTATACTGTATACATGCCTGTCATCTCTAGATGTGCCACCCCATATCACTTATACTGTATACATGCCTGTCATCTCTAGGTGTGCCATCCCATATCACTTATACTGTATACATGCCTGTCATCTCTAGGTGTGCCATCCCATATCACTTATACTGTATACATGCCTGTCATCTCTAGGTGTGCCACCCCATATCACTTATACTGTATACATGCCTGTCATCTCTAGGTGTGCCATCCCATATCACTTATACTGTATACATGCCTGTCATCTCTAGGTGTGCCATCCCATATCACTTATACTGTATACATGCCTGTCATCTCTAGGTGTGCCACCCCATATCACTTATACTGTATACATGCCTGTCATCTCTAGGTGTGCCATCCCATATCACTTATACTGTATACATGTCTGTCATCTCTAGATGTGCCCTCCCATATCACTTATACTGTATACATGCCTGTCATCTATAGGTGTGCCACCCCCCATCACTTATACTGTATACATGCCTGTCATCTCTAGGTGTGCCATCCCATATCACTTATACTGTATACATGTCTGTCATCTCTAGATGTGCCATCCCATATCACGTATACTGTATACATGTCTGTCATCTCTAGATGTGCCATCCCATATCACTTATACTTATCTCTACCAGTATTACATTCACGACTTGATATGACCATTGTTGTTTAAAGTATCGTTAAAGCTCATTTTTACAAATTTCCAGGGCTCATTATTATCAATATATATTTTTAATGATTTGTATATTTTCGATGATTCGCAATAAAATTCTATATTTCTATTTTGGACAGATTTTGCATGTCATCGTTGAGTAAAAGCATTTCGATCTAACGAATTGTACGACAATAACTGATCTGCGGAGGCCACGGGCCGTGGCGCAGTTGGTTAGGACGCCAGCTTATTAGCACCAGTTCCTCTGTGGTGATCCAAAGGTCGTGGGTTCGAACCCCGGCCGTGCCGGGATTGAACTCATGATACAATTTCCCACATGAGCTGAGGCCTGTGCCAAAGGGTTAACCCGTTGTCCTTGTAAATCTGTGACCGGGTAGGTAGTCATGTCAAGGACCTGCGACATGACAATTCAGTGAGGCAGCACTATATCTGCTACAAGTAGGTCTCATCACGAAATAACTGAAATAATGTTGAAAGTGATGTAAAACCCCAAACAAACAAACAAACAAACTGATCTGCGGACGACCACCCAGCTAAGTACATCTGTACTCTTAAAAATATTCACATCAGGTCATTACCTGCCACCTGCATGTGCCAACAAGGTCAAATGGTGTAATAAACCGAGGTCATCAATTGATAAACTGAAACGCAGTTCTATTGTCGTCCGCAGCTCTGTTGTCGTCGGCAGCTCTGTTGTCGTCGGCAGCTCTGTTGTCGTTGGCAGCTCTGTTGTCGTCGGCAGCTCTGTTGTCGTCGGCTGTAATAGAAAGCTAAAATATCTATAAGGATCTTAAAATATTCATGTTTCGATTATTTATGATCTTGAATGAAAGAGAAATATGTGTAAAAATCAAAAAAACAAAATAAAATATTTACATGTGTGTCCTTGATATGAGGATAAAATCGCAAATAAATATTGGATATCTTCATTTCTTTATCGTCATTTGATATCATATTTTTACTTGCTCTGCACAGTTTTTAATAGCATCGTGATTCATTGACATTGAGTGATGCGCGGTGCAGATGGCGAGTGCTCTCATGATTATAATTGTGATTTTGTGATTCTGTAAATAGGATCATCTCTTAAGTAAATGAAGCTCGAAGAAGAAAGAATTGAATAATACACATTCAATAAAAGGCAGTGTAACTGTTGTTTGGTTTTTCTTTGATTTGTTTCTTTAGCCATTACAGCTTTTTGTTAGTCTAGGCTATGATCAAAGGTCGACTTTACCAAGCTACAGGCTGGTAGCCTAACTGCTCAAACAATTGCCTTAAGAGCCACACAAGTCTTTATATTTCATGCTTTAGAGTACCTTAATGACAATACGTGAGTTTTCCAACATGAAAACTATCTGGCCTTAGGCCTGTCGGAACTGGTTTCCAGACTAAATGGTTGGTGTGCCTGCCTATTAAAGCCTTACAAGGATGAATATAGCAAAACTAAATTATGCCCTAGCCTACAATTATGACTCCAGCAGTGGACCAGTAGGGATGACTAGCTTGACCTAAACACAAATATGCCAGAGAGAGCTGATTTATCTGCAAACTTACAAATGTAGTTCACAGTCGGTGACCCTGGTGTAATCCTTGAGTGCAGGTTATGGCCTGAAGGACAACTATAATTACACATAAAGAGTACTTTGGGTCCCTCAAACTCTACATTATCTTATGAAATAGGATAGCCCTTGTCTGCCCACAGCGACCATACCTGGACCTCTGGCAACCATACACAATGTTCATAAAGGCACAATAAAACATGTCTTTATTGGCACCCTCGTCTCATATATATCACTATAACCTAATTTAATGGCTAAAACTATTGCTTTTCAGTTGATACGTGCTTAAATTGTAAAAGTGCATAATTACAGATTTCTTTGCAGTCTTTCCTATCGACACACATAGTAGTGTATTGGTACAGTTTGGATCTTTATTTATGTACATATCTGGTGATAAATCATGCTTGATTGCCTTCCTCAAATAATGAGAAGGATCAAATCAATATCTTGCTTAGTTTATTACAGACCGGTGAGATAGATGATCAGGCAGCTTAGCACATAATATCACTTAATATATAAAATATAGCAATGTGTTTTACCCACAAGAAAATAAGCCTATTGCTGAGTACATCCCGCTCGTTGCTTTGAAGAAGTTAAAATATTTAAAATTCCCTTTTTTGATAAGGTGCTATCCAATCTACCAGAAATACTTCATCTTGTAAGACTTAATACATTATGAAACCTTCCAAACATATGATATTCTCCAAAAAGTGTATTATTACATACACATATATACTTATTTATAAATATACACGCATGTAAAATTATACTATCACATTGTCTATGCAATTTGCATTGACCACGGGAAGACGGAAGTACTTCAAGACATTTCTAGCAACATTATATATTTGGATTTAGACAGACTTGCCACACACATGTAATAAGGAAAACTACACTAGGCCCTTGTTTATCTTTTGATTACACTAATTCATGATCTGGTACATTGTTAAATTATGGATAGACATTTTTGCAACAGTTGTTTGGCGTATTTTTTCTTTCACCATTCAGTTCACAGCCGGATTGCTATAGTCATGGCGTGCAGTCGATCTTGTGCGCAACTTTCTGTCTTTGGAGTTAGAGTAAAACAAATCACAACATCAACACCCCCCCCCCCCCATCCTGTCATCCTGCTGATATAATGTCGCAAATATTTGAGCTGAAAAATGGTTTCCAACCCTTATGGATACGGAGAAAGAGTTGATGTTAAAGTGTGCAAAACAGAAAAGTTTCTTTTGATGGTGTGGTTAAATTGCTATGGTGACCTGGTGTCAAAGAGCAAAGTTACAAGAACATTGTCAAGCATATCCCACAGGTGACACTTGTGGCTCAAGGTTTGATGGTGTCATGACGTGGAGATAAAGTTGCAGAGGCCAAAACTATTGTTCACAGGGTTTTAAATGAGCCAGGCCTCAATCTCAGGAAGAAAGGCAATTTGGAAGACACTGACAAATAAAAGAGAGTCATTCCCAAGAGCTGAACGTCGCAAATAGAAAGATTACTTAAAGTTAACATTAGCAAGTGACATGACGAGATCTCATTGGAAAAGAGAAATAACGGCTCACAGTCAACGGATGTTTGGTGAATTGAAATAACCAGGTTGGACACTATCAGGACAATAACAGACTACTTCAGTCCCAGAATCAGCGAAACCCACCATTACTCCAAGATTACGATGGCCCACCTCCAGGTCTCCCGCTAGGTCAAGATTTGGGGCTCGGGATTTAATGGGGGGACCTAGGCCAGGCCAACCCAGCTTCCAAATTGTACACTATAGCTAGCTGAAATGGTTGGACACAAGAAGATGCCATTCTCAGGTAGAAAATCATATCCAAGTTTTTTTTTACATTTGGTTCATTTGGGGCATCTCAAAATACCCCAAAAATACCATTTTATTCGAGAGGAATAAGTCTTTGATTTTAAAAACGACACGCATAATGGCAAATAATCAATGAAAAAGATTTCTCGCTGAAAGTAGATTAAAAGTAGATCTCCAAAGATAAATGAGGTGAATGCATAAAAATATTTGGTAAAGCAAACTACAACTATGTAGAGGAGAAAGAGAACGCCTTTGTACAACCTCCCTTTGAAAAACCCATCTAGTGCTTATCTCAGAAAGTATGGATCGAATCGAAACAGATAAAAAAAAGCCGACAGATTTTTGATTGGGAAATTAAAAAGGGTATCGAGCACTGTGAAAAGAGCATTTAGAGGGCCGCCAAAAACCCTTAACATCAACAGAGTGGAATGACAACCCTAAGCAGGGGCGGATCCAGGATCCAGGCTTCACACCTTTGCCAAGTTAACTTGTAGATGTGATATTATGTACATTGCATTGTATTTATTGCATTTTTCACATTGTATTCTACACAATTCTGCACATTGCACTTTCTACATTGCATTTTCTACATTGCATTTTCTACATTGCATTTTCTACATTGCATGTTCTACATTGCATGTTCTACATTGCATGTTCTACATTGCATGTTCTACATTGCATGTTCTACATTGCATGTTCTACATTGCATGTTCTACATTGCATTTTCTACATTGCATGTTCTACATTGCATTTTATTTACTGAATTCTATGCATTGCATTCTGTACATTGCATTCTGTATATTGCATTCTGTACATTGCATTCTGCACCTTGCATTTTCTACATTGCATTTTTTACATTGCAACTTTTTATTCTAAATGTACATCAGAGTTTTGTTTAATGGCCAAACAATCAGCCTCAATTTTTGGATAAAGTTGCTACTTAAGGACACGATTTAGAGAAGTAAACCAAAAGTATCTTGAAGCGGCAACATTGTGAGCGCCACTGCAATGATCATTGCTTCAATGTCATATGTCTCATTCTCACGTGTGCAATTAAGATCTAACAAATTCCTCGATGGTTGATGTTTTTATTTCTTGTAATATTAGAAATAACAATGAACTAGACAGGACATCTATCACGTTAGTCTTAATGGGAAATATGTGTCAGTGCCAAATACAAAATTTAGAAAGACTAGCATTTATTTGATTGGGACTGCGATCGTTGTTCAAGATTGTCTTATGCAGCATCGCCTACTTCCAACTATTTAACGTTATCATAATATTATTTGTTTCTTGTAAACCTTGAGTTGCATTTGAAATCATGGAGTGATTAGATATAGGTTGATAGCCGTGCCTGACTAGAACCACGGTGTCGTTATAGAATATTGAAACCTTAAGGGCGGTGATAGATGTGAGAAAAATCTAATTTCATTTTTTCTCTACAAATCGTTCCATCCAGACATGTTTACCTCCATTAAAGATATGATGATAATTAAATCATATCCCAGGGCGGCAAATCAGCCTTGAATGTATATTCATCACAAAATATTCATCCAAACAAAATATCATCATCATCATCAGTAGCAGCAGCAGCAGCAGCATCATCATCATCATCATCATCATCATCATCATCATCATCATCATCATCATCATCATCATCATCAAATAGACCATATACTGGATGTGTAATTTTTTTTCTGATAGATCTGTTTGAGCACAACATACTTATCATGCTTTTGATTTATACAGATCACGCCCGTCAGATCACATAACGTTTTTACTGAGTTACGACCTATAACTTATATGATATATGATATTATAATAAATGCTACATTTTGCTTTTAAGGGATCAAATAACACCCGCAGCAACATGAGTAATACATTCCAGCGATTATTTCACTTCCTCCTGACTGCGATAAGACGTCTGGCTCAGTTCTCCTGATAATGTTTCATAAACCTCCTATACTCATGTGTGATTGAACAATATATATATATATATATATATATATATATATATATATATATATATATATATATATATATATATATATATATATATATATATATATATATATATATATATATATATATATATATATATATATATATATATATATATATATTGTCCATGTAAATCTGTGAGCGCAAACCATTCAAACCTTTCAGGAGTTGTCATGTCAAGGACCTGCGACATGACAATTCAGTGAGGCAGCACTATATCTGCTACAAGTAGGTCTCATCACGAGATGACTGAAATAATGTTGAAAGTAATGTAAAACCCCAAACAAACAACCAATATATATATATATATATATATATATATATATATATATATATATATATATATATATATATATATATATATATATATATATATATATATATATATATATATATATATATATATATATATATATATATATATATATATATATAATATAATGATAATAATAAAATTTGTATATGTATGTGTGTGTGTGTGTGTGTGTATTTTGTTAATGGTGTACTAGATTAAAGGACAAGTAGTCTGACATACGGTATACTAAACCTGAATTATTGTAGAAGTTTGCCTGATAGTATTTCCTTTTTCTGTTCTTTGTTTGTTTATTGACTGATATCACTTGTTGTTATGAAGTGATAAAAATGATGCACACCTGATTAAAATGATAAAACTATTTACAGTGTTGAACGATTTCACTAATTAATTTTACTTGGATTGTAATGTGTGAATGTATTGAATACATAGTTTACCACTAAAGTGTAACCCTGGAATCAGTTAATCTTTGTGATGTGAGGTACAAAATGACCGCATTATTGCTGGTGATGAGGTGGTGTAATAGCTGCTATCTCCATACTGTGATGACAAAGGACACTCATGCATAAATAACACTAAAATATAACAATTCTTGAAAGAGAGCAATTTATTTTCATAAATGATTTTGTTAAATACATTCTTAAGTAATTAAGATAAATGGCGAAAGATTATTCTCTTCATTATTACTGCGGTATTACCACAGAAATGCCAGAAATGGGTTCGCACAGCTGTGCGCATGCGCATGACGCAATGAGGAATCATTGGTGTCGTGAACTGTTAGTTACACCACTGTTAACACCAACCCCTTATTCCAGCTGGATCCACAGAGACCTTTAAATGCATCACTTGATGGAAATGCATTTGACAAGGTGCTGCTGCACTGAAGGTTCTAAATAAGAGACAAAAAAGGAGATGAAATATTTTTCATCATCACACTTCATCTCTTCATCTGTACTAATAATACGCTTTAACAAATATTTCTGGTCAGAGTTAATATAATTGAACCCTGAGTTTTTAAAAAGAGATGAAGGAACATATAAGTCCGATGTTTGACCCAGAAAAATGCTCAGATAAGGACACAATGAAATATTGATGTTTGAGGTGAAGAGAGAGGACCTTGTTGTAATCAAAAATGTGGAACCTGTCCTATTCAGAATGCTTGGAAAGTGTCAACCATAACGTAGCAGATAACGACACCTGCTAAAGAGAAGACTCTTGATCCTTAATTGTAACTGCCCCTAATTCTCCATCATCTGACATCAGGGGAAGTTATTTTAGCTTGATGTAGCAGTTCTAGAGCCACGCAGCGGTTGTCATGCAGGGAACTCTGTAGTTTTCTCAGAGAACAATTCACTCCTAGAAACATGTTTCCTGCTGTTGTAGTTTTAGAGAGAACAATTCACTCCGAGAAACATGTTTCCTGTTGGTGGCGGATTTGATTTCAACTGTTAAAAGTTCTCACTCCGCAGTGCTGATGGCCCTGGTCTCTACTGTAACAGAAGACAAGTTATTCTGGTTAACCAGATGGATGTCAGAACCAATTGGTGGATGTGATGTTTATATACCTCTATGCTGTGGAGGTGCACATATCACTGCCTCTTACCCTGGAGTATAGTATGACGCTCCAAGCCCTTACTAGGAGGGCAAAGTCTACTTCTTCAATGAAGACGATGCTCAACTCACAGCTTAGAAGCAAGAGGGAATAACTTGAGCATTATGGCCAATAGACTCTGAATCCTCCTATTTACCATAATCACAAGACTGTGGAGACCATCATGTGCATCTACTGCTGCCTACATAACTAAGTAAGACAGTGTTATCCTGGGCCACCACATCCCGCTGACAGACAGGATGAGAACCGTCAACTTGAAGCTTGACATTGGCGGCAAAATGCAAATCTCACAGACTTGTAGTCACTTTGAAAGGGGAGACGGGTTCACTGCAGCAGCCAAAAGACAGAGAAACACTACCTCGTGTGTCACCTACAGGAGAGGTTACCTCAAACACTACCTCGTGTCACATACAGGAGAAGTTTCCTGACAGCTGGTCACAATCTAGCAAATAGCAAAAAACAGCAAAAATTAAAAAGGCTGGCCTTTTCCAGCACAACTCATCAAAGCATATCACAATTTTCAATCTTTTACCTTTAGAAATAGTTTATGAAAAAGTACAAAATAAAATACAATCATTGAAAAATGTAGGACATTAGTATTCTAGTTATATCATATTTTCCTTCCTCAAAAAACCTTATGA